>OZ010603.1:85623367-85725867 GCA_963932145.1 Acanthosepion lycidas
CAGATAAAAAAGAAGAGGAAGCAGATGAGGAAAATGTGATAAAAATAAGGAAAGAAGAAAAAGATAAAAAAATGAAGAAGCAGATAAAAAAGAAGAGGAAGCAGATGAGGAAAATGTGATAAAAATAAGGAAAGAAGAAAAAGAACAAAAATAGAAGTGAAGAAAATGATGAAAAAGAAGAAAAAGTAAAGAAAAAAGAAAAAGAGAAACAATAAGAAAAAGAAGAAAAGAAAAAAAAGGAAAAAAAAGAAGAAAAAGAAGCCTATTGACTGAGGGTCCGAAGAAAGAAAAAAAGAAAAAAAGAATATCGCCAAAGATGGTGTTGCTCACTGCAAAGGCAAATTTGAAAGATGAAAAGATAAATAAGACAGCTGAAGGAATTTAAAATGAAAGAAGAAAAAAAAAGGATAAAAAGATGAGAAAGAGAAACAAGGATAGGAGAAAGAAGAAGATGAAGAAAAAGAAGAAAAAGAAAAGAGAACAAAAATGTAGAGAAAATAGGAGAAAAAGAGGTAAAAGTAGAAAAGAAAAAAAGACAAGAGAAAGAAGAAGAAAAAAAAAGGATAAAAAGATGAGAAAGAGAAACAAGGATAGGAGAAAGAAGAAGATGAAGAAAAAGAAGAAAAAGAAAAGAGAACAAAAATGTAGAGAAAATAGGAGAAAAAGAGGTAAAAGTAGAAAAGAAAAAAAGACAAGAGAAAGAAGAAGAAAAAAAAAGGATAAAAAGATGAGAAAGAGAAACAAGGATAGGAGAAAGAAGAAGATGAAGAAAAAGAAGAAAAAGAAAAGAGAACAAAAATGTAGAGAAAATACGAGAAAAAGAGGTAAAAGTAGAAAAGAAAAAAAGATAAGAGAAAGAAGAAGAAAAAAAAAGGATAAAAAGATGAGAAAGAGAAACAAGGATAGGAGAAAGAAGAAGATGAAGAAAAAGAAGAAAAAGAAAAGAGAACAAAAATGTAGAGAAAATAGGAGAAAAAGAGGTAAAAGTAGAAAAGAAAAAAGACAAGAGAAAGAAGAAGAAAAAAAAAGGATAAAAAGATGAGAAAGAGAAACAAGGATAGGAGAAAGAAGAAGATGAAGAAAAAGAAGAAAAAGAAAAGAGAACAAAAATGTAGAGAAAATAGGAGAAAAAGAGGTAAAAGTAGAAAAGAAAAAAAGACAAGAGAAAGAAGAAGAAAAAAAAAGGATAAAAAGATGAGAAAGAGAAACAAGGATAGGAGAAAGAAGAAGATGAAGAAAAAGAAGAAAAAGAAAAGAGAACAAAAATGTAGAGAAAATAGGAGAAAAAGAGGTAAAAGTAGAAAAGAAAAAAAGACAAGAGAAAGAAGAAGAAAAAAAAAGGATAAAAAGATGAGAAAGAGAAACAAGGATAGGAGAAAGAAGAAGATGAAGAAAAAGAAGAAAAAGAAAAGAGAACAAAAATGTAGAGAAAATAGGAGAAAAAGAGGTAAAAGTAGAAAAGAAAAAAAGACAAGAGAAAGAAGAAGAAAAAAAAAGGATAAAAAGATGAGAAAGAGAAACAAGGATAGGAGAAAGAAGAAGATGAAGAAAAAGAAGAAAAAGAAAAGAGAACAAAAATGTAGAGAAAATAGGAGAAAAAGAGGTAAAAGTAGAAAAGAAAAAAAGACAAGAGAAAGAAGAAGAAAAAAAAAGGATAAAAAGATGAGAAAGAGAAACAAGGATAGGAGAAAGAAGAAGATGAAGAAAAAGAAGAAAAAGAAAAGAGAACAAAAATGTAGAGAAAATAGGAGAAAAAGAGGTAAAATTAGAAAAGAAAAAAGACAAGAGAAAGAAGAAGAAAAAAAAAGGATAAAAAGATGAGAAAGAGAAACAAGGATAGGAGAAAGAAGAAGATGAAGAAAAAGAAGAAAAAGAAAAGAGAACAAAAATGTAGAGAAAATAGGAGAAAAAGAGGTAAAAGTAGAAAAGAAAAAAAGACAAGAGAAAGAAGAAGAAAAAAAAAGGATAAAAAGATGAGAAAGAGAAACAAGGATAGGAGAAAGAAGAAGATGAAGAAAAAGAAGAAAAAGAAAAGAGAACAAAAATGTAGAGAAAATAGGAGAAAAAGAGGTAAAATTAGAAAAGAAAAAAAGACAAGAGAAAGAAGAAGAAAAAAAAAGGATAAAAAGATGAGAAAGAGAAACAAGGATAGGAGAAAGAAGAAGATGAAGAAAAAGAAGAAAAAGAAAAGAGAACAAAAATGTAGAGAAAATACGAGAAAAAGAGGTAAAAGTAGAAAAGAAAAAAAGATAAGAGAAAGAAGAAGAAAAAAAAAGGATAAAAAGATGAGAAAGAGAAACAAGGATAGGAGAAAGAAGAAGATGAAGAAAAAGAAGAAAAAGAAAAGAGAACAAAAATGTAGAGAAAATAGGAGAAAAAGAGGTAAAAGTAGAAAAGAAAAAAGACAAGAGAAAGAAGAAGAAAAAAAAAGGATAAAAAGATGAGAAAGAGAAACAAGGATAGGAGAAAGAAGAAGATGAAGAAAAAGAAGAAAAAGAACAAAAATGTAGAGAAAATAGGAGAAAAAGAGGTAAAAGTAGAAAAGAAAAAAAGACAAGAGAAAGAAGAAGAAAAAAAAAGGATAAAAAGATGAGAAAGAGAAACAAGGATAGGAGAAAGAAGAAGATGAAGAAAAAGAAGAAAAAGAAAAGAGAACAAAAATGTAGAGAAAATAGGAGAAAAAGAGGTAAAAGTAGAAAAGAAAAAAAGACAAGAGAAAGAAGAAGAAAAAAAAAGGATAAAAAGATGAGAAAGAGAAACAAGGATAGGAGAAAGAAGAAGATGAAGAAAAAGAAGAAAAAGAAAAGAGAACAAAAATGTAGAGAAAATAGGAGAAAAAGAGGTAAAAGTAGAAAAGAAAAAAAGACAAGAGAAAGAAGAAGAAAAAAAAAGGATAAAAAGATGAGAAAGAGAAACAAGGATAGGAGAAAGAAGAAGATGAAGAAAAAGAAGAAAAAGAAAAGAGAACAAAAATGTAGAGAAAATAGGAGAAAAAGAGGTAAAATTAGAAAAGAAAAAAGACAAGAGAAAGAAGAAGAAAAAAAAAGGATAAAAAGATGAGAAAGAGAAACAAGGATAGGAGAAAGAAGAAGATGAAGAAAAAGAAGAAAAAGAAAAGAGAACAAAAATGTAGAGAAAATAGGAGAAAAAGAGGTAAAAGTAGAAAAGAAAAAAAGACAAGAGAAAGAAGAAGAAAAAAAAAGGATAAAAAGATGAGAAAGAGAAACAAGGATAGGAGAAAGAAGAAGATGAAGAAAAAGAAGAAAAAGAAAAGAGAACAAAAATGTAGAGAAAATACGAGAAAAAGAGGTAAAAGTAGAAAAGAAAAAAAGACAAGAGAAAGAAGAAGAAAAAAAAAGGATAAAAAGATGAGAAAGAGAAACAAGGATAGGAGAAAGAAGAAGATGAAGAAAAAGAAGAAAAAGAAAAGAGAACAAAAATGTAGAGAAAATAGGAGAAAAAGAGGTAAAAGTAGAAAAGAAAAAAAGACAAGAGAAAGAAGAAGAAAAAAAAAAGAAGACAAAAAGAAGAAGAAGATGAAAAAAAGAAAAGAAAAAGAAGAAGAAAAAGAAGCCTACTGACGGAGGGTTTGAAGAAATAAAAGAAGAAAAACGTTTATGGCAGCCGATGGTGTTGCTCACTGCAAAGAGAAATTTGAGAGATGAGATGATAAATAACTATGCTGACGGAATGCAAGATGAAAGAAGAAGAAGAAGATAAAAAAGAAGATGAGAAAGATGACGAAAAAAGAAGTAAAATAAGGAGAGAAGAAAAATAAGAGAAAATAAAATAGAAGAAAATAATGAAAAATAAAAAATAAAAAGAAAGTTTAAAAAGAAGAAGAGAAAAAGATGAAAAAGAAAAGAAGAAGAGGAAGAAAAAGAAGCCTACTGACGGAGGGTTTGAAGAAATAAAAGAAGAAAAAAGTATATGGCAGCCGATGGTGTTGCTCACTGCAAAGAGAAATTTGAGAGATGAGATGATAAATAAGGCTGCTGAAGGAATAAAAAATGACAAAAGAAGAAAAAGATTAAAAAAGAAGATAAAGATAAAAAAAAAGAAATGGAAAAAGAAGTAAAATGAGCAGAAATGACAAAGAAAAGGAAAAAGAAAAGGAAAAAGAAAATCAGGAAATATGAAAAAGTAGAGAAAATAGAAGAGAAGAAAAAGAGTTAAAAGTAGAAAAGAAATGGAAAAACAAGAGAAAAAAAGAAGAAAAACAAGAGAAAAAAAAGAAGAAAAACAAGAAAAAAAAAGAAGAAAAACAAGAGAAAAAGAAGTAAAGGATGAAAAAAGAAAAGAAAAAAAAAGAAAAAGAATGTTACTGACGGAGGGACTGAAGAAATAAAATAAGAAAAAAATGTATATGGCAGCCGATGGTGTCGTTCACTGCAAAGATAAATTTGAAAGATAACAAGATAAATACGGCTGCTGATGGAATGCAAGATGAAAGAAGAAAAAGAAGCAAGATGAAAAAAAAAGAAGGATGAAGATAAAAAGAAAACAACGATGCCAAATAAAATGAAAACTCCGAAAAAGTTAGAAGTAAAGGGTAAAGCAGACGTGATACAAATGATCAAGAAGGAATCAGTACATTAAAAACTATTAAAAACAAAAAAAAAAAAAGGAAGAAGGGAAATGAAAAGAGGATGAAGAATCTTTTCAGCATAAGGCGAAGCCCTTCAGAGCTAGCAATTCAAATAAATAAGGAAAAGGGTATCTTGGTAAAAACTTAGCGTTGAACCCTTTCCGCATTTGGACTGCCATTCTTTCTCCCTCTTCGCAAAAACGTCAAATCATCATCGAACGCCGGAGTGAGAGCAGAATCGCTCAACTTTGCCAAATTTCGGCGCCGCAGAAAATGGCGAAAAGGTGCCGACGTTGAACAACGGTCACCTTATTTAAAGTATTGATTACAGCCGTGCACTGCCACGACGCCTTTGCTGATGGGTTTCCCTCCTGTCAAAGGGAACATTTGAAGGGCTTCTAATTATTTCGGCGCGCGCGTGTTCAGAAGGGAATAATCAAAACTAAAAATGTTGGAGAAATTGTGCGAGAAAATTCGCTGGTGGACAAATGACGTTACCTTGTTGTTGATGCTGAAGTTCAGTGGTTAATACAGGATTGAGAATGTTGGGGTTGGGTTCGGGGTCTGGATTAGGTTGTGGGTTAGGAGAAGCATATGTGAATGTGCTTGAGCGTGCGAAGAGAAGTACCCTTTCTTGTACCTTCGTTATATCCATCACAGGGTTTCAACCCCGCGTCGCAAATTTCTTGCTGTTAAATTCGCTCTTACAGACTAGTCGCTTCCGGCTTTTTACTGCTTTTTTTTTAATTTAATTTTATTAGTTTTTTTCCTTAGTCATTCCATGTTTCCGCCTTGAAGGTGAGGTACTGTCAAAGTAAATATGCATGCTTACATGTAACAGCCGTAGAGCGGTTCAATGTGATACATTTATTTGCTTACGAATTTCAATACATTTATTTGGTAAGAGAAGAAAAAATGGCGTCTGCTTGAATATACCATCACATCTGTCAGTAAACAGATTTTTTAAAACTTCAGGCTGAATACGTACACACACATACAAATACAATATAGTAAGGATAGTGGCTCGGATTGAGGAATCGGAGAGTCGAGTTCGAATTCAAGTCGAGTTCGTTATATTAACTTATGCGCAAATATATTTGTGAAGGCATTAACCCATTTTTTCCGCCGCAAGCCCTGAGTAAATAAGAGGGCAGACTGGGTCCTATAGCCTTGAATGGCAACCGCTATAGGAAAGAAAACTAAAGTCATTACCTGAGGAGGATAATCTGGGTACCGTGTGGCACACTATCAACAAGTTTCGCCGTATTCAGCTCTCGCCTAGACTGTGGTAGTTCTTCACGATAATCAAATTATACGTGTGAGTAATCTGGCTGTTCGTTTGTGAAGACTGACCTGCTGTCCATTCATCCGTAGAAATCGACGGGTGAATTATATATATATATATCGCTCCAGCTGTTGGTAAATAGCAGGACAAACTGGGTTCTATAGCCTTGGATGGTAACTGGTCTAGGAGAAGGACAACTCTGAATTGAGAACCAGTGGAGGGTCGTTTGGGGAGCTTGTGGCACGCAGTGCACCAGGTCTCTGTATTTGGCCCTTCAAAAAGTGTGGACAGTTCTGCTCAAAAGCTTCAACACTATAATCAAATCTCATGTGCTGGTGTCGGGCTGTCCATTCCTAGGAACTGATCTGCTTGACCCTCATACGTTGAATTGGACGGGAGAATCGAGAATATATATATATATATTTCCAGATGTAATGTGAACGAGAATAATGTAAATTCTAACGTTCACGGCATTAATTAAAAAAGGGCTCAGTACCAAGTGTAGAGCAATAATTATTTATTACACATTTTTACATGTGGAGAAAAAAATGTAATTATATATATATATATATATATATATATATATATATATATAATATAAAAGGCTCAAACACTAATATTCAATGATTATAGATATTTTCCGATTTCTTTTTGTATTTGTAGGTCTGATGAATTGGATCGTGATTACGATTCCAATGTAATAAATTATAACCATGTTATATTAATGTTTGAGCTTTTCATATTTTATTCTTACTCTGTCCTGGACATTGAGTTCTACCTGGATTCTATCCTCTTGGGAATATATATATATATATATATATATATATATATATATATATATATATATATATATATAATATCAGTGATCAATACATATATATATATATATGTGTGTATATATATATATATTGATCACTTTGACACACACCTTTCCTTCAAAACTGTTCTTCATATATAATATATATATATATGTAGAATTATCCTATATATATATATGTGTGTGTGTGTGTGTATGTGTGTGTGTGTGTGTCTGCATTGCATTCTCCCGTAGCTTATTTTAATCGGCGCGTTCAATCCTCCGAGGTACTTTACCATGGCAAAAGTTTTGATAAATGTCCCTCAGTGTACGAAACGTAACAACGAAGATAAATTTTCCTTTCGGATTGTTCTTTAACAGACATACTCTATATGAAATTGTTACGCGCGCACACACACACACGCACGCACGCATGCACACGCACACCCGCACACATACACATACACATGCACGTACACACACACACACGCACACACACACACACATGCACGCACACACGCACGCACACACACAAGAACGCACACACACACAAATGTCTCTAGTGCGCAGGGGCTTATATAAAGAGAAATATTGAGAAAAGACAGGGCTTACAGTAGACTGAGGAAAGGATAAAAGCTGAATGAGGTCCAGGAAGTTAGACGATAGCGACTGACGTTTCATTTAAATTATTGACAATTGTGGTTATCAGGGAAGCAATGAAACGGAAAGGAGTTCCACAGGCGGGGAGTGCGAGAAAAATTGTTTGGAGTAGAAGTGGCGTTTACATTTACCTAATTCTCCAGTAAAATGGTAGGTCCTAGATGACAATCTAGTAGCACGCTTAAATTCATGTGGTCGGAACACACGGGAAAAAAAAGTTCGTCAGAGGAGTAGCCATATGTAGAAAAGACAGACGGAAGCCACGTAGAGTCGGTGATTAAAGTGAGAAATAATGTTAAACATACTAAATTTTGTCTATGCATTCGTCCACTTTCACTAATGACATTGTAAAGAAAAATCCTTTTATTAGTGTGCTTATACAGAACGACAAGAAGTAAGTTCGCATAAGCTACAAGAATACAGAATATATATATCTTCAGTAAAATAATGAACCCAAAATACGATTTACAGGTCAGGGACACTAAAAACAAACGGGTCCGGAATTTTAAATATCTGGAAAGTGTTTCAGCCGAGGACGGTAAGTACGACGCTGAGTTCCGAAGATGTTTTGGGATCGCCAAAGACGCATTCGAAAAGCTGGACAAAGTATTACGAGACAAAAGGATTTTTTTGGTAACAAAGAAAAAATGTTACTGGGCTGCTACGAGACATCTGTCAATCCTTACGGCAGCGAGTGTTGATTGGTCTCCTAAAAGATAAAGAAGAGATTCGAGGCAACCGAGGTAATGTTCTACAGAAGGATGCTAAGGATATCATGGACCGAGCCTGCGAGGACCGATGAGGTTTTAGTGAGGATATAAACAAGGAGCAAGCTTATACTTTATATCAGGAAGAGGCAGCTGAAATTTCAGGGATACGTAATAAGAAAGGAGGGCCTGCAGAATCTGATACTCACAGGTCGAATAGAGGAAAAGAAGGACAAGGAAAGCAACGCATGACATACCTGGCGAGGAGTCTGTCTATATTTCTGAGATGAGGTATTATGTGTCCTCAAGGACACATGGCACAGTGGATAATGGCGTTGGTTAGATCCAGTGACAGACCCAAAGAGTGTGAGTTCAATACCCGGTTAAGGCAGTGGAGAACATTCAGAGGGAAAATTAGCAGGAGATAACTGAAAACTGACATCCATCAAACATGGCACGTGGAACTAGAACAGTCTACCCTAGTGATCAGAATAAAGGGTTCGGTTCGAAATTCCAACCACCTGAAGAAGGCCGGGGCGTACAACGGCCGAAACGTTGTGACAAATATGGCGACAAAGATGAGGACAATAGTCCGACTAATGTAAATACTATACCTGGCGAGCTTAAGAATGTGGATGATAGAACATAGTCTCGAGGAATTAGCAAGTGTTCAAAAGCTATTAAGAATAGGGGGAAGTGGAGAGCCATGATCGCTTATGTCCTGAAACGTGAAGGCGCATAGATAAAAAGATACATGCAAAACTTGGAAATCAGTCACAAAATTATTCCATGTCTTAGATGTATTTTATTTTAGATGCCTTCGCAAAATCCTAAAGGTGCCTTAGAGAATCAGGAACGAAGAATTGCTAAGACGTGAAAATTCGAGAAACCGTAGTGTAATGATGGCAGATGGGCGTATATGGTTCACTGGCCATATTCTGCGATTATCAGACAGTCAACCAATCAGAGTTGCTGCAAACTGGATACATCAAGGCTTTAAAAGGTCAAGTGGTCATCGTAAAATTACAGAGCGCACTACAGTTAAAGATGAAAACACCAACTGGTTCCAGGCTACGCGACTTGCCCCAAATCGATCTAAGAGGATAAAAAATGTGATCCTTTGCTGTACGATGGCTTCAGGAGGCACCAAGTTAGGTAGACTGTTTATCAAGATGTGGTTGGCTAATTCCGACCTTTTCAGCTTGCCGGGATTAATTTCAAGTCACCGAAAGGTGACGGCGTCTGCAGCGGTCAAATTGAATTTATGCTTGCTTTGTTTTTTACACACTTCAGAACAGAAGTTCTTCACCCGAGAAATGCAAAACTAGGTAATCCGCATGGGTAGACCTAAAGAGGATGATATCCGGAGAGCTCAATGTAAAATTCAGATTTAAATTGGTAATTTAATTTTAAATTGAAATATACTACCCCATTATTCATGATAAAATTATTTAAATTGGAATAACCGTTGATAATTGGGTACCTAAAAACAATCACGAGTTTATTTAATGAACAAAAATCAAACGAATAGATGTCAACTTAACAATCAATAAGATAAAAGTTTAGAAAAAAAAAATTACTAAATATAAAATGGATTACTCTTTCAATGTACTGTCTATGAGTTTTTCCAATCGACTGTTTCATAGAAAATACCCAAAACTCCAACGAACTTCAAATTAAATTCTTCATAGATTGTTTAGACATTTAGATTTATATCAAACCATAACCTCCCAAATATCCCCTTTAAAGTAACGCGAATTAACAGCATCTAAGAATTTGAATGAAACCTGTCCTCGTGGAATGTAATTTATTAGGGTTGCTGTAGCTTCTTCCTTTAATGTCGGTCTTCACCTCTTACCCATCTATATCTAGAGAAGACGCGTTAGGCTTAAGCAACGTCTAGCCGACAGACAGTGGGGTTAAGAATAAGGAATTGAAATGGTACATCTAAGCCACTCATATCTTATCTTCTCTCCCACCTCACTTCCTCACTTCGTTAATTTTACATATGCTTGATGAGGTCCATCAAAAACGTGTGAATTTCTTTTCATTTTTCATTTCCACCTTTGGAAGTAAAGTCTGATGAACCAGAGCCCTGTTAAAGGGGTTGCGGTGAAATAACTTATTACATGGAACCTTAAAGTGGTCTGTTTTTATTCAAGCATATATATATATATATATATATATATATATATATATATATATATATATATATATATATATATGTGAAAATATTGTAGAAAATAGGAAAGAAACTGGTTTGGTAAATAATCCAAAGTTCCTTAGTATTTTTGTAATTATTTTTAAAAAATAGTACTCGATACGAAATTAGAGCATAAATATAATTATTTATTTAAAAATATGATTCCAACACGCTACATAAGAGGTCTCATGTTTCAAAACAAGAGCCGAAAACTTCAAAATAATATTTGAATTAACTTGAGTTAAAGTAGGCTCTGTTCCATCTTCAAGCGAAATTTTTTGGGAATGACTCATTTCTGAAGTTTACGAGTTTTAATAGTATGGTCAGAATTGAAATCAAAAATTTCCATGTTAACATCAAGGGCGGATTGTTTGGAATCGGCAGGGGTGGGGTGTTAATAATTTGTGCTGTCCTAGGACAGAAGTTCTTAGCTCTAATCGATAAACACTTTCCCACCAATAGTAGGCTTAGTAATATATTCAATAAGAACAAACTAAAATTGAGTTATTGCTGCACTTAAAATCTAGAAGGTATAATAAGAAGACACAATAATAATATCCTGAACAAACCCCCTTACCTGAATAGTTTTAATAACTCTACACTTAAATCAGATAATGATCGGGAAAAATTATGCGATTGTAGAAACCCGGTAGACTGCCCATTAGAAAATAAGTGCTGCATCAAATATGTGGTATACCAATGCACTATATCATCCACGGAGAACCCTAACAATAATATGATATACATTGGGTCCACGAAAAATGCCTTTAAAACCAGATGGAGGCAGCATGAATGCTCCTTCAACAACATAAACTTTAGACATCAGACCTCTCTATCTAAATATTTTTGGCACCTGAAAGAAAAAAATAGGACACCTAAAGTAAAATGGAAAATCATTAACAGAACTAGAACTTGCAAAACTTGGGATGACCCATGCCCTTTGTGCCTCCATGAGAAACTACACATTATTAAGCTCCTAAACAATAAAAACCTATTAAACAACCGGCAAGAATTAACGGTTTTCTGCCGACACAACCGAACTTACGCTCTGAATAACTAGCCTAAAACACGCATATAAATTTTAAAATCCATAGCCCATATACATGTTTTAATTACCCACAAAAATTGATAACCCTTTATGAAGTCGTCAAATAACAAAAGTTACGGCCTTTTCATATACACAAATCCCTTTCATAAAGAGATATAATAAAAGAATAAAATAAAAATAAATTAATAAATCTCCGTAGACGCTCAAGCCAGACTATGCGAAAACTTCCTCCGTCGTAAATTTAGCCACCCCCACCTTACCGTGACCCGACATCTATGAAAGTAACTCTATACTGATACAAATTATTAACACCCCACCCCTGCCGATTCCAAACAATCCGCCCTTGATGTTACCATGGAAATTTTTGATTTCAATTCTGACCATACTATTAAAACTCGTAAACTTCAGAAATGAGTCATTCCCAAAAAATTTCGCTTGAAGATGGAACAGAGCCTACTTTAACTCAAGTTAATTCAAATATTATTTTGAAGTTTTCGGCTCTTGTTTTGAAACATGAGACCTCTTATGTAGCGTGTTGGAATCATATTTTTAAATAAATAATTATATATATATATATATATATATATATATATACACATACACGTATATATATATATATATATATATATATATATATATATATATATATATATATATATATATATATATATATATATATGTACAGTAGCGAGCATAAAGATCCGAACGATGTTAACAAAAAGTCTAAATGTGAAATAACTTTTTATTTTAAAGCTTCATAGAACATTTTGTCAAGGAAAAATAAAGCTCAATAAACTTATTTTACTAAAGTTATAAGAATAATAATATAACATTCGAAAAAAATAGATGATCAAAAACATCAGAACGATTAACAAAATCATATTACTATAAAGGAAACATCATATTCAAATGAAAATAGCCTTCATAATTCATTAGACATCTGATTGTCTCAAGCCGGGATCGAAAGCCCACTGATTTGGTATCAGTCGGAGACTCTAACCCAAAGCCACTGGCGTACGGCAAGGACGAAGATGAATTTAAATGTATTTATTTTTAGATAAACACGCCAGTGACTGAGAGAACTTAATTCGTTTTATTGAAGAGTCTTGCATTAGTACCAGTAATAGTCACTGTTTATAAACATTTTTCCTCCCCGTAAGCTCAAGCGAAACATTTTTTCAGGAGCATGTATATATTTTCTCCCACAGACAGTTTCGCTGTTTCACAGCACATCAATGTGATTAGACATCCGATTACCCCAAGCCGGGATCTAAACCCGACTGATATAGTATCAGTCGGAGAATCTAGCCTTAAGCTATTGGCGCACGGCAGTGTGTGTGTGCGTGTGTGTGTGTGTGCGTGTGTGTGTGTGTGCGTACGAGGTTTGATCAAATATATCGGGACGGGTGCCGTAAAAAACTACAACACATATCAATTCGGCATTTAATCTCCTTCGAAGTAGTTCCCTTCTGAAGCCATACACTTTATACAGCGTCGTTTCCACAGAGGCAAGAATACCTGGAACTTCCTTTTTTGGAATAGCGAGCACCCCTCTCGTCGCATTCTCTTGGAATTCCTCGACGTCTTGAAATATTGTTGTTTTCTTTAATTTTTGGAGATGAAAAGTCACAAAATGCGAGATTTGTGGAATATGGTCTTTGACGAACCTTGGGAATGTCGTACTTGACCAAAACCCCTGAACAAGCCATAGTCACTATGGAACCTCTGTGGTGTGATGAAACAACCACGCTCTGCACTCTTTCGCTCCGAGTACTTTTATAAACACTAGACATAGACATATCATCCTTACATAAAATAAAAGATGTCACGCAACTACTTTTATGTGGCGTATCACTGCTACGTATTTATACGCTTGCTTCCGGTTTTTAATAACCGGGATATATTTTCGTTTCACTTTCAGTTAGATTTCCGTTTTGATGGTCTGCTGAATTTGACACCGTTTTGCAAAAGAATCATATATTCTTTTAATTTTAACAATAAATTTCTGGGAGCCCTTCCCTATTCTGGATTAAAGATATGATGATAAAAAGGGTCAAAATCTCCCATAATTTAGGCGCATCACTGAGGATAAAAAAAGATTGTATTGCAGTTGTAAAATAAAAATTTTCGTTCTGACATTTTTCAATTTTTTGCAAGAATTTCCAAATCATTTTGGGTAAATGTGCAGATTAAGTCCCGCAAACCAATTATAAATAAAATTTCCAGAAAATTTCCATTATATGGTAAATTTGCATGCTTATTTTGAAAATAACAGTAAAAGTTTGCGGAAGTCTGCCGTTTAGAAGTTATCGACAATATGAGTTCATTCTTATTCGCGTCGCGGCTACAGCCCTTGCGTTGTTTACATAAAATTATCTCGAGTATTATGTGCGGAAGGTTCGCTTGTCTTGATTATTGCGCACGCAATGCGCAAACTTTAATATAAAATGAATGCGCTGTATTTAAAAAGTTACTCGAGTTTTGGGTTATTAAATTTGGGGTTTTAAAAAGCTTGATTGTTTACAAAAAAATAAAAATAAAAAAAATAACCTACCCTAACGCTTACCCTGCCAAAGGACTTAATAAGAACGTAAACAATTTGAAGCAATATTATTTAAGTATGATTATTTACAAAATAGCAATGACAATTGTGAAAATCTACCTTTTAAAATTTATTTTATGATTTAAACAAGAATTCATTATTATTACAGCTTCGTCATAAATAAACAGCACTTGTCATTGTTTTTCTAAATAACTTAAATTTTAAGAAGAAAATTGAATAAAAGCCTCACTTTTAAAGTGTCTGGAGACTTCTTTTGTTTTTGCGCAGTAATTGAGACGTGTAAGAAGATAGGAAGTTCAGTAAAAAGGCCGTTAATTAAGTAAGCTTCCGCCGATGACTTTAATCTGTAAATTTACCCCTGTAAGATATCTGAGGCAGCTTATAATAACCTGTCTATATTTCTGAGATGAGGTATTATGTACACTATTTATATTATTCGGAATATTGTCCTCATCTTTGTCGCCATATTTGTTACAATGTTTAGGCCGTTGTACGCTCCGGACTTCTTCAAATGGTTGGAATGTCCTCAAGGACACATGACAGTGTATAAAGGCGTTAGTTAGATCCAGTGAGAGGAGCCAACGAGTATGAGTTCAATACCAGGTTAAGGCGGTGGAGAACTTGGAGAGGGGAATTAACAGGAGATAACTGATAACTGACATCCATTAAACATGGCACGTGGTACTAGAACAGTCTACCCCAGTGAGCGAAATAAAGGGTTCAGTTCGACATTCCAACCAACTGAAAAAGGCTGGAGCGTACAACGGCCGAAACGTTGTAATAAATATGTCGACAAAGATGAGGACAATAGTCAGAATAATGTAAATAGTGAGCTTATAATAACTTAACACTAATTCCTTTAAGAAAGGCACGAAGCAACGCTCCCTGAAATGTAGGCCACTGAATCATGGATGACAGACAAAAGCGAAAAATATATTTAATCAGTTACTAGGTCAACTATGGAAAAGGTTCATTGTGTAGTGCCAGACAAATTTTTCTTATCAGAATCTATCTTGCACATTTATAAATCTACCATTCGCCCTTGCATTGAATACTGCTGTCATATCTGGTCTGCTACTCCTGCTATGCATCTCGAGATCCTTGAGAAAATCCAAACAAAGATCTGTAATATAATCGATCCTGACCGGACATATCGTTTTCAGTCACTTTCTCACTGTCTTTTCTACAATTATAACAACAAATACTCTTCTATCAGCCTGGCTTATGCTAAACTCCACGAGAGCATAAGGCCTCACGTTTTCTACTGGCATGAAATGGAGCGACAATATCGAATCAATTCCTACGCCTACTGCAAGGAAGGTTGGTTCACTTTGCCTTGCAAAAATCTTTTTTTCTCGCCAGAATCCATCTTGCACATTAAAAATCCATCATTCATCCGTCATGTCCTTTTGCTAAGGTAAGGGAAATAAACCTTCATGAGTTTCCGCAATCTAATCCTTTGACGATGAAACGTCAGATAGCTAAAATAACACGCTAAATGATAATAATGTAAATCCGTTTCCTTATAAGTAAATATTCGGCATTTATTTAATCAACACAAATGCCTGTTTCTAGAGATCAACACTTTACAGCTTTTTGGCGTCTCGTTATCCAATGACATGAAGTAGAACGATAATATCGAATCATTTATTACAAGGAAGGTTGTTTCACTGTTTTCATGCTAGAAGCTTCTTTTCTCTCGTCAGAATCCATTTTGCATATTTATAAATCTACCATTATAATGAATAGTTTCCATATCTGGTCTGGTGTTCCCTCTGTACATCTCGAGATTGTCAACAAAATCCGCAGATGGGCCAGGAATACAATCCGTCCTGCCATGCATATCGACTTCAGTCACTTTCTGACCAACACGAAGTGACTTCCGATTGTCTTTTCTAAAAATATAATCATTGCAACTGTTCTGATGAGTTTTTCCCTGGGGCCCCGACTGCATGAATTTTAGCGTGCTATTATACTGGCAACCAGGTCTCTCAATTTTAGTTGAACTAGATATATGCAGCCACAAGTTCTACCCTAAAAGTTTTTTTACTCGCACTTCCCACTCGTGGAAAGCCCTTCCGTTTTCGTGCTTTTCTGTTTCCATTCTTCGAAAATTTAAATGTGTCAGCATAATAAATCCGAAATTATGCCCACCAACAGGATGACTGATCATAAAATGGCATCTAGACTTTGGTTACTTTCTCAATGCCGTCATGTGCCCGCCTCTGTCTTTTCTATAGATATGTTAATAGCACTTGTTTTCATGGGCTCTGCTCCGTGGTACTTTGGGCGCGTGAACTTAGGTGTACTACTTGGTTGGCAATTAGATCTCATTGTTTTACTATTGTAACAGTTAATTGTAACATACACCATAGTTGGTAAACAACACATGCAGCCACACACTTAACTACATGTGATGTCTTGTCTATGTCACAGTACCAAACTAAACTTAGTTCGTGATGTAATGGTTTACGGGCCAGTCTCGCAAATACGGAACAGTGAACTCGGTTCTAACTGAGTGCTCTATACTCTTGGTCATGTGTCGGATTAAGCTTCGTATTTAACGACAACTCGGCATTGAGTAATGAAGAAATTGTGGTGTGATAGTTAACGAGCCAGTTTCGTTGATGTTAGTTATTATGCAGTGAGTTTGGTTCGCACTAGGCGCTTCTGTCTTTGCAATTTAATGTCAAAATTAGGCTAATCTGAATAAGAAAGAACTCGAATTAAATTCGAATATAAAATACCATTTTCTGAGCATGGAAGTCATCCGAAATTTTACCGGATGATAGTTACCCTCTTCTTGCTCATAATGTTCCAGTGGAAGCGTTCCTCCACAAAAATTCTACATGCTTCAATGTTTTTTTATTATTTTTTTTTTATCTTATTTTATTTATTTTATTTTATTTTTGTATTTTTCAAAGCTGGGGAAAAAGTTCAAAATTATCACCTCCTGCACGCCATGCAGAAATCATTATCTTTGTTGGTAGTTCCAACACGTTGAAGATATCGAACAAATTCCTGGAGGAATTTTTGGAATTATAACCAGGATTGTTTGTCGAAGACAAAATTATAAATGAAAGGTGGCGTTAAGTGATAGAATATCTCCACATTTTTTCCTATGAATAAAAGATTTTATCAAAACAATGCCAAAAATATTGTATGTTTGCACGCTGTTGCATCTCTCTCTCTCTCTCTCTCTCTCTCTATATATATATATATATATATATATATATATATATACAAAATATAGATGGGAAATATCAATATTTTGAATATATATATATATATATATATATATATATATATATATATATATTGAAAATATTGATGGGAAATATTCTTGATATATTCTGGGTTTTATTTAGGCGATGTATGGAAGGACAATAGAGTTCTTTTATTTTTAAAAAACACAATAGTTTTTGTTTGTTCTTGCAGCATTTGTCATTAAGTTTATATGATTATCCATTTCTCTCTCGAAAAATCATCAAATTTCCCGTAATTCAAGAAAACATGTTTGAAAGAATGGTTATCGGCCAAATATACAATATTTAAATTACCCGACTCGGCAATCAACAAGGAGCACAACGTTAGCACGCACCTACCAAACGGAAAAAATTTAAGAACACTGGAAAAGAATATTTTTCTATATATCTGAGATGAGATATTTAAATTCTTTGCATTATTTACATTGTTCGGACTGTTGTCCTCATCTTTATTGCCATATTGACGACTTTTCGACTGTTGTAAGCTCCGGCCATCTTCAGGATCTGTCTATAGTTCTGAGATAAGGAATTTTAACTATTTACACTATTTACATTGTTCGGACTGTTGCCTTCGTCTTTGTTTCCATATTCTCTACGTCTCGGCTAATGTATGCTCCGGCCTTCTTCAGGATCTGTCTATATTACTGAGATAAGGTATTGTTATTATTTACACTATTTACTTTGTTCGGACTGTTGCCTTCATCTTTGTTGCCATATTCACGACGTTTCGGCCGTTGTACGCTCCGGCCATCTTCAGGATCAGTCTATATTACTGAGATGAGGTATTATAATTATTTACACTATTTAAATTGTTCGGACTGTTGTCCTCATCTTTGTTGTCGCATTCACACCATTCCGGCCGTTGTATGCTTCGGCCTTTCTCAGGACCTGTCTATATTTCTGAGATGAGGGATTGTAATTATTTACCCTATTTACATTGTTTGGACTGTTGTCCTCATCTTTGTTACCATATTCACGACGTTTCGGCCGTTGTGATTTTAAACTTCAATCTTCCATGAATCTCTCACGTACATTCATATCTACTCAAAGCGTGTCCAAATGTAAACAAATGACGTCACACATTATGAAATGGACAGACAAAGCCCGACAATTATTTTTAAGACATTTTTATGTTTTTACATTCTTTTTATAGATACAAATGTTTAAGTAAATGCTCTGTTTTATAATGTTTCTCGAACATTCAGGCCGGTAAATGTTAAAAAGTTTAAAAGCAGTAAAATCGACCCTGCCAATCGAACGATTCTCCGTGGCTAGATCGGTTAAGGCACGTCAGACTATATAGCGGTTCCGTATAGGATACCGTTTCGATTTCTGTCGGAGATCGAATATTTTCTTGGAAAATTTCTCGGTCATTCAGGCCGGTAAATGTTATTAATTTATTATAAAACAGAGCATTTACTTAAATGCTTGTATCTATAAAAAGAATACATAAATATAAAAATATCTTTATATATATATAAAATAACAACAATACATTTGATTAGTAGCTGAAGCCATAAAAATATAATTGTTCAAAATATTAGGTTGGTGCAAAAATAATAACGTAATAATGTCGTTTTTTGACGTATTTTTAACGTCAAAAAACGACATTATTACGTCATTTTTTTTAACCAACCTAATATTTAGATTTCGGTATTAAATATCCCATCACGTTTGATATATCTTTAAATGAATCCAACCAACTAACCAATCATTTTAATTTAATTTAAATTAATTTTTTAAAAGTGCTCAATACAAAGAAAAGTAATATATTATTATTATTATTATTATTATTATTATTATTATTATTATTATTATTATAAAAGATTATAATAAAACATGTTGAAATCCCTACACAAAAGCTTTCATGTTTCAATACTTTAATTGTACTTCTTCAGGCGAAAGTTAGTGGAGTAACATAAGGTCAGGATTAAAATTAGACTTGTAGGTATGCTTTGATTAGCCAAGCAAATATCAGCTCTACGCCAAGTAGTAAAGTAAGTTCGGAGGATGGATGTGGGTGAGTAATTTTTCATGTCATGTTAAAACAGAAAATAGACAGTCCGTCATTGGCGATTCTGGAACATATGTAAGCGACATGTGTATTTGGGCAGCAATACTTCTTTTATACAGCTGTCATTAATGACGACTGCCTAGGTACGTCCATTCAGCTTTTAGTCAGTTTTTCTTGCATTCGTGATCACACATAATGTGTGCAAAAACTGTCCGGGTATATATAAATATTTGAGCCGTAGGCGTAATGAGATGACCAAGGACACATTCCAAATGCTGAGCAAAGTATTACGAGACATGAGGATTTATTTGATAACGAAAAAAAATGATACTGAGCTGTTACGTGGTATCTTCTCTCCTTTAGGGCAGCGAATGTTGGACGATTTCCTCAAAGATGAAGAAGAGACTCGAGGCGACGGAGATGTGGTTCTACACAAGATGCTAAGGATACCATGGACCGAGCGTGTGAGCAACTGTGAGGTCTTAGAGATGATGCAAACAAGGAGGTTTATATTTAACATCAGGAAGAGGCAGCTGAAGTTTCTGGAAGGAGGGCCTGGCGAATCTGATACTCGCGGGACGAATTTTGGTTAAGAAAGACAAGGAATGTCAACGCATAACATACTTGGGGACTTTAAGCAAGTAGATGGTAGAACGTGGTCTGGTGGAGGTGGCAAAAGGAAGGAACTTGTTGAGAGCTGCAAGGGATGGCGGGAGGTGGACAGCCATGATCGCCTACATCCTGAAAGGACACGGCACATACAAAAAAAGAATTAGTCATTATCGAGGAAACTTTTTTTTTTTTTAAATTTTTTACTGAATGTATGGATTCTTTTATAAATACTTCTACAATTATAGGAGTGTTTCATTTCCCAAACACGGCCACAATGTGCTGACCGTTGACGTTATTGAGTATTGTTTTTTGTTTTTTTGTTATTATTATCGGTTCTTTCATTATTTTTAGACTTTTTTTTTTTACTTATGGCTGAGGTTCTTATACTTTTATTTTCTACAAGTATATTGCAGATCAATTTTGGTAGGTTTCTGTGTGCGTTTAAATGGGTCCTAATTGATCAGAGAGGTTTAACCTGAGATATACGAGGCTCAATAGTTGTTGTGGCCTTGTTAGGACCAGAAATAATGACACAAGAGAGGAATTGATTTAAACAAATATATTAAAAGGAATAGTAATACAGACATATACAAACGAGTGTGTTACAGCAAGAATGTTCGGTCCGGCTGTCAGAGATGACTGCTGGAAACTTCCCTCTGTAAAAGGCAGTACCTGCTCCTATTTATAGCTGGGAGAGTCCTTGCGTGCGTGGGTAAATTACCATAACAATAATATAATAAAAAAATATGGAAAAAAATGAAGGAAGAAATTACAATCTGTGTATGGAGAAGGAATGGAAATAAAAAGAATTAAAGAAGGGTAATACTTCGGAAAACAACAAATGCAATAAAATGATTTCCAACTGTTGGCACTCTAACGCATTCCTTTCAAAAAACGTGAAAAATAACTACAGCGTTTGAGTGTCAAAGGAACAAACAACAGCCCATTTTGAAAATACCGCTGCGTTAAAAAGTCTGCTAATGTTATGTTATTTTAACCTTATTGAAGAAGACTTATATAAAATTTGAACATTCCTATATCTATGTCTCTATTGTATATTTAAGCAAAGGAATGTACAAATCACACACCTATAAATATATATTTTGGGAAATGGATTAAAAATTATTTTTAATGGATACTACAGTTGATGCTCTTTTTTTTTTTTTCTTATTTAATAAACTGCATATTTATTTATTTACATCTCCGGGCTTGAATATTCGGAAAATCTTGGTAAGAAAATATGCGCCGTCTAGCAGGATTCGAACCTGAGGAAAAATCGTAATTAGATCTCACGTCCCATGCCGTCTCGGCTACGTAGGATGAAACGAAGCCCGAATAGTAATTTTGAATACAGATCATTCCCGATTAAAAAAATGTACTGCTCTGTTTTGTGTCCTGACGTGAACAAAGACAATTTTAGGAACAAAAAAATATGTCGGATTTAATCCATTTCCTAAAGAGTTGTCTTTCTCTCAACAACTGACAGCCGGTCATATATATATATATATATTACGAAATGGACAAAGTCCGACAATTTATTTATTAAAGATATTTTTATGTTTAACGTTATAGATACAAGTATTTAAATAAATGCTCTGTTTATAATAAACAGTATTATTTATTATAAACAGAGCATTTATTTAAATACTTGTATCTATAACGTTAAACATAAAAATGTCTTTAATAAATAAATTGTCGGACTTTGTCCATTTCGTAATATATGACGTCATTTGTTTACATTTGATACGCCATGAGCAGTTATGAATATTCGAGATTCATGGAAGATTGAGTTTATAAGCAGTAAATTCGACCTTGTCTACCGAACGCTTCTTTGTAGCCTAACGGTAAGGCACGTCAGCGTAAATGACGGTTCCGTATAAGATGCAGGTTCGAATCCTGTCAAAAAACGAATATTTTCTATGAAAATTTCTCGGACATTCAGGCCGGTAAATGTTATTTAATACTGTTTATTATAAACAGAGCATTTATTTAAATACTTGTATCTATAACGTTAAACATAAAAATGTCTTTAATAAATATATATATATAGTATTCTCACTCTCTCTATATATATAAGGTTGGTGCAAAAGTAATGACGTAATAATGTCGTTTTTTGATGTATATTTAAGGTCAAAAAACGACATTATTACGTCATTATTTTTGCATCAACCTAATATATATATATATATATATATATATATATATATATATATATATATATATATATATATATATATATATATATATATATATATATATATATATATATAGAGAGAGAGAGAGAGAATTGTTGAGACAGACGAATATCACATATCTATCTATTAAGATAAGTTATTGCTGTACAGAAACGCAGAAGCACACACACACACACACACACATATATATATAAATTGAGCACTGCTTTTTTAAATAAAAATAATTAATAAGAACATCGGATTATAAATCTTACCGTCTTTCTGTCTGCCTGTCTCTCTCTCTCTCTCACTCTCTCTCTCTCTCTCTCTATATATATATATATATAGATAGATAGATATGATTGATGTAAATAATATTTTTCACTTAGCTGGTTGATATATTAAGCACTTCTGACCTAGAATTTCATAGACGAACCATTTTAATTGCATTTTCCATGCGTCAAGAGATTTCTGCAATTGACTTTTTCTCATTTGTCATATATATATATATATATATACATATACATATATATATGTGTGTGTGTGTATGTGCGTGTGTGTGTATGTATAGATAGATAGATAGATAGATAGATAGATAGATATAAAAATGGCGAGAGAGATGAATATCACATATCTATCTAAATAAATTATTATTTAGACACACACATACACACACATATTCCTATATATATGTATGTATGTGTGTATCTTCAAATAATATGAAAAAACAGTTAGATTTATAATCCAGTGTTTTTTTTCGAAATCATTTTTATTCAAAAACAGTGCTCGCTACAAAGTATAGCATAATATAATTATTTTTAAAAATTAATATTATATATATATATATATTAGGTTGGTGGAAAAATAATGCCGGTTTTTGACGTTAAAAAATACGTCAAAAACCGTCATTATTTTTCCACCAACCTAATATATATATATATATATATATATATATATATATATATATATATATATATATATATATATATATATATATATAGTATTAATACAAATAACTTTTGTCAGCTGATTGGTTTTACATTCATCACTTCGGCTCTAGAATTTCGTAGATGAACCTTTTTTAATTGCTTAGTCCACGCGTCAGGAGGTTTCAGCAACTGACTTCCTTTCTCTCATTTTTCTTTATCTATATAAATTTTATGTAATTATCTACATATATTTATTTTTTTATTGTTTATGAAGTGTGTGTGTGTGTGTGTATGTGTGTGTGTCTGTCTGTCTGTCTGTGTGTCCGCCTGTTGGTCTTACATGAGAATTTAAAAATAATTCTCTGAAACCTATCACGCTGTCCTCCGGCGGAGCACGCTGAAATCTGGTTGTTTAATCTCGACCCTAGATCTCGACGCTGTGTATCTCTTTCTTCGCAACTATTGTCGCTACCCTGTCGCCCACCAAGCGCCGCCTGTAAACAGTTCGAAGTACCGTTCCTTGCGTTTTAACGAGATTTCCTTTTTTTTTCTCATTGGCCCATGAGTGCGATCATCGAAATTGATTTAAATATCTGCACCGAACAGAACATTATTTTTGTTCTCTTATTTAATGCTATTTTTCATTTTCCTTCTTTTTTTTCTTTTTTTTTTTTTTTTAAATTATTATTATAAAACATGCCTATCCGCACATGTAAAGTAACTTTTTAGTCCTTCACTCTACAGCACTTTTAACGAGAAACAAATCGTTTTCAGCTTCAGTCTGGATCTATTTCCTTATACAACTTATTTTTCTTTTTTTTTCTTTTATCGTCTTAATTCCTCATTTAAGATTAGCTGCGAGAGAAGAATTTAAAAGTTTTATTCTTGCTGAAAACAGCAACCAAAAAAAAGGTGGGGGTATAAGAAAATTCATCATTAAAGTTTTAATCCGACTTATAAGGCTTCCTGTTTTATTTTATTTTTTTACTATTTTTAAATAACATATCCCTTGAAGATGTAGGCTCTCCTCAAATAAAATGTCCTTAGTTTTTATGGATTTCCTTGATTTATTTGGGAAGACTACGGATACGTGGCGTGGTGGGTCTTTGCCGTGAAGGTCTGAACTGATGGAACGAGAGAATGTAGTTCACCTGAACGCCTGTCATGAAAATAACTGTACAGTAGCAAAAGGTTCGCAATGTGTCGACTAAGGGGAAAGAGATTGTAGAATGGAAAACAGTGACCAAAAAAGAGCAGGTATAAGAAAATCCATTATTTTCGTTTTAATCAGAATAAGGCTTCCTATTTTGTTTTAAGTTTTACCATTTTTAAATAACATATCATTTCAAGCTGTAGGCTCCGCCGAAATTAACTTTTCTAAATTTCTATGGATTTCTATGACTTATTCGGAACACCTGTCTTGAAAATAACGGTACAGTAGCAAAAGGTTCGCGATGTGTCGACTAAGGGGAAAGAGATTGTAGGGTGGAAAATAAATCATCACCCATAACGATGTATAACCAATTTGAACTTTGTCAAAGGTGAAAAGTTACAATTATGCAGCTCCAGCTTAGATATCACAGCAATACACCATCTTTAGTACGATACGACTTTATAAAGATAGCATCTCCTGCCAAATGGAATCAGTTCATTACAGCTAATGCCATTGGTTAAAATAACCTGCTTCACCGAAAGCGTTAAAACGACTCTTCACTTCGGTGAATGGTTGTTCTTTTCCGTCTATGTGCTCTATCCCTTCAGGATGTAGACGATTATGGCTCTCCACAATTTCCTTTCTTTCGTAGCTATTAATATTGTCATTTTGGTATCTTCCTAAGCATTGTTCCGACATCAATTTATTCGCTAGGTAGGTATTGCGTTATTTTCCTCTGTTCGTCTTGCATTCAATCTGTCCTGTGAGTATCAAATTTTACAAGCCCTCTTTCCTCATTATTTTGCCTAGAAATTCCAGCTGTTTCATACTGATATTAAACATCAATTGTCTTTTTGCTTCCATTTTCTCTAAAACTTCGTCGATGCTCACTTCACTAAAAAATCAAAACATAAAAAATTAAAGGTAGTCAATTTTAATTACCCTCCTCCCGGAAGACATCGCAGTGGCCGGTCTGGTTTTAGCACAGCGAATATCATTTGTCAAAATAACCGGCTTCACCGAAAGCATTAAATCGAATCTTCATTTCGGTGAATGGTTTATTTCACCGAAAAATGCAGACGTAGAAAATTAAATGGGGGTTAACTTTTAATTATAAATGGTGCTTTTCTTAAATTATGTGTCGTTTAAAAATTGCGCCCGTTGTTGCTTATTTACGATAAGCGTCCTGGCAGCAAGTTCGGGAAGATTTGAGGAACGTGGAAAGACTTCTTAATTGCTATTGTTCCCAGGTCCTGACCCGGGTGGTAGCACCTGTTAGGGTCCCAGATATGGGGAAAGACACTACGAACGTATAAAATTCTTTTCATCATGAAATTACCAGGAATACATTCGAGAAAAATATTATTAGGTTGGTGCAAAAATAATGTCGTTTTCTCACATATGTTAATATGTGGGAAAACGATATTATTTTTGCACCAACCTAATATTAGCAATTAATTTTTGTCACAAAAAATTAAAATTAAATTAACTTTCGACATTAAATGACCCATAAGGAGTTGATATGCCACTAAACCAGAGGTCGCCAAGCGGTAGTCCATGAACCAGGTGCGGTCCATGCAAAATGTTTGATGGTCCGCAGAAAAAGTGGGACATTAATTCAATTTTTATGAAGCTTCAGTTTTAAAAATGCGAGTAACAAAAGATATTTTGAATGGTATATATATATATATATATATATATATATATATATATATATATATATTACATGAATCATACATACAAAAAACATATAGAAATTAATGATTTAAATGGCGAGAATACATCCTCGCAAACAAATTTAATAAAATACATTAAGCTCGAACCTGTAGATGAATGTTATGATCTCTGTCTATAAATTCCAGTTGCCTAAGGTCTATCGGTTAATTATTAAAACTATGGGTTAATTAGTAAGACTATTGGTTAATTATTACGTCAATAAAAAAATCTTACAATCTAAAAATATTTTCTAGTTCCATATAACCTGTAAATGGTTGATAAACAATAGAAAACGAATCAATCAATCAATAAAATACGCTGCTATGTCCTTTAAATTGATTTGCATTCTCTGCAATTTCAATGGATATGAATTACTGTGGACACAAAGTAAGGGATCATTTTGCATATTGATTGTCATATTAAACTGGTCCCACACATTATATCCATATTGTAATTTTTATTTTTAAAAGTTTAGGTATAAAAATATATTGTAATCTAAAAACATTCTCTGGTTTTAAATAACCTGTAAATGGTTGAAAACCGTAGAACATGAATAAATCAATTATACTTTCTCTCCCCAGCTATGGGTTAATTAGTAAGACTGATATCACTAAACCATCATTATCACTAAAAACTTCTTACACTTTACAATCAAATTCTTTCTCTTATGTGTCGTGTCCTTTCAGGACGTAGGCGATCATGGCCCTCCACTTCATCAATATCTTGCAGTTCTCAATGTTTGTCCCTTTGCTACTTGCTTAAGCACGCCAGGCATGTCTTGCGTTGCTTTCCCTTTTCTCTCTTTCCCTCTATTCCACCTGTGTGTATCAGATTCTCCAAGCCTCTTTTCTCATTACGTGTCCCAGAAATTCCAGTTGCCTCTTCCTGATGTTAAACATAAGTTTCCTCCTTGTTTGCATCCTCTCCAAAACTTCATCTTTGCTCACACACTCTGTCCATGATATCCTTAGCAGCCTTCTCTCTTTCCCTCTATTCGACCTGTGAGTATCAGATTCTCTAAACCTCTTTTCTCCTTACATCACCCAGAAATTTCAGCTGCCTGTTTCTGATGTTAAGTATAAGTTTCTTCCTCATTTGCATTCTCTCCAAAACCTCATCGTTGCTCAGATGTTCGGTCCATGATATCCTTAGCAGCCCTCTCTCTTTCCCTCTATTCGACCTGTGAGTATCAGATTCTCCAACCCTCTTTTCTCATTACGTGTCCCAGAAATTTCAACTGTCGGTTTCTGATGTTAAGTATAAGTTTCTTCCTTATTTGCATTCTCTCCAAAACCTCATCGTTGCTCAGATGTTCGGTCCATGATATCCTTAGCAGCCTTCTCTCTTTTCCTTTATTCGCCCTGTGAGTATCAGATTCTCTAAGCCCTCCTTTCTCATTACTTTTCCCAGAAAATTCAGCTGCCTGTTCCTGATGTTAAGTATAAGCTTCCTCTTTATTTGCATTCGCTCCAAAACCCCATCGTTGCTTACATGTTCGGTTCATGAGATCCTTAGCATCTTTCTGTAGAGCCATATCTCCGCTGCCTCGAGTCTCTTCTTCATCTTTGAGGAGACCGTCCAACATTCGCTGCTGCATCGGAGGATAGATGTCACGTAGCAATTGTGACCAAAGAAATCCTCTTGTCTTGTAATACTCTGCCTAGCTTTTGGAATAATTCTTTGTCCATTCCAATACGTCTTCGCACATCAGCGTCGCATGCAATTTTCAATTAAATCACGTGTTAAGTATTCTGTCAATTACACATGACCATCGCCAATTACTAGATGCACAGTGAAATTTAATTAGCCATAGAAAACGAATCAATCAACCAAGCAATACTAGAATCAGTAGTAGTAGAAATAGAAGTCCCAGAAGGTACGGTGGAGTAATGGATATCGTCTCGGAATGATAGAGCCGAGTTCGAATTCCAGTCGAATCCATTATATTCACTTGCGTACTAATACCTTTGTGAAAGGTATGAATCCTCTTCTATCTCAAGCTATAGCTAAATAGCAGGACAAACCGGGTTCTATAGCCTTCGAAGGCTGCTGGTCTACCGCAGAAAGTAATCGCACCCTACTGCAGAAAAGATTCTACCTCGTCAGTCATGTATCGAACGATACATGATCGCCTAAGCGTATATTACGTATGGCATATAACTGATTGAGTAGTAGACCCAGTGTGTGTTTTTATATTTTTATTTAATTTGGTATAAATAAAATATAGGTAAATTTTAAAATTAAGAAAAGCAAAAAAATATTCTCCATGATAACTTCGGCACCTCTGTTTATCAAAAGCCATAACTCTTTCGTTTTCAATAGATGCGATAAAAGCGCTTGATTTATTAGTCTCTGAAAGCCATGTCTGTCGATGATGAAGACCGTAGTTGAAAGCTGGGTAATTTATTTACGTCGATTGTTTAGTTCTTAATTACAAAAAAAAAATGTCTCTTAATCCGTTTATGTCGTCAGTTGACTGACACGTGCTTGGTTTTTCAAAATAATCGGGAGCAGATAAACTCTACCCATGTACTACCGTGTCAGCTCTCATCTGTATCTTATGCAATGGTTAAAGATCTTTAGTTTTTTTTTATTTTATTTATTTAGTTATTTACGCAATATCCCTTTTGAGTACGTACGGACGGGGGTTTCGTAAGTGCGTGAGTGTCCAAAATATCAGTTGACATCAAAGCGAAAAAAAAAAAAAAATTCCCCCCCCCCCCAAAAAAAAATCTCTATGACAGGAAAGTATCGAACGCGCAGAAGCGGAAATGCCCGGAGCATCAATGGCAAAATCCGACAGACAGATCTAAAGGGAAGCCCGTTCCCGTGGAGAACGTGTTTGATCAAGTAGACTTTCTAATTGCGGATTAAAGTGTCAGTATCACATTTGAGAAACGGTTATGATTTTAAGAATCTGGAAGATTCCGTAAGACGTCCGGACGATACGGTTTTAAGGTCGCAGACTCCAGGGAATTTGCAGGAGATCAGACATCATTAGAGTGAGAATCAATATCACCTTCTTCTTTAATGAGCCGTTTCCCCTCTGTACGTGGGCGATCATATAAACTCTCTATACCTTTCCATCCGTACTCCTTATCAATGATCGTCTCCTTGCTATCTTTTCCACACCCTGTCCTGTGACCCATTTACAGTATCTTGTTAGGTAGATCATAAGATGTTTCGCTCTGTTTTGTCAACTGTGCGTCCTGTGTTGGTTAAATTCGCCAAGTACTTTTTCCTCATTATATGGTCATTAAATATCAACTATCCTCATTATAAAAGTAAATGTTTTTTGTTTCCATTATCGTTTACTCAAATAGTATCCATATTGTGGGATTCCCAGTATCAATCTGTATAAGCATTACTCACGTGCTTCAAGTTTCCTTTTCATTTAAGAGGAAATTGTCCAACATCCCTTGTCCATTTCTCAGCGCCTTTCTTAATCATATTCCCAGAATCCTTCTGTAGAACCTCGTCTCTGTTGCCTCAAATCTTCTCTTTGTCTGTGACGAAATTGCCCAAGCAATCACTGTTCTTTTTCAGTATCCTTTTTCTATGTCTATTTCATTCCCAGCATCCTTCTGTGGAACCACAATTCTGTTGTCTCAAAGCTATTCTTCATATATGAGCAGATTGTCCAGCGATCATTGTCTATTTTTGTATCCTTTTTACTCCGTTTATTTAATTCCCAGCATCCTTCTGTAGAACCACAATTCTGTTCCCTCAAGTCTACCCTTCATCTGTGAAGAGATTGTTCAGCAACAAGTGTCATTTTTCGCTATCCTTTTTACTCTGTCTATTACATTCCCAGCATCCTTCTCTAGAACCACAATTCTCCTGCCTCAAGTCTAATTTCATCTGTGAGGAAAATGTCCAGCAACAACTCTCCTTTTTTCTGTATCCTTCTTACTCTTATTCCGTTCCCAGCATCCTTCTGTAGAACAGCAATTCTCTTTTCTCGAGTCTACTCTTCATCTGTAATGAAATAGTCCAGCAATCACTGTCCTTTTCCGGTATCCTTTTTACCCCATTTAATTCCCAGCGTCCTTCTGTAGAACCATAATTCTGTTGTTTCAAGTATATTCTTTATCTTTGAGGAGATTGTCTGGCAACCACTGTCCTTTTTTCTGTATACTTTTAACTTCATCTATTTCACTGCCAAAATCCTTCTGGAGAACCTCGATTCTGTTCTCTACGGTCTTCTCTTTGTCTGTGAGGAAATAGTCCAGCATTCACTGCAATTTATTTTTCGTTAAGTTGCATGAAGTTGCGTGAAGTTGCGCCGAATTTTGGACTAGCACATCGTTTAGGTCATAGGTTCTGTTTCCAGTTAGATTGTCGTGGCTGGATGCAGAAACATGTAGCGGTATCGAAGAACGTCTCCGTTATCGACAACATTACAGGCAACGAAATAGAATGATTCTTGCCTCATTCTTATTCAAAACTGAGGCACAAGAGCAACTAATGCATTCTTAGACATGAACATAAATATTTTTCTCTTTAATTACTAGTCCTGGGTATGACGATAAATTACATCCGGCAGCAAGACCTCTGATCAGTAGATTGGAGGTTTTAAACATCGTGGAACCACCCCTTAATTGCGGTTGTTCCCAGATCCACCCTGACCCGGGGTTGTAGTACCTGTTAGGGTCCCAGCTATGGGCAAATAGTGAACCCTCAAACAAAAACAAAACACTAGGAAAAAATAAAAATACGATCTGTAATAAAATTACCAGTAATACATTTCTATAAAAATGCCTGCAATATCTATTAGGTTGGTGCAAAAATAATGACGTAATAATGTCGTTTTTTGACGTCTTTTTAACATCAAAAAACGACATTATTACGTCATTTTTTGCACCAACATAATATTTACAATAGAATTTGCAGCAGTATATATTATCAGAAGTTCAAGGTATACAATAGCGTTCAAAATATATTTAGTTGAAGCTATAAAATTATGTTCAAAATACTTATATTTAGTTATTAAATAACCCATAGAGTTTGATATGCCACAAATAAAATCAATCTTTCTTTTCATTTTTCATTCGTTCTTGTTTTCATTCGTTTCTGTTTTTTCTTTCTTACGTTTTATTCCTCGTTTTTCTTTCATAAATCCTTTGTCGTCTGCTTTTATAATCAAGCGAGCCTATGCAAGAAAAAGAACAATTTACCAACTCACGTAAGTTATTTTTACGGCGTGAGTAACATTTTCCTTCTTTTATACTCACTGGAACCGTCATATTTTATTCGGTAATTATTTTTTACTAATAAATGGTTTTAGTCGTGTTCCGTAATATATATATATATATATATATATATATATATATATATATATATATATATATATATATTGATGCATGTTTTATTAAATAATATCGACAAGTTTTGTCTATATATTTTATGTAAATTCTTTTAATATCGTCTGATGAGCTTAATAACATTATCATTAATAAAGATAGAAAATCACAATATTGATACATATTTTTTAATCCTATTTAAGCTTTCGTCTTACATAAGCCATTATAAAAGATGACAATAACATTACAATATATTAAACAATGCAAGGGCAAAACAATAATGATAGGCTGTTTTTGTTTACATGGATGATTTCCAAGCAACGACAAAATCGTGCATACGTACCTCTTGAAGCGAAAACCGCACCTAGCTCATGACGTCACACATGACCACGCGAGAATGAAAACGAGAAGTATAGTATAAAACAATGGCTTCTGTTACCAATTATAGGCATTTAAGCAGATATGAATGTACGTAAGAAAATAATGGAGAATTGTAGTTTAAAAACAGTAAAATCGACTTTGTTAACCGAAGCGCTCCTCTGTGGCGAAATCAATAAAACATGCCAGGCTATATGATGGTTCCGTATAGGATACAGGTTCGATTCGTGTCGGAGGACGCACAATTTCTTGGACATTCAGGCCGGTGAATGTTTTTAATACTGTTTATTATAAAGAGAGTATTTACTTAAATATTTGTATCTATAAAAAATAAATGTATAAACATAAAAATGTCTTAAAATAATTGTCGTACTTTGTCCATTTCATAATATATATCTATATATATTATTTCAAAATTTCAAATTTCAGAATAAGTAATTACAAATCAAAGTTTCTTTTGGTTAAGTCCAAGGTCGATAACTCAGTCACTTTGTGTTGTAACTGATTTATCAAAGACAACACGAATTGATTTAAAAAACATTACCTTTTGGTGCAGGAAAACATAATATAGAATTACTAGAAACTAGGGATGAGGATGTTTATCAGTGAATGACTGTTTTCAGCAAATGCTACTGCTGCTACTACTCCTCTTGATGTAGGAGTATTTTTATCTATATTTCTGAGATGAGGTATTATGTACTGTATTTACATTATGCGGACCATTGTCCTCATCTTTGTCGCCATATTTGTCACAGCGTTTCGGCCGTTGTACGCTCCGGCCTTCTTCAGGTGGTTGGAATTTCAAACTGAACCCTTTATTTCGATCCCTGCGGTAGACTGTTCTAGTTCCACGTGCCATGTTTTTGATGGATGTCAGTTATCAGTTATCTCCTGCTAATTTTTCCCTCTGAAAGTTCTCCACTGCCTTAACTGGGTATTGAACTCACACTATTTGGGTTTGTCACTGGATCTAACCAACGCCTTTATCCACTGTGCCATGTGTCCTTGAGGAGCGTACAACGGCCGAAACGTTTTGACAAATATGGCGACAAAGATGAGGACAATGGTCCGCATAATGTAAATACTGAGTATTTTTATGTCTAGTCCAACGGCCGAGTTCAAACTTGTATGAAAATATTCTCCCTCGCAACACTTAGAAGATAAAATTCCTACATTTTATCCATTAGAACATTGAGTGTAAGATTCTTTAAAATATGACTTTGGTTGATTTTGTTCCTCTATTAGATCGAGGCATTTAGTGGAATCAAAATTTGGAAAAGGGTTTCTACATACGCTCTATTCTGAAGATGAAGGCAACAGGAAACGACTACACTCTTTCACAAGGTGACATAGTAATTAACAGATAATAAAGAAAAGGAATATGTTATGAAAGCAACGGAAAACCACTACACTATTTCCCAGGGTGTCATAGTGTTGTAATCGAGTCATGAAAAACAATATTAGAAAACTAGAATTGGTTTAACAAAAAGTTTAATACCTTTTGGTACAGGGAAACATAATGTAGAATAGAAATTAGGGAAGAAAACGTTTAGCTATGAATGACTGTTTTCAGCAAAAGCAAGTGCATCTACTGCTACTCCTCTTGATGTCGGAGTATTTTTATGTCTTTCGCCCGACGACCGAGTCCAAAATTGTAGGGAAATATTCTCCCTCACAAAACTTTGTGAAATCAAACAAATATTTGGGAATTTGTAGTGTTCGTCCTCTACTTTTTTTTTCCAGTACTTTGTTCTCCCAACATCCCCTAGTAAGACCGGAAGTCTTTACAGTCATCATCATTAATGATGATGTTATGACACTTTCTATCAGTAACAGTTGAAATTCTGAGGAAATTCTGAGAGTGGAGAATTTAACCTCCAGAGGAGATAGTAAATGAACGATAAGAAGAGGGAAGAAGTGTATTACCTATCTAACGAGATCATGTGAATGAATAATAGAGCGGGAATAAAGAGTCAAAAGTTAGATTTAGGAGGCTGTGGAGAGCCATCATTGCCAACTTTCTGAAGGGACATATCGGTCGGGTTTATATTCTGAAGGGCTTCGGCATAAGAACAATTCTACTCTGTTTAAAGCTCATCGCTCTAACTACTGATCTATATCCGCAAGTGATGCAAGGTTAATTGTTGCTAGAAAAATTTAGTTGTTTTCAACAGCTGTTACTGGTTGTATTAATTTCTGTCTCTTTTTGTCCTTGTTTTTTTGTGGTTTTATTTACATTTATAGCCGAATTCCTTTTCTACACGCCCGCCTCCCCAGGGAACTCGTTCCATGAAAAATGAAGTAAAAACTAAAATTAGAAATGTTTAAAAAATATGTAAATTAAATATTAAAAAAAAAGAAAGATGAAAGATCAAAATTATTAGATTTTATTTATTTATTTAATTTTTGAAGAACGAAAAGAAATATTTTAAAGTATCTAAAAAGAAAAATGAATAAATAAATATTAAAGAAACGCTAAAAAAAACAACCTCTATTTTCTCTGAAGCGATGATACGTGTCGAGGGAAATATTTACAGATGATTGCTTTGCCACGAAATTTAGCATTTTTAATATTTTATTTTGGAGGATTTTATTTTATTTTTTTTATTTTTAAAATTATTTATTGATTTAAAATAGTGTTTCGTTTTATTTTCTTGCAGTATCCTTAGTATTTCAGTCGAATTACCGCTGCCGTTTTTAAACTGCGCCTGCGCAGGAGACTTGTGTTCGAGAGTTACGCATTTCAAGTGTCGACCATCAACATGTCATCAGATGATTTTTCTGAAATTATTTTGTCGCAAGGCTTTTCACCCTTCCCTCCAATTGCAACACTTTTTTTCTTTATTTATTTATCACTATGCTCTCTCTCTCTCTCTCTCTCTCTCTCTCTCTCTCTCTCTCTCTCTCTCTCTCTCTCTCTCTCTCTTCCTTGTCTTACGTTTTTTACGGTTTTCTATTCTGTTTTTCGTTCCAATTTATTTTTTGTTCCTTCGTTTCAATATTTATTTTTATTGATTGTTTTTCTGCCTAATGTATTTAGTTTCTTCTTTTTGTCATTGGTTTTCCAGTTTTCCATTCCTACTTTTTCTTTTCCTGACTTTCTTTCATTCTGTTTTTCTTTGTTTCTTTCTTTTATCATTGCAATCTTTCTTTCCTTTATAAGTTATAGATTTTTTTTTTATAAATGTTTTCTTTCTTTGTCTTAATTTTTGTTTGTTTGTTTCTTTCTTTTTTTTTCGTTCTATTTTTCTTTCTCTTTCAAATATTTTCATCGTATTTATTGTTTGTTTTTTTTTTTCTCTTTTTCTTTCTTTCATGTATGAATTAATTTTCTTTTTATGAACGTTTTCTTTCTTTCTTTTATTCATTCTTTCTTTCTTTCTCTTTCACATGTTTCCGTCTGACGTTTTGTGTTTTTCTTTCTTTCTTTCTTTCTTTCTTTCTTTAATTACCCCATTCATGCTTTCTTGCATTCTTTCTTCACCCTCTTTATTTTTCTTTCATTAATTCATTCATTCTTTCTTTCTTTCTATTTTTCTCTCTTTTTTCCTCTTCTTTGTCCACTTACTTTTTTTACGGTCGTCAAATCCGTCTTTATCTAAATCTCTTTTTTTTTTCATTCTTCTGTTGTTTTTATTTATTTATTTATTTTATTGCTTTTGTGTTTGTTTTTTTTTTTTAATTTCTTTCTTTCTTTTACGATATTTTTCCATATATTTTATTTCTGTTATTAATGTTTTTCTTTTCATTTATAAATATTTCTTTCCTTTTTTTCTTTCGTTTTGATATTTTTTCTTTTACAAATGATTTCTTTCTTTCTTTAATTTTTTCTTCCTTTTTCAAATACTTTCTTCTTACTTTTTTCTTTCTTCCGTTTCATTTTCTTTTCTTTCTATAGATTATTTTTCTTTTATTTTCTTCCTTTCTTCGTTTTTTCTTTTTTTTTCTTTGTTTCTTTTTATTTTTGTCTTTCTGGTTTTAATTTCTTCCCTTCCATCTTTCTTTTGCTTCCTCTTCTTTTTTCTTTTTCTTTAACTCTATATTGTTCAACTTATTCTTGAGTCCATTACGTTCATAAGTAATTATAAGTCGAGTTAAGGTGAATATTTATACTAGAGTTTGTTGGTAACTATTACTCGTATTTTTACCTCTGTCCATAAGTGATGGAGGCACGGTGGAGTAAAGGATAGCGGCTTGGATTAAGGAATCGGAGAGCCGAGTTCAAATTCCAGTCGAATCCATTACATGCACTTACGTGCTAATACCCTTGGGAAGGGGTGTGAATCCTCTTCTTCTTCCCCCAGCTATGGGTAAATAGCAGGAGAGACTGGGTTCTATAGCCTTGGATGGCAACTGGTCTAGAAGAAGGAAAACTCTGCGGAGGGTCATTTGGGGACTGTAATTGGCCCTTCAAAAAGTGTGGATGGTCCTTCACGAAACCTTCCCCACTATAATCAAATCTCATGTGCTATACATGCGGGTTGCGGACCGCTTATGAATTCTAAATTCCCATGAAACTCCAATATTGGAGCCGACTCAACCCACCTCGGGTGAATGCCGTTACAAGAACAAGAGAAGAACCATAAGTAATGGTCACGTGTCAAGTGGTTTAGTACATTCGCATTCTCACCATGAAACTCGAGTTCGAATCCCACTTTGGTCGCTGTGTCTTCTTGATCTTGATGTTATCGGTCCCAGCGGGATACAAGAGAATTAGAAAAAGACGGTATTAACGACCGTAAAAGAAGAAAGTCGACAAAGAAGAAAGTGGACTAAGAAGACGAAAAAATTTCCTAGCGAGCGGCACCTTTGGAAATTGCCTGAAAGTGCTTCCACGACGTTAACCCTCGGATTGACCCAAACTTTGTGAGTGAAATTGGGTAGACGTAACCCGTGGAGGGCGTCGATAGCTGTGCTAACACGAAATCATCCAACAGGTTTACCCACGACTAGTGAGTAAAATTGGGTAGACGTTACCCTTGGGAGACGTCGGTAGCTGTGATAGCACGAAGTCACAAGTGAATCGTAAGCGTGCTGGCCTTGTTCAAATTGTTGATCACGGCCTTTCCCAGAAAGTGTAACTATGGTCTTCTCAGAATAGTTGCAGTGTAAACCATAAGCGGGCTTTGTAGGTGTTGAATAAACACAAATGCGCCTGAGCAAGCGTCTGCAATAGAGATTGGCCAGCTATACTATAGGCAAATATTGACAGAGTTAATTATTGGGACTATACGCAAAAATGTGTTGTTTTTATACTTGAAGTGAATATTAGTATTGTTTATTCTTGAATATACAGGTGGAAATAATTCGTTTTCTTATTTCAGTCTGTAGGTTGATATTGGTTGTTTTATACTTTAGGCTATATGTAAATACTGGATGTGTTTAGTTTTTGTTTTTTTTTCTACTTGAATTTATAGTAAAAACAACGGTAGGATTTATATTTATATCGGTTGCCCATTGCCTTGAGTACATTCATCCAGCATATAGTCGGCAGATGTAGTCGGTGTATTCAAGACACAACCGGCGGGAAAATATTGTCATAGAGGAAAGAAACACAGAATAACACTTCACAGTAATTCCAAATATACCCTCCTATTTAATGGTCCCTTTCTTTTCGGTCTATCGCCAATCATTGCTGTCAAAAGCGTCCATTACTTTAATATTTGTAGTCTGTGTATTTTCATGGTTTTTCTTTCGGTAAAATGCCTGGCAACAGCAAAACTATTTTATTTTCCACAGACAGCTCTGACATTATATATTTGAGAAAGGCAATACTCGAAGATGTACGGGAACTATTCTCCCATAATTAATTTGCTGCACATAGCCAGTGATGAAAATCGAAAATGCATGTTTATTTGTTCTATTTTTAACCTCATTTCACCATAAGCAAGGCAATAAAGCCACTAAGCTTTAGTTTGGTTTATTTTGTTTTACGGTATATCAGCCTCGACGGATTATTTAATGTCGACATGATTTTTACGATAGGTTTGTATGAATAAAATACGTATCCTTTGTAAGAAATCAGTTTGTTGATCAGGTTTTATTGGTGTAGTTTTGTAAAGAGGGTTTTGTAGAGAGTCTGGTTTGATTTTGTTTGTTTTACGGCATATCAACTTCAATGTGTTATTTAGTGCCAACAAGATTTTTAGGACAGGCTCGTATGAATAGAATATGTATTCTTTGGTTTAGATTGGTTTCGTTTATTTTGTTTTACGGCATATCAATCTCAATGGTTTATTTAATGCCGACAACATTTTTGGAATAGATTCGTATGAATAGAATATGTATTCTTTGGTTTAGATTGGTTTGGTTTATTTTGTTTTACGGCAAATCAACGTCAATGGGTTATTTAATGCCGACAACATTGTGACGTCCCCCCGGTGTCGCTGCGCCAAATGTGACGTCTGCCTAGCCGCGTCCGTCGTGCTATCCTGTCCTGTGACGACCAACTGGCTTGGTATTGGTCGCGGCACCAAATGTGACGTTCTAACCTTTTGGTGATTCGGATGGTGTGGCCAGACTATCCTCGGTTTAAAAAATCTTGCTCAAAGAAAAAAAAAATTATCTTACTTTTTCCTTTTTCTTTTTCTTTTCTTTCTCTGTCTTTCCTTCTGCCCGACCACAAACCCTTGGACTTTTATCTTAGCCAAATGTCACTTGGACTTTATCACCGGGGGCCTTCGCCAAACAAGTTGGTGTTCAATTGGACGTATTTGCATTCTTGGTGCCAATTACTGATCCGATAAAATAGTTTCACTATCATAGCCAGCCCTGATAATAACCAGATGCTCCTCTCAATGATATTCTGCCTATAGACAAAGGCTTAATCTTTCCTTCATGGTGGTCAGTGGACATTTTTGTTTTTCTCGGACAGTGCGTGCTTAATTAATTTTTATTTTTATCACTTTAGAATTCTGTGGGAGGTCTCTTGTCCAACTTGAAAAGATCTTTTTTTTTTATCATTGCCATGGGCAGATTGGATATATCTTATTCGCCACCCCGTAGCATAAATCAGATTAAAATTCTGTCTTTTACCTTCTCGACAATGGAAATAAAAATCTTACCACTTTTCCTTGCCAGAAAAACAACACAGCTCAGTGTCATTTTCGTGATGGCTTCTTATCACCTAATTTTAATTCTCGCCTTTCTTTTTTCTTTTTCTTTCTAGCGACGTAAATAGTGTCAAAATCCTCCCCTAATCTATTTGTCTTTTACTCGTAAATGACACCTAAAACCAAATACACTATTTAGCATGCATCATGCATCATGCATCTGTCCCATGCAATTCTATTCTTCCTTTCTTTTTTTTTCTTTTTTTATGGTTTTACATGCAAGGTGATGCACTTTTCATCTTCTTCTCTTCTACATGCAAATGTAATGTTCTTTTCATCTTTTTCTGTTCTACATGCAAATGTAATGTTCTTGTCATATTCTTCTGCTTCTCATGCAATTTAAAGTGTGCGTGTGCCTGTGGGTGCATGTGTGTGGTTACTATGGCTTGTTCTTCTTGGTCAATGCTTTTCTCTCTGCTGTAGGAGGTTATTCCGCCGCACGTGTCGGTTTCACGTCAGCCTCCTCAGCCGGTCTTTCTGCAATTTCTTCGCCGATTCTGTATGAGTAATAACACTGCTCGGCATCTCCCTCTCGAGTCGCTGCATGCTCATTTGATTATCACTAGTTAATTTCCTCTTACTTCTAATCGTCCATATTGCCGTACCCCCTATGGCTATAATTATGAATGTAACCATCATTGCCGACCAACTTATCGGGATCTGCTCATTATCTTCTCAAGCCATACTTTCTTTTCCTAACGCACTTAACTTGTCCCTCAATTGATCCATATCGATCTTTTCTGTCGGCTTCATTAGTACTGGCATTTTATTCAAGGTAACTTTGGAGGATCCCCTCACTATTGTCTCCCACAACTCTGTACAATTGACTAAGCTTCTGCCAATCATTTCTATGATTGAATCTTTCTCTTCATATCTTTCTTCTTCCTGGTAATAGGGGGTAAGGAAATAGATATCCCAAATGCCGAACATCCCAGGGGTAACTTTAACAGGGATAATGGTGGCTTTACTCTTAATGTCTTTGTGGACTCTCCCCCACATACCCTAGACAAGCTAATGGGTTTCTGTGTAGCCACTGCCCACACCCCGTCTGACACACTGATAGCTTGTGGTAATGCCGTGTTTGCTAATACCTCTACTTGACAAGTTCTCTTAATTCCATCTTTCTTCCCTTCAAACAATTCTACTATGCACATTTTGTGGTTACCAGCTACATAGATAGGGCTTAACGATGTACTAGTCCCTAGAGCATCATTTCTACACTTTCTAGCTTCTTCAGCTGTTAGCAACATGAATTTTGTTCTAGCCGAATTTAAAGCTATGTATTCTGTTTCCATCTTGTACCTTGCTACCATTCCCAAACCTTGATTTCTTCTGGTGTAGGGAATAGATAATTTTATAACCTGGTATATCTCGAATATACTCTCCCTAACAACGGAACATACATCATAACCAATAGTCGTCTATTTTCCAAAAAGGCCACACATCCCAGTGCATTATATTTCCACAATTCTTTGGTGGGATCCACTGGCAGTCTTAAATGGTGGGATAACTTGGCCTCTATTCCGAGTAGCACTTCCCTTAGGTGACTTGGGTTTACTATGCTTGGGGAGAGGTGTCCCAATGACAACAGGTCCAATTGTGCTCTCACATGTTCCAGCAAGGTCGTCAACGACTGACTAGTTTGTCGTACCTTATTCGTAATTGTCATTAGTTGTAAATATCTTTGCATGAATCCACTCATTTCCTGTAATTCTATCATTATAGTTTCTGTATCATTAATTACCTCTTGTCTCAACCCTGCCAGGTTATTATTAACCAATTAATTATGGCTCTATTCTTGGCCACTTCCAACCTTGTCACATTTAATATTGTCACACTCTCTCTTGCCACTTGAGCTAGCGTCCTCTGGTTTATTTCCACTTCTCCCAGTTTCCTTCTTATGAATTTAACATCTTCAGTCACTGTTCCAAACAGGACATTTAAAGCTTTACCTACAATCGGAACAACCGATCTTGTTCCCCGCGTCTGCAGTAACTCTATTCCCTTCAGGTAATTTTGAATGTCCCTCCATTGAGCCTCTATCATAGTGGCCTCCGATTCTAGGGAGTGTAATAATCTGAGATATCCTTTTTCCTTGGAATAATCTTGCCCTACCTTCAACCGGACTGCATCCAGCTGCGTTAGCTCATTTCTTAGTTTATTTAGTAGCGACTCGTATGGTTTTAAATCTATCACGAATGTGATCAACCATTTAGACCTGGTTATTATTATTTCACTCGTCTTTTTAAAAATGGTATTTCGGCTGTGCTTCCAAGCTTCCGCCATCGTCACCATCAGTGCGGCTACCATCATCATCATCATCATCAACCCTTTCATTTTGGTCATTCCTGCAAGACAACAAAATTCTCTTGTTTTTACTCTTCATAACCATTCAGTCTTGTTCAATTCTTCACTCCATAATTTCTTACTAAGTATGTAATCCTTCAGCTCTTCCCTCCGCTAACTAGCTCCTAGCAGACAGAATGGTCCGGACAGGTGCGTGGGGCTCCTACTTCAAAGGCCGTACTTCATGACACCACTGATGGCCAGTCAGCAATGCCAATAATCTTCTTCCGTCCTTCGTGAGATGCAGCTCGCGACTCCATCCACATCCACCACAGTCAGCCAGTAGGTTTTTGGATGAACCAGTGTCGTTATCTGTCGACACCGAGTGCTTCTATTCTGCACCGCTTTCTTTGTTAAACTGAGACTTGGAGTTCTTCATCCTTCTCAATCTCATCTTCAGAGGTAGTTCTTGCTCGACCTCTAACCTTCCCTCGGTGTTTAATTCCCGTTCAGGAGGTGTTTTGTCCTGTTCTTCCTCTCCTGATTCTTCCTTCTGTTTCGAGTTCGCGCCCTGGATGTCTTCATTATTTCTTGATGCGATGTCTAAATCTCTCCTGTTTCTTAGTCTTTCTTTGAGCTGGGAAAGGGGTATTTGACCTCCCACTCGTTGAACTCTTCGTCTTGTTTAGGGCGCCTCTTTTTAGAGCCCTTGACTGCTTGATTGGATCTCTTCGTTTTTCTCTTCCTTTTCTTTGGGCATTGGGTTGCGATGGTGACATCACAGGGTCTTCTCTGCACCGATTCAGGCAACGACTGAACGCCGCTGATCCCCGCCGAGGGTTCCAACTCCGTCACTCGGATCGCTTCGCCTATCTGGCTAAGTCGATCTATCTCTTCATTTTCCTCGGAATCTTCCTCCGTCTCCATTTCTTCTGGCTCAACCAGAGTTACCTTCCTTGTCCTTGTCTTCTTAGGCCTCGGCTCGCTCATTTCCAGGTTAGCTATTTCAGCCTTCTTCAGATTGTTGACATGGACCCTCCTTGCTCGTCCTGCCACTTGATCTCATATTACATATGATACTGGACCCGTCTGCTCTACTATTCGGTAGTACGGTTCCCATACCAGATTTCCTTCTCTCTGTTGGATTTTATAGTATACAGGGTCTCCAACCTTCAATTCTACTACCTTTCTTTCAGCATTGACTCTATCATTTCTTCTCTTCTGTGCCCTCTTTATTCTTCTTCTGGCCTGTACAAATATTTTATGTTGCTGTTCCAGCAACAACTGATGATGATCTTCTCCCATATACTTTTTTCGGGGCTTCAACAGGTTATCCACAGGCAGGACCACGTCTCTGCCAAACAACATAAAGTAAGGAGAAAATCTGGAGGTTTCGTTTATCGTAAACTTCACGGGCGCCAGAGCCTGCGTCAAATACAAATCCCAATTTCCTGCAAATCTGACGTCTGTCTAGCCGCGTCCGTCGGGCTATCCTGTCCTGTGACGACCAACTGGCTTGGTATTGGTCGCGGCACCAAATGTGACGTTCTAAACTTTTGGTGATTCGGATGGGAATCTGGTTAGATTCGGTATCAGCCTTGTCGTTCACAGCTCGCCTCCAACGTCTGGTTACCGAAGTAACTGTTTTGATTTCCGGTCTAACCTACCCACGTTGTGAATTGATCTTAGGCAGACGAAATCATACAGTAGCCGGGCCATAATGCAAGCCGAGTTCGATCAAGCGTAACACCGCACAAGTATATGTAAAAGAAAAAAAATAATAACTCGAAAAGTTCAAATGTGTTAAAAAAAGAATAACAATATTTTATATCTCGTTGCTGAATACAGGAGTGCGTCTTCTTCCCAACCCGCTATATGGATTTGTGACACTTTCGTGACACTTTGTGTTTATTGGGCGAGTCTTAACATCTTAAGTTGTTTGTTCTTTAAGAAACTGGTTCTTGGTCTTCAGGCGATATTCGTAAGACTTGTTTTGGTGGTATGAGTTTAAGTCGTTCTCTAAGTCGTTTCTGCGGGGCGGGTGCAACTCCAACTGTGAACTTGAATTCGAACTCGAACTGGTTTTCACTCGCTGCGACTCTGCTTATATAGACGCCGACCAGAACCGGTGGGGTGGGGGGCTTGTCGGGGTTTGAAGTTCCGTGATAATTCTAAACCCACAATCCACTTCATTGTTTTCGGTCAGGAAAACTTTATTATTTTCCATTTTTGGAAGTCGTTCGTCTTCCCACCGTTCTCATATTGGTATCTCACCCTCAGAGGGTGTCAACGGGTTTCCCCTCTCTCTCACAGTGGCATCTCACACCTATCCCTTCAGTAGGGCGCAACAGGCCTCCCTCCTTCTTCAAATGATTACCTCCGCCTGACGCTCATGCCACCATCCAGCCAATGGGCGCTCAGCAGCGTGGGTGTGGCCAGACTAGCCTCGGTTTAAAAAATCTTGCTCAAAGAAAAATAATTATCTTACTTTTTCCTTTTTCTTTTTCTTTTCTTTCTCTTTCTTTCCTTCTGTCCGACCACAAACCCTTGGACTTTTATCTCAGCCAAATGTCACTTGGACTTTATCACCCGGGGCCTTCGCCAAACAAGTGGGGGGTCAATTGGACGTATTTGCATTCTTGGTGCCAATTACTGATACGATAAAATAGTTTCACTATCATAGCCAGCCTTGATAATTACCAGAAGCTCCCTCAATGATATTCTGCATATAGACAAAGGCTTAATCTATCCTTCATGGTGGTCAGCGGACATTTTTTTTCTCGGACAGTGCGTGCGTAATTAATTTTTATTTTTATCTCTTTAGAATTCTGCGGGAAGTCACTTGTCCAACTTGAAAAGATCTTTTTTTTATCATTGCCATGGGCAGATTGGATATATCTTACTCACCGCCCCGTAACATAAATCAGATTAAATTCTGTGTTTTACATTCTCGACAATGGAAATAAAAATCTTACCACTTTTCCCCGCCAGACAAACAACACCGCTCAGTGTCCTTTTCGTGATGGCTTCTTATCACCTAAATTTAATTCTCGCCTTTCTTTTTTCTTCTTTCCTTCTAGCGACGTAAATAGTGTCACAACATTTTTAGAATAGATTCGTATGAATTGAATATGTTTTCTTTGGTTTAGATTGATTTAGTTTATTTTGTTTTACGGCATATCAACCTCAATGGGTTATTTAATGCCGACAACATTTTTACAATATATTCGTATGAATAGAATATGTATTCTTTGGTTTAGATTGGTTTGGTTTATTTTGTTTTAGGACATATCAACCTCAATGGGTTATTTAATGCCGGCAATATTTTTAGAATAGATTCGTATGAATAGATATTCATTCTTTCGTTTAGATTGGTTTGGTTTATTTTGTTTTACAGCATATCAACCTCAATGGGTTATTTAATGCCAACAAGATTTTTAGGACAGTTTCGTATGAATAGAATATGTATTCTTTGTCTGATATCTGCTTGTAGATCAGGTTTCATTGAGAGTGTTTGTAAAGAGGGTTTTGCCGAGAGTCTTGTCTGGTTTGGTTTATTTTGTTTTACGCTGTATCAACTTCAATGGGTTACTTAATGCCGACAAGATTTTTAGGATAGATTCGTATGAAGAAAGCATGTATTCTTTATAAGAAATCAGTTTGTAGATCAGCTTTTATTGACGTACTTTTGTAAAAATTGTGGCTGGTCATTTTTTTCCAAAAAATATATTGCTGGTATTTTAATTATAAAAATCTATTTGTATACTTTCATAGTTTGGCCCCAGTTTTGGCGCAAAATATCTGGTACCCTAGCAGGTGCTGCCACCGCGGGTCATGGTTGACCTGGGAACAACATCAATTAAGCTGTGGTTCCACGTTCCTCAAAAGTACCGTTCTCTCGATCAGAGGCCTCGCTGCCGGATGTAGTTTGTCGTTATACATAGCACTACTCATTGCGTGTCTTTCACCTCTGCACATGTGTATTCTACAGACCCAGCAGACACGATCTAGAAAAGCCTGAGGGAAGCTACGTTACGGTGATGAGAAATTGACTGGTCAGTCATTGTAATATTTAAATCAAATGCCCCGTTCGTAAAAAGCAGTGAAGAATTTTCTTGACGCCATTTTTATCTCCTATCCAGTAATTTAATTTCTTCTTTTCTGATCGCTTCCAGTATGATGATGGTTTTGATGAGTAAGTACACCAATTTTTCCATGGAAGAGTCGATGGCATTGACTGCATAGAAATGTTGGTGAAGGACGAGTTCAATTTTGACGAACGTTTTTCTCTTGTTGTTTGGCTTTTTTTTCTCTTCTGGTGGTTTCGAAGATTTTGGTTCCGGAAATCATAAAACACAATTGGTACTCTCTCGGGTTTGTGCTTGAAACGATTTTGTGGCTTTCAGTGTTGTTTTTATTTGTTCCTTGTATCTTCGAAGAGGGCAACCCTGAAATCATCTCACTAAATAAGACTTGATGTGAAGAACGTCATTCATCCATTCTTCCTACATGTCCTGACCATCGAAGACGGAGCTTAAGGATGAGTGATTCCAAGCTTTGACTGTTGGCTTTTTCAAGGACTTTTGATATTTGTCACATAGTAATTCCATTTGATGTTTAAGATTGGTGAAAGCGTTATAATGCGACATATTCTTGCATTTTGGATGTCACGACGATAGAGAGTTCAGGTTTTGCAGTCATATAACAAAGTTGAAATGTCAACAGCATTATAGACCATGAATGTTGATGTTAAGTACAGATTTTTGTCGTTGAAAACGCGTTTGATTAGTTTTCGAAATGCCCCCTGCACAGCTCATAATATGTGTTGCACACGTTTTTCTGAGGTGTCCTTGTTTGATAAAAGGCTGCATAGATACACAAAATGCTCAACATTCCTTTGGCCTTACAGTAAACATCATGAAAACTAAAGTCCTTATACAGCCAACCCTTAATCTTCTCTACTAGTACATATGATTGTGGTGTATATATATATATATATATATATATATATATATATATATATATATATATATATGTATGTATGGTAAGACGCGTTTGGAAAAACCTCGGATAGCTCAACTTGCAGTAGAACAAATCAGTACCCGACGAAAAATGGGAAATAATACAAAAGAAAGAACCACATTAGAACAAGGCGAAAACAGTCGTCAATTGCTTATGCTCCAAGTCCAAAGTAAAAAAAAAAAAAAAAAAAAAAAAACGAACAAAAAGACAAGTGCGTAAAATGCCGGCTTTACCCTCAACATCCATTTAGGTGAAACCTAGGTAGGATTTACCTGGCTCGTTAGTATTATCTTATACACACATATATATATATATATATATATATATATATATATATATATATAGATAGATAGATAGATAGATAGATAGATAGATAGATAATTGGGATAGATAGATAGAAAGATAGATAGAAAGATAGATAGATAGATAGATAGATAATTGTGATGTGTAAATATATATATATATATATATATATATATATATATATATATATGTATATATATATATATATATGTATTTAAAGATTATAACATAAATATGTTCTAAAATCCCTACAAAAATAGCTATTTAGTTTCAACACTTCTGGTGTCTTATTAAGTGATGATGTTGAACGTAGATTTTATTCCGTATACACCAATTATATACTTGGGTATATATATATATATATATATATATATATATATATATATATATATATATATATATATATATATATATATAAATATATAACTGTCATTTGCGGCTTTATCTCGTATCCAAGAATTTAATTTTTTGCTGATCGCTTGCTTTATGATGATGGCATTGTTAACTAAATAGACGACTTCTTACAGAGAATAGGCGATTGTATTGATTTCATGATAATGTTGGTGGAAGGCAATGTTGATTTTATCGAGCCTTTCTCTCTTGTCGTTTGACTGGTGGCTTCGATTTTTTTTTTATTCCAAATGGTGACGGCACACCACCAGTTGGTATGGTCTTGGGATTGTGTTTCAAACGATTTAGGTTCAGTTCCAGTAGCTTTTAATCTTATTTTATGTTGGGCCTTGTATCTTCGAAGAGGGAAAACGCGTGGACTTTTCCCTGGAGTGAGGCCACAGAATAATTCTATTCTTGCTACATATTCTGAACCATCAAAGACGGTCTTTCATGATCACTGATTCAATCCTCTGACTGTTGGTTCTTTCCAGGACTTTGGCGTTGGGCACATGGTAATACAATTTGATGTTCAAGATTGAACTAAGCTCTTGCTGGTGAAAGCTGGTGAAAGCGATATGGTCCAACTTTCGCAACCATATAGCAAAGATGAAAAGATGACAGTATTATAAACCATAATGAGTCATGTGAAGGATCACTTGTTTCATAAAACACTGCAACGATATGGGCAATTTCTACTTGTTCTAGATGTGTATCACAGATGATAATATCAAAATCTGGTAAAATGATATCTGAGGCTGCGTATGCAAGAATCTTGGGTTTCTTGATGTTCAATTCTTTTGAAGGACAGATGGTAGCGTTATCATCAGCGTACAGGGGTTCCTCGGCACGTTGGAGATTCGTAACTATGGCGCAACGTAACCAGATTTTCTTCGTAGATCGGACCTCACCTACATAAGAACCCATGAGTGTGCCTCACACTTGGGAGACATAAGGAAGGGGAAAATGAAGTTCCCACAAAAACGGCAGAAACGAGAAAGAGCGAATGTAGCACAATTCAATATGTCGTACAACCGGTGAAGAAACAACGCCGTCTTGCTCGTTTACCGCCGCGTGACGACGTATAATCATCAAGGAGATGGCGCCCTAACCATGAAACGTTGTCATCAAATTCTAAAATTTGTTTCGTGTGGGTTTTATGTTTAGATCAAAGTCTACTAGGGTTTACCCTCATATCGATCTCTGATTTCAACACCTCGATTATCTAGAGTTTTGTGAAACATTATAGCCTGATGTAAGGAGAATAAGGTAGGTACCAAGACGCATCCTTGTTTTAGTCTGCACATAATTGGAAATTCTTTTGAAAAAGTATTTTTAGTGAAATATTAGGTTGGTGCAAAAATAATGACGCAATAATGTCGTTTTTTGACGTATTTTTTAACGTCAAAAAACGACATTATTACGTCATTATTTTTGCACCAACCTAATACATGTCCAGACATAATGCCTTGTATTGCTTGAACCAAAGAAATGAGGTAGTCGGGACAACTAACAGGATTAAGAACTTTCGACAATACAAGCCTCGGAACGTTATCAAATTGTTTTAACAAACAAAAAAGGAGCCACAAGAAGGAAAAGTTTAATAAAACGTACTCTAAAGCACGCCGAATTAAGCAGTGTTTAATCTTTTTCTTATAAAGGGGGATACGGTTTCGAACCTTGCTGAAGAAAACATTTTATTTCCTGCGCAGGCCCCTAAAGGTAATACACACTGTTTAAACTAAAAAAAACAAAACAAAAACGGGACGTCTATTTCAAACATAGGTATCCACGAAAAGAAAAGTTTGAACTAATAAAAATGTCGGATTAAAATTAAATCCAATCATTCTTTAAACTAAAGCGTATGAATAAAAAACGATTAAAATATAAATAATGAATATAAAATATAAATATTGAAATAATATTGAAAATAATTATAATTAATATTATTAATATTGTTAATAATATCAAGTAATCATTACTTAATTAAGATTATTATTATTAATATTATTAATATTGAAACAATATTAATAATAAATCGTTGAAAGAATATAAAATAAAGATAGTGAAATAAAAAATATGTCAGTAAAATGCGTGACAATGAATGCAAAATACAAGGACACATGGCACAGTGGATAAAGGTGTTGGTTAGATCCAGCGACAGGACCCAGAGTGTGAGTTCAATACCCGGTTAAGGCAGTGGCGAACTTTCAGAGGGAAAATTGGCAAATCCATCAAACGTGGAACTAGAACAGTCTACCCTAGTGATCGAAATAAAGGGTTCAGTTCGAAATTCCGACTACCTGAAGAAGGCCGGAGCGTACAATGGCCGAAACGTTGTGATAAATATGGCGGCAAAGATGAGGAAAATAGTCCGAATAATGTAAATACTGTAATGCAAAATACATGTTTTTAAATAATTCATTTATTAACGCATATATTTTGGATATTGAACTATTGACTATTTATTTTTCGCCATTGATTGAAAACTAGTGATGAATTCATGGAAACAAAAGCTAGATAATCAATCTGTTAAGTAGTGTAAGATAAACAGTTATGCCCTGAACGACGAAAAAAAAAACAAAAACAAATATATGTGTTTATTTCATTTAAACATTATTACAAACGATAATCGTAAATTACGTTGCATATACATGCTGAAGACAAGGAACTGTGATTATGCCGCTGACAACACATGATTTCTTGAAGATGAGACGTGAACAACGCCTCCGAAGTTCCAAAACGTCGACGCCACCGAAGTGACGTCTCAGAAGCTTGAATTGTCTACGCCTCCTAAGTTCCGAAGTGTTGAGGCCTCTCTTGTTCCAAAGTGTCGACGCCTATGGAGTTCCAAAGTGTCGACGCCGCTGGTGTTCCAAACTGTCGACGCCTCAAAAGTTCCAAACTGTCGATCCCCCACTAGTTCCAAACTATCAAGGCCTCAGAAATCCAAACTGTTGACATCTTTGAAGTTTGAAATTTTCGACGCCTCTGAATTTCCAAAGTGTCGACGCCTCAGGTATTCCAAACTGTCGACGCAGCAGAACTTCCAAATTGTTGATGCCTCAGAAATTCCAAATTGTTGATGCCTCATGTATTCTAAAATGTCGACGCCACTTGAGATCCAAACTGTCGACGCCCCACATATTCCAAACTGTCGTCGCCTAAGAAGTTCCAAATTGTCGATGCTTCAGTTTCAAAGTGTTGACACGTCAAATGTTCCAAACTATCGAAGCCCCACATATTCCAAACTGTCGACGTCTCAGAACTTCCAAACTGTCGACGTCTCAGAAGTTTGAAATTGTCGATCTCACAGAAGTTCCAAACTGTTGACGCCTCAGGAGTTTCAAAGTGTCGATGACTCAGAAATTTTAAAGTGACAATGCCTCAGAATTTCCAAACTTTCGATCCCTTAAAAGTTCCAGAATGTCGACGCTTCTGGATTTCCAAACTCTCAACGCCTAACGAGTTCTAAATTGTCAATACATCCAAACATTTCCCTAGTTTTCACTATGGATAGTTATTGATAGGCATTTGACCGAAATGGCCGATTGCCATTGGATTTTCGGCTGTTTATAGTGAGCTGACGTTGTGTTAACCAAAGCAGCACAGTTATACGTCCCCTAAGAGGTTTGCAGAGCTCCAATAAACACCAATGTTCTTCAAAATATCTTTTTGTGATAATAATTCAATCGGATCAACGTTTGGCTGTCGGGGACGTGGTCTAACACGTGACTTGGCTGAATTAAAACAGAATAAAACCCAAAAGCGTGCGTGAATAAAATGAAAAAACATAATTTAAGCAAAGAACATTTATTAAATTAAAACATTTAAAGACATAAATGTGACATTTACGCCGTTTAAGTCTATCAGAACTTTGACGGATCATTTGATGCTTTTCATTTTCGTTAATAAACAAACCAGTAGAAACGTCAGAGTTAATCGCAATAACCATTATTTATAGATTATTTGCGATGGTAGGGATAATTTTTGACTTACGCTCGTAATTTAATAATAAAAGCACTATTCAGATATAAAAGTTATCTCCCTTTAATTGTCTAACTTGTTTTTTAGGGGAATTTTTTTTCTGAAATAAACCATTCGACGAAATGTCTCGATTTACCGGCTTCGATGAAGATAGTTTTTGCTAAACTAATTACTTTTACCCAACTATGAAACTTTTTACCCTACACTAAAATCCTACTCTGTTAGGTTATGCCTGGCGCATCTGATCATAAAGTAGTATTCGTATTTCAATTTGCTATTTCTATGATATCTGAGTAAGCGTCTGCAATGGGGAATGGCTCGTCACCCTAGTAGACGGGTATAGTCTACTAGGGCGGTTAGCCAATACGAGTGTATTACGAATAAGAGTGGCCAGATATAAAATATACATTTTATACGGCCTAAAAAGCCGGAAATTTTTCGCCTTAACTGTTATTCCAACTTTCCCCAATCACTTTTCAAATTGGATGCAAGATCACAGTTCCAGAATCGACCCGCTTTCTGCAACATTGGATAGATTTTGCAAAATAAAATACTTTTCTTTTGTAGACCCGCCATAACGTACCGCCAGTATTAACGTAGAATTATATATATATATATATATATATATATATATATATATATATATATAACAGAACGGGGATAACCTAACTTAGTGATACTCAATTTAAAAAAAAATACGAAAATCCCAGTGGATATAATCCTGACGGACAAAAACCAAATGGACAAAATCTCAGCCTCTTATCTCACACAAAATCCCAGTCTGATATAACATTATTTAATAAGATTAGGCGTTAAGGTCATTCTCCTGTTATCGTATTAGGTTATATATATATATATATATATATATATATATATATATATATATATATATATATATATATATATATATATATATATAGATATATATATATATCCACTGGGATTTTTGTATCTTTTTTAAATTGAGTATCACTAAGTTAGGTTAACCCCGTTCTGTTATATATTAGGTTGGTGCAAAAATAATGACGTAATAATGTCGTTTTTAGACGTATTTTTTAACGTCAAAAACGACATTATTACGTCATTATTTTTGCACCAACCTAATATATATATATATATATATATATATATATATATACAATTCTACGTTAATACTGGGGTACGTTATGGCGGGTCTACAAAAGAAAAGTATTTTATTTTGCAAAATATATGCAATGTTGCAGAAGGCGGGTCGATTCTGGAACTGTGATCTTACACCACGCTGAGTTGCCTACGACAACGGATATATATATATATATATATATATATATATATATATATATATATATATATATATATATACACGATTGAGTTGTGAGTTCGATCCTTAATGGATGTCCCATACTTTCGGCCTTGTCCCGCATCTAAGCAACGCTTAGAAAAATGTTACTTCGATATGATGTTATGGTTAACAAGATTGTTTCACAAAATCAATTGCGAATGAGTACCGAGTTCGATTTTCACTGGGTGCTCCATACTTTCGGCCTTGTGTCACATATAAGATGTGCTTAGGAAATCGACTTATCAGTTGTCAGGCATTCATTTCAAGTGAAGTATTCGTAATTATCTTTAGATAAATGTATGTAGTGGGCCTCATGAAGCTTGAATAGATATAGAAACGACTTCATAACAAGCAACAACAGATCTGATGAACCAATTGCCAAAATATGGATAGATTCTGGCTAGGTCAACGAGCGCATTGAGCCGAGCATTTGTGCGCTGCATTAATCCATAATAACTTTGAGATTTGACCAATTACAGGGGAGCTTTGAGGCCATATTATATGTGTATTTTATAGCTGGGCATCCGTATTAGACTATACCCGTCTACTAGGGCGACTAGCCAATCCCTATTGCAGACGCTTGTTCAGATATCATAGAAATAGCAAATAGAAATATGAATACTACTTTATGAACATTGAAATATAGTATCGGGGCGATCCTGTCGTTGGGTTAAACAACGCAGCACGTTCCCTAAGGAGTTTGCCGAGCACGAATAAGCACTAATATTCTTCAAAATATCTTCATGGCGATCCTGTATGATAGATTCGGGATAAGATTAAGGGAAGATCAGATGCGCCAGGCATAACCTAACAGAGTAGGATTTTAGTGTAGGGTAAAAAGTTTCATAGTTGGGTAAAAGTAATTAGTTTAGCCAAAATTATCTTCATCGAAGCCGGTAAATCGAGACATTTCGTCGAATGGTTTATTTCAGAAAAAAAAATTCCCCTAAAAAACAAGTTAGACAATTAAAGGGAGATAACTTTTATATCTGAATAGTGCTTTTATTATTAAATTACGAGCGTAAGTCAAAAATTATCCCCACCTTCGCCATAATCTATAAATAATGGTTATTGCGATTAATCTCTGACGTTTCTACTGGTTTGTTTATTAACGAAAATGAAAAGCATCAAATGATCCGTCAAAGTTCTGATAGACTTAAACGGCGTAAATGTCACATTTATATCTTTAAATGTTTTAATTTAATAAATGTTCTTTGCTTAAATTATGTTTTTTTCATTTTATTCACGCACGCTTTTGGGTTTTATTCAGTTTTAATTCAACTATGTCACGTGGTAGACCACATCCCCGACAGCCAATCGTTGATCCGATTGAATTATTATCACAAAAAGATATTTTGAAGAACATTGGTGTTTATTGGAGCTCTGCAAACCTCTTAGGGGACGTATAACTGTGCTGGTTTGGTTAGCACAACGACAGATCACTATAAACAGCCGAAAATCCAAGGGCAATCGACCATTTCGGTCAAATGCCTATCAATGACTATCCATAGTGAAAACGAGGAAAATCTTTAAATGCGTCGACAATTTAGAACTTGTTAAGCGTCGACAGTTTGGAAATCCAGAGGCGTCGACAGTTTAGAACTTCTAAGGGATCGAAAGTTTGGAACTCTTGAAGTGTCGACTGTTCGTAACATCTGAGGCGTCGACAGGTTGGAACTCTTGAGGCGTCGAGAGTTTGAAACTTCTGGGGCATCGACAGTTTGGAACTCCTGAAGCGTTGACAGTTTGGAACTCCTGAAGCGTTGAAAATTTGGATCTTCTGAGGCTATCTTCATCGAAGCCATTAAATCATATCCCCAACTTGGTTGAATGCTTCATTTCCGAAAAATATCCCCCACAAAAAACAAGTTAGACAATGAAATGGAGACAACTATTATATCTAAATAATGTTTTGTTTTTTTTTAAATTACGAGTGTGATTCAAAAATTATCCGAACGTTCACCATAACATATACATAATGTTTTGTGCGGATAATTCCTGACCTTTCCCCTCGTTTGTTTATTTACAACAATGAATAGTGCCATTTAATCCGTCAAAGTTCTGATAGACTTAAACAGTGTAAATATCACACTTACGTTTTTAAATGTTTTAATTTAATGGACGTTCTTTGCTTAAAAAAATATTTTTTTTTTATTCACAGAACCTTTTGGGAAAATAATATTTTGTGGCATTATTTATTTATTCAAATAAATAATGCCACACAATATTATTTTCTAAATTTTACTGTTTTTTCCGGATGCTATGTATATCATGAACCGACCGTGTGAGCAACAATGAGGTCTTAGAGAGTGTGCAACCAAGGAGGAGTGTCATATTTAACATCAGGAAGAAGCAGTTTGAAGTTTTGGGGGCATGTAATGAGGAAGGAGGGTCTGGAGAATCTGATACTCACGGGTCAAACAGAGGGAAAGAGAGACAAGGGAAATCAACGCATGGCATACCTAGTGGGCTTAAGCAAGCGGATGACAGAACGTGGTCTGGGGGGGGATGAAGCAGAGGGAAGGAACTTGCTGAAAACTTTAATGGACAGAGGCAAATGGAGAGCCATGATCGCCTACGCTCTGAACTGATATGACACATGAAAAGAAAGAAGTTTTAGTTTTTCCATCCGCTTGTGCTGTTAGGCGTCGCGGGGAGACACAGTCGTCTGTCAGCAGCAAGGTGAGTGGTCTGGAAGAGAGATATCTCATCCGCTCTGACAGTGTCTGCCAGTGACTCGCTCCAGCGCCTTCTTGGTCTGCCACTCGCTCTCCAGTCAGATTATCTGAGGGTGTATACTCGTAGGGCTTATTAGGTGATACGCATACGAGTGAGGTGTCTGATCCACTTGATCCCCTGTCGTTCTGGATGATTGGTATTGCTCCGACCATATCTCTTATTGGCTCACTCCTGATCTTGTTGTGATGCGGTACTCCCAACTGATGTCAAGGATTTTTCGGTTCTTCGTTTGCTGGAACCGTTCTAGACGTTTGGTCACCTGACGATACAGAGTCCAGGCATCTCAGGCATACAGTAGTGTGGAGAAGACCACGACCTCGAAGACGATGTTTTTATATACGCGTCCTGAACTCGAGGAAAGATGACGCGTTCCGAAAAAAAAATTTTTTTAAGGTAACGATTTTAAAGATTAGCTTTAAAATTGGAGGGTTAGAATTTAATTCAGTTTCAATAAACAGTGAAAGCCTATTACGAAAATGGACGTTCAAACAGAAATGCATTTCGCACATGGGATTATTTTGGTCAACATAATCGACCAAACAAAAGTTTAATTGAAAACGATGTAACGTTATTGTGTAGATGTTCAATTCCTGCGCGCGATGACGAATATAGGTGTCTGGATTTTCGGCCATATTCTCGTGCACTGCAGCAATGTTTTCAGCTGAACGGCGTAAACAAGCACGCAATGGTTTTTTTCACATACGCCACAAACACATTTTGTTTGAATTCACGAACAATTTTTCCAATTGCATTCTTGAAACTTTAACATGTTGTTTGATTGTTAATCTTTCCGTGGTTGAAATTGCCAAAGACTTAAGTTGTAAGAAAAAGAAAAAAATCATTAGACGCCTAAACTTAATTCACATTTAAAATAGGTTCAATTTATTGGAACACCCTTTATAAGTGAAATATATGTAATTAGTTCGTTTTTAATTAAAAGAGATAATAAATTCCATAACAAAAACCTGGATATTTTCAACTTTTTCAATACAATACAATACTTTTGTATTACTACCAGAATATACCATTTTGTCAGTGTTGAATTTTCGAAAATGAGAGGGACTAGAAAACGTGTCCATTAAATAAGTAAACATTTATTTATACTTAGTTATGCCAAATTACAAGAACCATTTTAAAATTTAATTCCAATTCTCCAAATATATTAGAGTGTGCAGCTTTTATATCATAATAAAGTAAATTATACAAAGAATTTGGCTGTATATGGAAAAAAAATTGCACCCTGACGATGACAATTTGAAATTGTCGAAAGTACTAGGGTGGTCATTTCTATCTGATAACAACTAAATTACGTAACAACTCAAATATAAGGATCGTATTATTCATGGAATTGATAGTAAATGTCTCATTAAGTCTTGTTAGCGAAGTGAGTGATTTTCTCATTAATCTCATTAACATTGCTAATTTATTCTATGCATAATTTACATCTTTATGATTTAATATAAAAGCTGCACACTCTAATATATATATATATATATATATATTATAACTTAAGTAAAATAAAGGGTCTTTATAGAGCACTTTTTTTTTAAAAAGTGTTTTTGGTTACTGAAAGTTTATTCCATCTATACCAACCTTGTATTCATATATTAGGTTGGTGCAAAAATAATGACGTAATAATGTCGTTTTTTGACGTATTTTTAACGTCAAAAAACGACATTATTACGTTATTATTTTTGCACCAACCTAATATATATATATATATATATATATATATATATATATATATATATATATATATATTAATTGATTTAAAATATGTTTTTTCGCTACACAGTTCTAACCATGTTTCAAAAATGGAAGCTGAAAGATTGCCGTTAACAATAAAAAAATTTAAAAATCCAAGCGACATGCATTTAACGGATGTCAGATTTCATTGAAAAATATATCCCTACCCCTACCAAAACGTAACTAATAACTGATACATCAAAATACAGACATAATGAACACGTAAACACTCCTTGTCTGGTTGAACTGGATTTCTCTGTATCCTTGGAAACGTGAATTATGACTTTTGCTGTGTCTTTAAAACCCAGTAATTTTAAAAGTTACTCCAAAATTCGCTTGAGAATTAAATGGAACTAATGTCTTTAATTTAATTTCAAAATTCAATTCGGAGCTTTCAGCTTCCATTTTTGAAACACGGTTAGAACTGTGTAGCGAAAAAACATATTTTAAATCAATTAATTTATAATATTAATGCTCTGTAAATTTACATTGAGCACTATTTTGTAAAAATAAAAATATCTATAAGAACACCGGATTATATATCTTACTATTATTTTTTTCTTTATATATATATATATATATATATATATATATATATATATATATATATATATATATATATATATATATATATATATATATGAATAAAAACAAATGTACTCTTCATACATAGAAATACATTCAGTTACAACTTTCATCTAGGGAATGTAAAAATTCATTCAAATTACATCACAAAAATATAACCAAATATTGTTAAATTTTCCAATAAAATTAAATTTTGTTTCAGAAGTAGTGAGCCACGGAAGAAGAGATTAAAAAATGACATTTATCAACTCTGAAGCGACACAATGTTCAAATTTGACTATTTTTTTCAGAAAATGGAGTTTGTAAATTAACGCTTGCGGAAGGTATTTCAAATAATGAACTGCCAGAGCTTCTAATGTATAGAACAACATCGGAGTTGCCGATTTTAACAAGACATTTGTAAGGTGTGGAAAATGCAGTTAAATTAACTATTAAAGCTTTACAAATTTTATATGGAAAAAATGTATGACACAAGTACATTATTACTAAATCATTTTGCCATCAAATAAGAACTTTATTTATTTCAAAGAAAAAAAATTATATTGAACAATTTAGCTATAAATTTAGTGCGATTTTAAATAATCAATGCAAGTTTAAAACATTTTGTCTTATAATTTGTACCCAGCAATTTTATGTTATATACACTTTTATCTATTTTTTGTCTTTATTAATTATGTTCGAAGAAATTTTATTATTTGAGTAGTCTTTGTTGCAAATTTTTACAATTTTATACAGTTTTTACTTATCGAATACTGTAAGAAAATTGCATAATTAGAATGCAGATTTGAACATATTTTCCATTCAATTCACCTAATGCAAATTATATCAAATTTATTTGGATTCATTGTTGAAATAAGAAGATGTTGAAGTCAATTTGTTTCATGGTAACTTACCTACGCATGCATGGACTCATCCAGCTATAAATAGGAGCAGGTACTCCTTTTAAAGGGTAACATTTCCAGCAATCAACTCTGACCGAACATTCTTGCTGTAACCCTCTCGTTTCTATGTTTGTATTACTGTTTCTGTTAATATATTTGTTTAACTTAATTCCTCCCTTGTGTTTTTATTTCTGGCCCTAACAAGGACAGAACAGTTTGTAAGCTAAAATCTTCGTGAATTAGGTATTTTTGCACCTTTTTTTTTAGTCGATTTTTCAAACAAAATGCTGAAAAACTGGTAAAAGCTCTTAATCTAATCTTTGGTGTCAGTAATTTTCACATCAAAGCCCAGATTTCTCACCGTGTGCAATGCTGATTTTCTGAAAAAAGTGAAAAATCAACCTGTCCTAATGACACATCCTTGTCTTACGACCCTTTCTATTTTTGTCTAGATAATTAATTAATCTTGTATCTGTATGAAGGCAGTTTGAGTTCAGTGCATCTTCTGGATTAATCTAACAAAATATATATATATATTTATTTATTCTTGAAACAAAAAAGTTTGAAAGCCACTTCGTAAGCAAAAATCTGCAGAAACTGGGTATTTTTGTAGATTTCTAAGACGATATTTAAAAAGAAAATGCTCAAAGATTGGTAAAGGTTATGAATCTAATTTTTGATATATATACCTATCACATGAAACTCAATCTTTCCTACTGAGTGCAATATTGTTTGTTTAAGAAATGTAAAAAAACTAACTTCTCTAATGAACAGAACGACATTGAAGTTGCCGAATTTACTTTCCCAATCGCAAGGTGTGGGATGAGCAGTTTAATTAACTATTGAAACTTCACAAGTTGTATATAGACAAGAAGCAAGGCACAAACAAATTGTTTCTAAATGTTTGTGCCATCAAATAAGACCTTCATTTACTTCAAAGGGGATTTATACTGAACAATTTAGGTGTATTAGGATGTAATATATTATAGTACAGCAGTTTTAGTATAATTTCCAATAAAGAATATAAATTTCAAACATTTTGTCTTTTAATTTGTGCCAAGCAGTATTATGATGTTATATACATTGTTATCTATTGTAGATCGTATTTCTTTAGTAGCCGTTTTTGTAAATTTTCATAGTTTTTACACGTTTCACTTATCAAATATAATAATAAGATCTATATTTTTCTTGCTACGATTCATGAATTACAATTCTTTTTTGAATATATGTCCCATTCAATGTATCTAATACAAGAAATATGAACTATTTACATTATTCCGACTATTGTACTCATCTTTGTCGCCATATTTATTACAACGTTTCGGCCGTTGTACGCTCCAGCCTTCTTCAGGTGGTTGGAATGTCGAACTGAACCCTTTATTTTCCTCACTGGGGTAGACTGTTCTAGTTCCACGTGCCATCTTTTAATGGATGTCAGTTATCAGTTATCTCTTGTTAATTCCCCTCTTCAAGTTCTCCACTGCCTTAACCGGGTATTGAACTCACACTGATGACTGATAACTGACATCCAGTAGACATGGCACGTGGAACTAGAACAGTCTACCCCAGTCAGCGCAATAAAGGGTTCAGTTCGACATTCCAACCACCTGAAGAAGGCTGGAGCGTACAACGGCCGAAACGCTCTAATAAATATGGCGACAAAATGGGGAAAATAGTCTGAAAAATGTAAATAGTGTATATAATACCTCATTTCAGAAATATAGACGGATACTGAAGAAATATCAACTTTATTTGGATTATTCTTGAAGTAGCAAAATTTTGAAGCCAGTTTGTAAGAAAAAACCTGCTGAAAGAAGCCATTTCTGAAAAGCTTTTCAGACGATATTTAAAAGTAAATTCTCAAAAATTTATGAAATTATGAGTATAATGTTCGATGTCAACACCTACCATACCAAACCTCAACGTTTACATCGAGTGCAATGTTGGTTGTTTAAAGAAAGTGAAAAATCAGCCTGGCCTAATATAGCAATATCGTTGGACAACGTCATTTTCTTAGCTGGGGCATCATGAATTTAAAACCTTCATAGTATCGACGAATTGAATAAACACTTTTTTTGTTATATTCCATTAAAAGAAACAGAAGTTACAATATCCATAGCAGGCAGAAAAAATATGAATACATTTGAAATAACTGCTACTTAGGCTTCATTTACGATTTTAAAACTCAAAACAGAAACATTATTTATATAAAGTACTCTTTGATGTTGACAATGTATGATTACGTGGCCTAAATCATGCATTTCTTGGTGGAATCGGTTCTAAATACTGACTCTCAAAGAATTTCCAAAATCAGCGTCTGTTAACTGTCCTAGTTTCTTGTGGATTAAGAGAATTTTGACAACTCATTAGAGTCCTTGATGAACTAAAAACATGGCAGCAATCTGTTGAAGATAACGGGCCGGGACAAAGCGGGTAACTCATTTGGACTGTGTAATTAACATTCTGATTAGGTATTTTCTTTTTTATTTATTGCAGTGTATTTTTATCGTTGTTGATTTGAACTGAGCTTAATTTCCTGCGTAAATATCTATCTATCGCAGTATTTTTATCTGAACTCAAACTGGCGCCAGAGGGATATATGCAAATAAGATAGCCACAATGTTAACACTATCTATCTATCTATCTATCTATCTATCTATCTATCTAGTAGTCTAATTATTGTTCTATCTATCTAACTATCTATCTATCTATCTATTAGCCGAATTATTGTTCCATCTATCTATCTATTTATCTATCTATCTATCTATCTAGTAGCCGAAACATTGTTCTATCTATCTATCTATCTATCTATCTATCTATCTATCTATCTATCTATCTATCTATCTATCTAGTAGCCGAAACATTGTTCTATCTATCTCTCTATCTATCTATCTATCTATCTATCTATCTACACCCTTGTGCAAATTAATTGAAACAAAACGAATAATTCTGTTATTATTCACTTTTTCGTATTTCCCAATGACACAATACCGAGTTCACATGTTAGTACCTTGTATGTCCATTCCACGAAGTCGTTACTTGCAGATTGACAACAGATTCTCGATTGGATTTAAATAAGTAGTTTCCAGTCCAGTCTCTAGTACTTTGATTTTCCCACTGCTAGTGTGTTCATGCAGCGTTACAAATTTCGAACGCTTCCTTGGTGTAACGTCCATCGCAGTCAATGGCTGTAGGACAGCTAATCGACAGTCGAGACAACATGGGTGTGATGAAAATCGGGTGCAATCACGGATGACGCGATATTTTTCAAGGCCGAACATCACACAGCCCAAAAATAGATTCATATTACTGCACACCGCTGAAAATGAACTAATCTGAGGGCAAAACATCCAGTGGGTTTAAAACTGTTCGTACGGGGAAAGAAAGGGAACTAAATCGGTTGTTTCAATTAATTTGTACAAATATGTACTATCTATCTACCTACCAATCTAATTATTGTTATATCTATCTATCTATCTATCTATCTATCTATCTATCTATATATATATATATATATATATATATATATATATATATATATATATATATATATACGTACATACGTACATACACAAGTTCATCATTGATATATCTATTTATCAATCTACCTCATTCTGTTCACATCTCTCGCTCTCTCTCTCTCTATATATATATATATATATATATATATATATATATATATATATGTGTGTGTGTGTGTGTGTGTGTGGGTGGGTGTGTATTCATATATACGTACAAGCCTATTCATTGTTATATCTATCTATCTATCTATCTATCTATCTATCTATCTAATTCTATTCGTATCTACCTATCTGTCTAAAACTAAATTACCTGTCCTTTTAGATAAGAAAAGAGTGGAATATACAATAGAATTCACTTATGAAACATAAACAAATAACACTTTACATTTCCTAGATATTATGCAACACCGTACTGACAATGTCCTAAAACTAAGTACCTATTGTTCTACACACCAGACCTATCGCAACTGCATATTTATCTAAGCTTAATACGAAATTAATTGCAACTATATCTAAAACAATAAAATACAAATCAAAATAATTACAAGCTAAAACTGGAAGGAGAATTTTTACTCCATCCGTAATAATTGCCACAAGCAATACATAAGAGAAACTTTGAGATTGACCAAACTATATACCCGAAAGCAAGTTAAAGAGTTTCAAATTCTCATCGTCTCCTTCACGTGTATGTGTAGTTGAATCAACGTCAATATCACTTTAGCTCGATAATGTCCTAAAAGACACAACGCGAATAACGGATTTGTTTCACTTATTCATTTTCCTAATATTTTTCTGGTATTTAAAAATGTATCTATTACATTTTGTTCATTATCTATCTATCTATCTATCTATCTATCTATCTATCTATCTATCTATCTATCTATCACATTTTGTTCATTATCTATATGCCTATTACATTTTGTTCATTATCTATCTATCTATTACATTCTGTTCGCTCTCTGTCTATATATTACATTCTGTTCATTCTCTAACTTTTTCATTCTGTTCATTATCTATCTATCTATCTATCTATCTATCTATCTATCTATTACATTCTGTACATTATCTATCTATTACATTCTGTGCATTATCTCTCTCTCTCTCTCTCTCTCTCTCTCTCTATATATATATATATATATATATATATATATATATAGCTGATATATATGTTTATGTTATTTGACAAATTGTTAAGGAAACTAATAATCATTAAACTTAAGAAAAAATACATGGCTGTCAGCAAGAGGTAACCTAAGGTGCTGGTTACGTATCGGAGACGTGAAATGCAAGGAGTGTGTGAACTTTAACTATCTATAGTTATAAACAACGTACAGTATGACAAAGAAATCCGAAAGAGCTTTGGAAGAGCGAAACATGCCTTTCAGAAACTGTAAAAAGGCACTATGAGATCTGAAAATGTCACTGGAAACGAAATAAAATCTAATCTTGTTTAAGGCAGTTATAACTGAACAATTCCCCAACGAATAAAGTTTTAAAAATCCTGATTTAGTGCTGATAAGATGTTACCGCCGAATGCAGATTAAAACGTGTACAGCGCACGAGACGAGCGTACATAAGTGAATATAACGGAACCAACAGGAATTTGAACACGGCTCTCTGATTAAGCATTCCCACCCATTTCCCATTACACCACCCACTCCGCACATCCAAGCTATATAGCACTTAGTATTCCCAAGCGGTCACCCATCTAGGTACTGGCCAGGCTCAACTTATACTCCCCACTCCCTCCACACACACACACACACACACACACACACACACACACACACAAACAAATAAATAAATAAATAATAATAATAATAATTAGCGTTTGGTTGGGGACCGTCCACTTCTAGGTCCTAACAATGGGAGTATGGTAAAAACAATACCGTAGGCCTGAAGTGATTTTTCCTTAGGTTATTTATTTTAACATAAACAATTTTGTTTGTTGGTAATATGAAATCAACGCTTATAATTCCTTTAAGATGCCTTCTAAAAGCTAAACACATTATAAAGAAACAGAAAAATTTCGTTAGACACATAGAAAAAAATATAACGGACACAAAAGGAATTTGAACTCGACTCTCTAATTAACCATTTCAAATAACGGTGAGGCTCGTGCCGTGGCCCTAGACATCTCCAAAGCGTTTGATAGGGTTTGGCATGCCGGCCTTCTTCGTAAGCTCCAGGGTTATGGTATTACTGGTCGACTGTTTGATCTAATTCAATCATTCCTGTCAAACCGTCAATTGAAGGTCGTTCTCAACGGATTCTCCTCCAGTTCCTATCCCACGAACGCAGGTGTTCCCCAAGGTTCCATCCTTGGCCCCACTCTATTCCTTATTTTCATCAACGACCTTCCTGACGTCACTGACGAAACTTTTAAATGTAGCCGTCTCTTCTACTCCAATAGCTTCATACCTCGTACCTCTCGCCTGTGGAACACCCTTCCCAATTACTGTTTCCCTGATAGCTATGATCTCCAAATATTCAAATGTAATGTCAATCGACATCTCCAGTTAACTTGATCTACACACTATCCTTCGCTTCATCCTTTCTTCTATCACTCCTATCTGCTTTTGCTCCAAGTCTTCTGCAACCCTCCTGCATCCTAGTGGCTTCATGCCTTGCTCGGGGCGCAATGCTTAAACAAAAAAAAAGATTGTAAGATTTGGGGAGGTGCGGTTGGATAATGATTTGGTGATAAAAGTTTAAAGAACTATGGAGGATCGGCTGCTTAAATTAAGAATGACAGAAACCAGAAGTTATAGTAAATAAATGAAGATATAAGGTCTGTTCGTTTTGTCTGGTTTTCGCTCGTTCGCACGTTCACAGCGATACTTTTTTTCAACTGAGAAAAAAACACTGGTGTTATATAGCTCTTCCAGTCCCAAATCCACGCTGACTATTGGCGAATACCTGCCCGATATCGTTCATATGCAATTAGGCAACGCCACCTACTATATGTAGAAGGCCTTTTAAAAACAGTCCATTGTGGAAAGGGACGCAACTCGTGGTTCTTACAGCACTACATAAAGCCAAATGAAAATCTTTTATCGGGCTGGCCCAATTCTTTGTGACATAAAGCTTGGAGAATATAGCACTCACAATGTACAGTGGAAGACAGACCATGAAGCGTACGATAGAGATTGAGAAAAAAAATGGCACAACAAATGTCAGCAGCTCAAAAATGGTCATAAACGGTTATTATAACAAAAATAAATTGAAAAATTCTTATTACACTAAAAGGATAGAGGATGCATGTGTTTGAGTAGACGCCCTGTTTAATTTCAAACAGTGTCAATTACGTCTGCCGGTCTGTGCATCCGTGAAACTTGATAAAGAAAAAATAAATACTGGGCGTCTACTCAAACACCGTTATTCATGAAAAAACAAACATTTAAAGTAATAAGAATTATATATATATATATATATATATATATATATATATATATATATGTGTGTGTGTGTGTGTGTCTAGTTTTCGTGTGTATGGGCGTGTGTGAGAGAGAGAGAGAGAGAGAGAGAGAAAGACAGACAGAAATATAGTTCACGTCAAGCTTCCGTACTTTCGACATTGCCTTTTGTGAGCAGTAGTCTTTCATAAGGAAAATTACACGGAAGGAAGGAGCAGAAACTTAGTTTTTCAAGATGCACATTTAAGTTTAAAATTTGATGAATGCGACAGATATTTAACAGACTGAGATAGATAGATAGATAGATAGATAGATAGATGAATGAACCGACTTAAAAATAAAGATCCACCTCGATAATGGCTAAAACAACAGACGAAAGCGACGAATATGCAGAAAATTTGTACAATTTTTGCACAATTTATGCCTTTAAAAGGAAACACCTATGCAAACATAGGAAAAATTGAATAAAATGTTTAATTGCATACCGTTATCACTCGTCTTTAATGAATCTTGTATAAAAGAGTGATTGATGCCCAAACACACACACACTATATATATATATATATATATAAATAGTGAACATAGAAGTCAACACTTAGAGGCGACAGTCTGTTTCATGCTATATGCAATCGTCAATCGTGGCTTGACGATTGCATATAGCATGAAACAGACTGTCGCCTCTAAGTGTTGACTTCTATGTTCACTTTTATATTTACACACGCTCTATCTCTGATATTGAGCACTTTATTCCATAAATATAGCACACCTTAAGACTATATTTCTTTATATATATATATATATATATATATATATATATATATATATATTTCTGAGGTATTATGTATAGTATTTACTTTGTTCGGACTATCATCTCATCTTTGTTACGATATTTATCACAACGTTGCCATATTTATCACAACGTTTCAACGATGGAAGTGAGGGGGAATTAACAGGAGATAACTGACAACTGACATCCATTTCTCAAGTTTCATAAAATCTATCCCAAATCGTAAATTAAAAAACACAATAAAATTATGTAATTATTTAATTAGATAAATTTTTAATAGCTTCTACGAAGAATATAGATTAAGGAAATTATATTTTGAAGAGAAAAAATCGATATATAATGAATTTTTACAAGAATTGTTTGCATTTTTCTGTTTTTAATTATGAATTTTCAAAAATGTTTCAAAAATTCTTCCCAACGTGCTCAAATTTATGTTATAAAGATTTTAAGTGAAGACTATATGTACCAAGCGAAAAAGGAAAATCTTAATGCAAATCATTACCCCCAATTTTTTACAATAATTATAAATAATTTTTCTGTGTCTAAACGACCTTTTTTTTAAAGTATGGTGTTTCATATGTAATATGATTGTTAGAAGATTAGGTTTTCTAGTGTTGACCAGCGTACGCTCATAAAGCATTTAATTTAGTTTTTAATTTTTTTTTTAAAGTTTCTTTTCGTGTGTTATATTTTGATATAAAACTTTATATATTTGATATATATATATATTTGATATATATATATATTTGATATAAAACTTTATTTTATGGAAGCTTTATTTCATTTTAAACCTCATGCTTAGTTTAATTATTTTTATACTGTATTCCAAGTATTTTTTAAATTAGTTTTCTTTTTTTCTTTTATTTTTAATTGTGGTAAGTACTTTCCCTAATTCTCGATACCTAAGTTTTAAAAATGAATTTAAAAAACAAAAATGAAAAAGCTTTCTTAAAGATTTTTTTATTTTAGCTTTAATTGAAAAGTAAATGATTAAAAATAAAATTTTACTATTTCCAGGGAGCAAAATTCTCTCGTGTATAAAAACAGAAATTATATATTGATTAGTAGAAGAATTTGTATTCTTTTTGTCAGCAAAAAATGTGATAAAAAATCTTACCATTCTTTTAAACAAAAGTTAATTCTCGTTTTCTAAATTTTGTAAAATACAAAATATTTTTCTAAAACGTTGATAGAAATTAGCAAATTTAAATTTAAATTAATCTGATTTGATAAAATAAAATGTGTGCACTGCTAACGCAAAAAAGAAACGAAAATTTCGAATGTCGTAAAACGGATTTAAAAATTAGAGGTAACTTAATAATTTATGAAATGTTATTTTATACTTTTCTAAACCTTATTATATTTTCAGAAAAAATCTGATATATATTTTGTTAATTTTTTAAAATTCCCTGGTAGTTAAAAAAACAAAAGCAAACCTTTTTTGACTTAGAATACGTGAATTTATACCATTGCTTTTACACTCCGTTTTCAAGAAATGCTTGTAAATAAAATTTAATAAGTAATATTTGTTTCCGAAAAGATTAATTTAACTTTAAAATTGATAATTTCCCCCAAATAATTTTTCCGAAATATATATTTAATTATTGCAACCTGCCAAAAAATTGGAAAAAGGTCGTTTCGAATAATTTCTCTAAAAAAATATATTTCGACTAAAAGTCATGTGTATATATATATATATATATATATATATATATATATATATGGGGACACGCATATATAAAATAAGTTCACCGGGTTCGAACACCTCTAGTTGAACAAAAAGTTACGTTTTTCACCCCCACGAAAGAAAAACAAAAATTTTATGATAAAGAAAAAATTACAAGGTATAAGGCGATTAATGACAGAGATCAAAGCAAATATAAGACCCCCCGCCCGGTCTGCATGTTACAGATGTGGTGGATTCCACTGGAATAAAGCCTGTCCCTTTAAACACAAGAACTGTTTAACTTGTGGAATAATGGGACACAAGGCATCTCAATGCAGAAACAAAAACACACTCGTAGGGTAAGAACTACTAGAATGGACTACGAAGATAAACTAAACACAAGAAAATACGTGGAACTCGAGATCTTAAATAAGAAAGTAAAATTACAGTTAGACTCAGGATGGGATCTAACTATAATTAATTTACAGACATGGAAGAAGCTAAATAGACCGACCATGATGCATACACAGAAAATCGCCAAGTCTGTTACAGGGAGGCGTATCGATTTTGAAGGAGAAGTAATTCTAAACGTAAAATTTCATGGTAAAACGAAAAAATTGAAGGTATTTGCAATGAAAGACAGAGAAAATTTGGTGGGCACGGATTGGATGCAAAAATTTTACGTATGGGATTTACCCATTAGCTCATTTTGTAAGAAAATAGAGTGTGAACCGTCATAAGCTACAAAATTAAAAGAAGAACTACACAATTTCCCGAAGTATTCTCGAGCGGTTTGGGACGATGTAATAAGTTTGCAGCTAAAATTGAACTAAAGGAAAATATTCAGCAAATATTCAAGAAAAGCGAAACGTGCCTTTCGCAACCATAGAAAAAATTGACAAGGAGTTAGATAGATTGGTACAAACTGGAATCCTTTCAAAAATCGAATTCAGTGAATGGGCGGCACCAGTGGTCTACGTAAAGAAAAAATCCGGAGAAACACGTGTTTGCGCAGATTTCTCGACTGGGTTAAATAAGGCTATCAAGGATTATCACTACCCATTGCCAAGCCTGGAGGAAATATTTACCAAGCTTAAGGTATTTTCTAAGATTGATTTAAGGGAAACTTATCTTCAGATTCCAGTAGAAGAAGAAAGTACAAACATTTCATGTACCAATACTCACAAAGGACTTTACAAATTTAACAGATTGCCATTTGGGATAAAAGTAGCACCGTCAATCTTTCAACAGACTATGGATACCATGCTCATGGGACAGAACTTTGCTACTGCTTACTTAGACGACATTTTAATCAAAAGCGATAATATAGAAGAACACGCAACGCATATTAAAGAAGTCTTTAAAAGAATGCAGGATTTTGGTTTTAAAGTGAAGGAGAAAAAATGCGATTTTTTTCTAAAAGAAATCAAGTATCTAGGCCATATAATCAATGAAAGTGGCAGAAAACCAGATCCAGTTAGGGCATCTGCAAGAAAAAATATGCCTGAACCGAAAAATGTCGCAGAGTTGCAAAGCTTTCTTGGTCTAGCGAACTATTACGGTGAATTCATTGAAAACATGCACAAATTGAGGGCTCCCCTCAATGAATTATTGAAAAAAGATAACAATTGGAACTGGACGGAAGATTGTCAGAAAGCTTTTAAGGAGGATCATAAAGAAATTAACGTCTGATCTAGCACTGACGCATTTTGATCCCAAACTGGAAATTATCATTGCTAGTGACGCAAGCTCACACGGAATGGGAGCTTGTATATTACACAAGATGCAGGATGGCACAAGGAAACCTATAGCTGACGCATCTAGATCGTTGTTACTAGCAGAGAGGAATTATTCGCAAATTGAGAAAGAAGCATAATATTCGCCATAACTCGCTTCCACAGATACATATATGGAAGAGAGTTTACTCTTCAAACTGACCATAAACCTCTTCTCACTATATTCGGATCGAAAAAAAGGACTACCAATTTGCACAGCCAACATACTTCTGAGATGGGGAACTATATTATTGAATTATAATTTCCTACCGTCGAAGAAAATTGGTCATGTGGATGGATTATCTAGATTGGTATCTGCGAAATGCGAACCTCTGGAAGACTCGGTAATAGCGGCTTTGCGAGCCGAAGACGAAATTAGTAAAGTTCTAAACTATACAGTAATGGAATTACCAGTGGCCTTGCCAGAAATCAGAAGAGAAGCTAAAATGGATGAATTCATACAAAGTACAAAGAGAAAAATAGAAGAAAAAGAAAGAAATCTAGCGGAGTGTTTTTCAATTTGTAATCACGTATTACTTTATAATGAAAGAGTGGTCATACCCAAATCTTTACAAAGACGAATTCTGAAGGACTTTCATCTAGGACACCCAAGGAAAAATCGTATGAAAGCGTTAATGAGAAGTTTCATGTATTGGCCTAATATGGATAACGACATTACTCAAATGGTAGAAAAATGTAGAGGCTGTGCTGCGGCAGCAAAGGCACCACCTATTATACAAAAACCATGGCCTAAGGTGGACAGACCTTGGTCTAGAATCCATGCGGACTATGCAGGACCCATAGATGGATATTACTACTTGATAACGGTAGATAGCTTTAGCAAGTGGCCAGAAGTTTTCAGATACAAAAACCCGACGATGGAAAACACTATTAATTGTCTACACGAATTATTCGCAAGATTCGGCGTTGTAGATTGCCTTGTAACGGATAATGGTACCCAATTCACCTCGAGCGACTTTCAAGAATTCTGTGCGACTTATCAAGTCAAACATATTAAAATAGCACCATATCATCCGCGATCTAACGGGCAAGCAGAAAGGTTTGTGGACACACTTAAGAGAGCCTTGAAAAAAAAGGAGGACGTACCAACAGAAAGGGCCATACAACAGTTCTTACAAGTCTACAGAATAACACCGAACGGAAACACACCATCTGGCCCTTCGACAGCTGAAGTGATGTTTTCCCGCAAAATACGGTCTGTTTTTGATAGACTATTACCCAGCAAAAATAAAAACCGGCATACACCGATAATGCCTAAAATATCCTTCAAACCGGGCGTATGGGTCTATTTCAGAATGTTCAAGAATAATATGGCATACTGGGAAGCAGGTACGATAATAAACAGAGTGGGGAATGTTCTATAGACGATCCAAGGTGAAAAATTCACTGACAGGAGACACATAAATCAGATACAGAAAAGACGGGTAGAGGAACCTAACTCGTCACATTCCAAAAATGAAGACGCGATGGAGGCGATCTTCGAAGCCTTCGAAATTCAAAAACCACAAGTAGCCACGGAGATCAGAAGAACAAGCCGAAAAAGAAAAATCACGGAACCACTAATAATAGACCATAAGCGAAAAAATATTAACTCCCTCCAAAAAAGAAGCGAAGGAGGGGGGTGTTGTGGAACTCTCCCTTTTTTTACATTAGATGGATTCGTCCAAAGTATACTTATACTGCGGTTGATATACGTTAAGACGCAGTCTCTGACTGTGTGCGACTTCTGTCGAACTCTCTTCTTTGGCATAGAGGAACCCAGACGAGGCTTTGCAGAAGGGCAAGAATGCGGGTTCAAAGGGGATTTTTCGCTGAGCCTACGGCCACGGAGAAACCCATGTTAAAATCGGCCTTGTACCACATACATTCCTCGTGAGTGGACTGGTAAATATCGAAATACGGTGAGACGTTGAGATACGTGGAGATACGTTGAGATACGTTGAGACAGGTTGAGAGATACCGAGATAGACACAGGGTGTTCTCCTCAGAGAGTTATACAAGAGTTCAGAGAGAGAGAGAGAGAGAGATGATTACGGCTTTACTTACAGAGACTTTACATATACTTTCTACTAACCCGCATTCCTGGACTACTAATCTTCACTTCAAGTCTGAATTCTTATATATATATATATATATATATATATATATATATATATATATATATATATGTCTAAGAACACAAAAGATAAGAATACAGATATCTTTTCTCAGATCAATCTTAATTGTTTTATTACCCTTTTCTCACTGCCATTTCAAGAAAGACATCTGTGTCACTACCACAAAAAAAGAGAATGTTTAACATCGAAAAACATAAGGAAAATTAATTCAATTTTAGAATATGTGAAAATGTCCACTCTTTGCCTAAATAACCTGGGTTGCAAAATTATGGAAAATGAAGCATAATATATATTTAAAAAAATACAAATTACAACCAAAAACGTTTGCGGTTTCTCTCTTCTTTTTAATATAGTCAATTGTCTCTCTTTGGAACAATTATAACGTCTTACACACACACACACACAGACACACACACACACACACATATATATATATATGTATGTATATATATATGTGTGTGTTAAGTGGAAACATATGTATATAAACTGACACACACACACATATATATATATTTTTTTTTAAAGAAAAACAGACCATTTAAGGTTCCATTATAATAATTAACCCTTTTAAAGGACTCCGGATCATCAGATAGCACTTCCAAAAATGAAACGAAAAATTAAATGAAAACATCCTTCTTGGGATTACCCATACGGACTACCAAGTTTTTCATAACTTAAATATATATATATATATATATATATATATATATATATATATATATATATATATATATATATATATATCTGTGAGTTCTATCACTATTTATATATATCGATACACAAATACACAGCATACACGGACGTGTAAATCTGTATATGAAAGCACTCGCATATACTCACCTCACATACCAACACACTGAGAAAAAAAATATATATATTAGGTTGGTGCAAAAATAATAACGTTTTTTGACGTATTTTTTAACGTCAAAAACGTCATTATTTTTGCACCAACTAATATATTAGGAAATGGATTAAATCCAAAAATTTTAATTTTTAATTTATGTTATCTGTGTGTAAATCTGTGTAAATCTGTATATGAATGTACACGCATGCACATATACAAACACCTACACAGAGACATATATCTAATGTATATATGTTAGTGAATGCGCGTGCATAGAAACTAATATATTCATACATACATCACATATACATATATATATATATGTGTATGTGTGTGCGTGTGTGTGTGTGTGTGTGTGTGTGTGTGTGTGTGTGTGTGTGTGTGTGTGTGTGTGCGTGTGTGTGCGTGTGTAAAGCTTAACGTTGAATAAGTAACAAGGTAGCCGTTGATGCCTACGGCCTAATAAGTAAGCCGGAGGAAATGCAAGCGACTAAAAGACTTTGGTGCCAGGTAAAGGGCAAAACAATTCTTCGTCTGTGCATCTGGTACTTTCGACTTAAATTCTTCGCTTCTGTCTTAACTGGTGTCATAAAAACCGAAAATTGTGCTGCTGCTGCGGGCTGTGTCTGAAGTTCTTGCCGGAGGGGCTTAGTCTCATCGGCGAGACGAAAACAGTGAGGATGTAAGGCGTCAAGTATGTATAGAAAGAAAAGAGATTGGAAAAAAACGAAAGAAAGAAAGATTGAGAAGATTTAGAAACAAATAGAGAAAGAAATAATGACGTAAGTCGAAAAGAGAAAAATTCACAAAGTTAAAGCAAATCAAAGAGAAAGGAAGAATGTGAGATAAATCAAATAGAAAGAAAGAAAGAAAGCAGATATAAAAGAAAGAAAGAAAGAAAGAAAGAATATTAATATATTAGAAAGAACGGAGGTAAGTATAAAAGAAAGAAAGGAAAAAAGAGAAATAAAGAAAAAAGAAAAACAAAAAAGGCGGACATAAAGGAAAGAACGAAAAAAGGAAAAATTCAAATGTACTAAAAAGAAAGAAAGAACGAATGAATGAAGGCAAATATAAAAGGAAGAAAGAAAGAAAAGGAAAGAAAGAATAAAGGCAAATATAAAAGAAAGAAAGAAAGAAAGAAAGAAGGAATGAAAAAGAGCGAAACCAAGAAATGAAGAAAGAAAAGAAAAAAAAGAATAAAAGCAAGCAACAATAAAGAAAGAAAGAAAGAAAGAAAGAAAGAAAGAAAAAGAAAGAAAGAATGAAGGCAAATATAGAAGAAAGAAAAAGAAAGAAACCAGGAAACGAAGACAAAAAAGAAAGAAAGAATAAAGTCAGTTATAAAATCAAGCCCGAAAGAAAGAAAGAAAGAAAGAAAGAAAGAAAGAAAGCAGAAAGTAAGTAAAGACAGTGATAAATTTAAACGACTACAGTGTTTTAATTCCATTGCAATTCCCAGATAATAAAGAAAAGGAGTATGTACAGAAGGCAAAGAGAAACCATTCCACTATCTTCATAAGTACAAGCAGTAAGAATAACGCGTCAGTGAGTGAGTGGGTAAGTCAGTCGATGTCGGACGACAGTTAGTCGAATACTAAAGTAGTCAGCGACCACAACAAGATTACTCTGCGTAATACCTATTATATCAAGTTCCTAACGTTTTGTACGTCGAACTTATTTTATGACCGACTTAGAACAAATACAAGCCTCCACTGTTAAATCACTCCATAGCACTATCTATGTATCTTTATTGATCTATCTATCTATCTATCTATCTATCTATCTATCTATCTGAGCTTGTTCATCTATCTATCTGTCGATTTCAGTGTGTTCTTATCTATGTATCTATCTCAGTGTATTCATAACTATCTATATAGTGCATTCATATCTATCTCTCCCAATGTATTCATATATATATATATATATATATATATATATATATATATATATATATATATATATATATATATATATATATATATATATCTGTTTCTTCATATATATATGTATATATATATATATATATATATATATATATATATATATATATATATATGGATACACATATATGAATATCATTGTTCATATCTATTTCTATCTACTTTAGAGATGTGCGGACCGAGTGGTTTTTCCATTAGTTTGAGTGTGGATATTGCCATTATGGTCGTAGAATGGGATCTTAGTTTTACAGACATGTATTAAGTTTTTCACAATATTAGGTTTTATACATGGATGTGGAACTTAGCTATTATTATATCCGGAATTAATTATTACATCAATTGTTTTGGTCGACAGAAGGTATTTGAAAATAAATTTTCTACGTAAAGTGGCATGCGCACACACTCACAGACACACACACACACACAAACACGCACACACACAAGCGCGCGCATGCGTGTGGGCATGCATTTTTATTTTTTGGGTGTGTATACATGCAATTCTAGATGAAGTAAAATTCAAGTTTCAAATCGAATCATTTAACATGGAATCAGTGGAACTTGAAAAACGGTCTGCCACTTGTATCCTAGCTTAGCAACTCACCAACTTTCTAAGCTGTCTGCGGGCTCTGCTTTCGGAATCGTCATCGCCTGTCTCGTCGTGTTTATCTCGTGCAGTATCCAGAGTAGAGCGGCGCTAAATCTTGGGCTGCTTGGCGTGCTGACAAAGCAGGATAAACGGAATAGGAAGTCCTCTCCACTCTGTCAGTGCGAATGAAATATCGATATCCTGTAACAGCTCACAAGAACGAGAAAAGAGAAAAGAAACAAATAAATAAATGCAACTAAAGAAAAAAAAAAAAGAAAGAACGAAAAAGATATGCGGAAAAAGATACATATGACTAACCAGCAAATGCGAAAGGAAAAAGAAAGAAACAATGAAGGAAAAGGAAAACAGAAAGATAACAACTAAAAAAACAAATGAAAAGAAAAAGAAAAAGAAAGAGAGAAAGAACGAAAGAAAGAAAGAAAGTGGGGAAGAAAGTGAAAACAGAAAAAGTGTAACAAACAAATGCAAATGAAGAAAAGAATGAAAGAAAGAATGAACAGAATAAAGAAAGAAAGGAAAAAAATACAGAAATAACCAATCGCAAATGCGAAGACAGAAAGAAAGAAAGAAAGAAAGAAACAGAGAGAGAGAGAGAAAGAAAGAAATAGAAAACGGAAAGAATGTAACAAACAAATGCATATAAAGAAAAATAACAAACAAATGGGAAGAAAGAAAGAAAGAAAGAAAGATAGAAAGAAAGAAAGAAACAAACAAACAAATACAAAGAAGGAAAGAAAGAAAAAAGAAAGAAACAAAGACAGGGAAAAAGAAAGAAATAAAAAACAATCAAATGTGAAATTAAAAAAAAATATGAAAGAATAAAAGAGAGAAAGAGAAAACACAGAAAGTAACAAAAAAAGTAAACAAATGCACAGAAGGAAAGAATAAAAAGAGAGGGAAAACAGAAAGACTAACAAACAAAGACATACGAAGAAAGAAAGAAAGAAAGAAAAAAAGAAAGAAAAAAGAAAGAAAGAAAGAAAGAAAGAAAGAAAGAAAGAACAATAAAGAAGGAAAGTGTCTCTTCAAAGATAAATTGATAGATAGAGAGACAATGGAAGAAAAGTGCCATCTCTTTGAATTACGAGAAAGCAAGACAAAGAAAGAAAGAAAGAAAGAAAGTAATAAATAAACAAATGCAAAGAATAAAAAAAGAAAGCAGACAAAAATGAGAAAAATGGATAGAAATTAAAAAACAAACTAATAAGAAAAAGACAGAAAAAAGAACTAAATAAATAATAAAAAAATATATAAGAAAGAAAATAACAAATAAACAACAGGAAATAAAGGAAAAGAAAGAAAGAAATGGAAACATTGGCAAATAAAAAAATAAATGAATGAATAAAGAAAGAAAAGTACTAGTAAATAAAGAAAAATTGACAAAGAAATAAAGAAAGAAAGAAAGAAAAAAAGAAAGAATAAAAGGGAGAAGAAGCACTGGAAGATAAAAAAAGAAAGAGAAAAAGAAACACTGACAAAGAAAGAAAGAAAGAAAGAAAGAAAGACTTGCATATAAAGAAAGAAAGAAATAAGAAAAATATGATGAAAGCAATTGCCAAATAGAAAGTAACGACAGGAAGGTAAATAATTAAAGGAAAGAAAGAAAGAAAGAAAGAAAGAAAGAAAGAAACACTTTCAAATAATGATATAAAGAAATAAAGAAGAAAAGAATGAAAAAAAGAGAGAAAAAACACTTTCAAATAACGAAATAAAGAAAGAAAGAAAGAGAGAAAGAAAGAAGACGATAAAGAAAGACATGATGAAAGCATTCACCAAATAGGAAGATGATTGAAAGACTATAATTAAATTTCAATGAATAAATAAATAAATAAATAAATAAATAAAGCAAAGAACAAAAAAAAAGAAAGAAAAAAAGAAATGGTGATAATCAATTAAGTTTCATTTAACTAGAAGGGAAATGAAATAAATTAAAGAAAAATAAATTTTAAAAATATATTTAAAAAAGAAAACATTGTCGAATACGAAATAAAGACGCAAGTCTATAAACAAGACATGCGAAATGTCTAAAACCGAATCTTAAAAGAAAATATTTTACGGCCGAATCACGTACGATCATCGAAGTTAAGCAACGTCGATCGTATTCACTAGCTAAATGGGTGATTCCATGGGATTACAGTGGTTCCCAAATGTTTTTTCTCTGCGCCGCATTTTTGGAATGAGAATTTTCTACCCCCTCACCATAAAATAAAAGACAGAGAGAGTATTAAAGGGAGATAACTGCGGATTGAAAGTCAGAACATTATCATTGATAACTCTCTCCTCCAATTTGCGGACCCTAGTTATTATTCTCTTAAGACTTGATATAATGCAAAAATACACAATAATAAAATCGGACAATAATTATTTTTATCTGTTTATATTGGAAATCATGCATGCAATTACAAGTAATCCATGATAATATTTTGAATTTTAAAATTATATTTATTTCTGGCATTTGAATTCTTTGAAACTGTTTCTAAATCTTTGATTCTCTTTCAATCATTCCATCTCAGCTGCAATCTTCTTCCAACGCCTCTATAAGTCGCGATGAAAGTTTGGGAACTTCATGCAATGTGCGATTCATGGCAGGAAATTTTCTTCTGAGGCAAGCTGGTCTACGACGACTGCAATAAGCATCAAATTACTCTAGCTCATCGCAGATGTTACTTAAATAAATACTGCGCCGGGTGTGACACTATAGTCTCAGCAAAGCCATAGGGCTATATCGCGTCGAACCAGCGACTCGCGTACGATCACCGAAGTTAAGCAACGTCAACCCTGTTCAGTACATTGGAAATAGTAGATGCTGTATTGTTGTTTGGTTATGCCATTGGTGTCATAGATAACAGCTCGAAATTGTAACTCGGCTCTCCGAGTTCCAATTTCAGTCGGGTTCGTTATGTTACTTGATATTGAGATAGATAGATAGATAGATAGATAGATAGATATGAACATACTGAGATAGATAGATAGATAGATAGATAGATAGATAGATAGATAGATAGATAGATAGATAGATTTGTAATTAAACGGAGTGAGATAGCCAGAAATGCAGATAGATAAATAGATAATGAAACGAACAGATGCACATACATCCAGATAGATAGATTTTTAATAAAACCGACTTACAGACGGACATACAAAGAGCTAGACATAGATACATAGATAAGGAAATGGACATACATACATACATACAGATAGATAGATAGATAGATAGATAGATAGATAGATAGATAGATAGATAGATAGATAGATAGATAGATTGTAATGAAACGGAGTGAGATAGACAGACATAGAGATAGATACATACATAGATAATGTAACGGACAGACGCATATACATTCAAATAGATAGATAGATTTGTAATGGAATGGAATCACAAATAGATAGATGTGAATAGAATGAGATAGATAGTTAGATATGAACAGACTCAGATAGATAGATAGATAGATAGATAGATAGATAGATAGATAGATAAGAAGAAACAAACTGAGAAAAATAGATTATTTACATTATTAGGACTATTGTCCTCATCTTTGTCGCCATATTTATTACAACGTTCCCTCTCAAGGGCACATGGCACAGTAGATAATAGCGTTGGTTAGATCCACTGACATGACCCAAAGGCTGTGAGTTCAATACCCGGTTAAGGCAGTGGAAATTTTTCAGAGGAAAATTAACAGGAGATAACTGATAACTGACATCCATTAAACATGACACGTGGAACTAGAAGAGTATACCCCAGTGAGCGAAATAAAGGTTTCAGTTCGACATTCCAACCACCTGAAGAAGGCCACAGCGTACAATGGCCGAAACCTTTGAAATAAATATGGCGATAAAGATGAAGACAATAGTCCGAATAATGTAAATAATGTAAATAAATTAATACTCCATCGCAGAAATATATACAGATACTGAGAAAAATTGATAGATAATGAACATATTGAGATTGCTAGATAGTGAACATATTGTAAATCATTATTATCTAACAAAAAATATATCTTACAATCTAAAAAATATTTTCTGGTTTTAGCGAAATAAATGGTTCAGTTCCACATTCCAACCACCTGAAGAAGGCCGAAACGTTGTAATAAATATGGAAACAAATATGAGAATGATATTCCGAACAATGTAAATAGTGTACATAAAACTTCATCTCAGAAATATAGACAGATCCCAAATGGCAATTGTGTCTTCATCTGGCTAATGCCTTACCATCTTCTATCATATTCTACCAGTTACCATCAGAGCTCAGCCTAATGCATACCGTGCGTTTACATTTGAAACGTTTAAGACTGGCGAATCAGGTACTCTAAATTGAAACACAGGGAACATTTTGTGCTTGTTTCATATTACATTGGAATAATGTTGTTCCGGATAAAAAAAATAAAAAAATAAATAAAATCGATACTTCTATGAGTTGAAAATTTTAGGGTCACAGGTTCATCGCTTAAAAGCATCTTGAAGATTTCGAAGTGCTCGAACTTCCTGGTGATGGAACATTTTAGAAATCGTCTACAACAGCTTATGGCAAACATTTGGAGGATATGACTTTTTTAATGAAATGAATAAAACTGAGGTTCTTTCCTTAAACAACAATGAATTTTTTTTAATAGCAATTAACTTGGTACTTTCGTCAACCTTTCAAATGTGAGAGATATTTATACTGCACCCAGTACAAAGATGTTATAAATTTTAACCGAAATTATTAGTTTGCTCTCTGAGTGCATGGTGATTATTTCCTTATAAGGAAGTGGATCATGTTATCATTATTATTATTATTATTATTATTATTATTATTATTATTATTATTATTAGCAGTAGTACTATTTTGGTTTGGTTTGGTTTGTTTTGTTTTATGGCGTATTAACCCCAATGGTTTGTTTAATGCTGACAAGTTTTTTATTTCTGGTAATATTTTTTTTTCAAATATTTATTGTTGATACTAATTTTTTCTTTAAAGGATTTCTGATATTAAAATCTCTTTTTACACTTTCATAGTGTTTTGAGTCAGGCTGTGGAGTCAACTATTTACCCATAGCTGTGACCCTAACAGGTGCTACCGCCCCGGGTCTGATTGGACCTGGGAACATTAGCAAATAAGAGGTGATTCCAGGACGCGGATGCAGTTTATTGTCATAGCCGAGACGCAGAGTATTATTATTATTATTATTATTATTATTATTATTATTGTGCTTCACTAAGCTTTGTAAATGTGGATCAGAGAAGTCAAGTAAAAAGAGAAAGCGATTAAAAGCAAAATAGCTGATTGTATCTAATTTTTTCAAATGATTATGTGTTGTTTCAGGCTTTGAACTTACGACGTTATCTTTTAGATATGAAAACGCCAACACGGAAGTAATTGGAAAACAATAAAAATAAAAATAAAAACGTGGTAGCATTTGTGTATGTTATAATGAGAGAAAGATGATATTGAAAATATTATTCATCATTTCGATCCGCACTGGGCGCTCATACTCGTAGCCTTGTGCCAAAACTAGAAAAATAATTTAGAAAAAAAAAGTCAAATAGATAATTAAAGTTGGTAACAACAACAATAACGGAAAATAAAATCTGCGAGAAAACGAAACGCCTGTGATAGCGTTGGTTTGGGGTATCCGGGCCAGGGTTAGGGGTGACACTCTCTTATCTCAATAGCCGTCAGCAACATTTGGGAAGAGCTTGGAGTAGTGCCAAGGTAGAAGAATCAGCAACTGTCGAAAGAAGACTGAGGTGTGCGTAGCGAAGCGATGGGAAAAGGTGCGAAGGTTGGCGCTCTAAAAGCGGCGATAGTGAGAGAGATGAAGATATCAGAGGGAGGGACAATGACACGAGGTAAAAAAAAAAAGAAACAGAAGAAGAAAACGGTAGAGACGGAAACAGAGATAGGAGATGACGAACGTTTTTCGCAATTATTTCTCTCGAGATTGCTCTCCCGACAAAGTTAACAAATACACAGAACCCTGTACCGTACGACACGACACAGTAAACGTCGGAGATTTGTACCAAATTAAACTTGATTTTAGAATAAAACGCTTGTAAAGCTCACTCTAAATGGTTCTCTCAGGACGGGAATGATCAAAGTTATCAAGAACTTCCTATCTTATGTTGCTCTAAATAATTCTCAAGGCTTGACGAACACCTATTTGACCTTTTTGGTCATTGCTAAAGATGCTGGTGCCATTCAAAAAGTACCTGACTCCTCTCGTTAAAAAAAAATCAAACGAAACACTATGTCAATCCTGAACTGAAGACGGGAAGTCCTCTCTTTCCAGCCTTGATAGGGTCCAAAATCATTTACGGGTCCTTGTTGGTGATTAGTTTTTCTCCATTCTACAGTTCCTATCCCAAAGAAAACAAACGTCACAAGCCTCTCGCTGCTCTATCCGTGACAAATGTCCTGATGAGCTACAATCCTTGCTTCTACCAGTTCTGACTTCTGTTTGGCTTGGCTTGGCTTGGCTTGGTTTAGGACATATCAACCGCAATGGGTTATTTAATGTCGACAAAATTTTTGTTGCTGGTAATATTTTTTTCTTCAAAAAATCATTGCTGTTAATTTTTACAAAAACATATTGCTGGTAATAAAAACAATTTCTATACTATACTCGTAGTGTTTCGACCCTCGTTTTGTGGGGGTTAACTATTTGCCCATTGCTGAGACCCTAACAGGTGCTACCACCCCGGGTCAGGGTGGACCTGGGAACACCAGCAATTAAGAGGTGGTTCCAAGCACCTCAAAACCTCCTGATCAGAAGCCTTGCTGTTGGATGTAGTTTATCGGTCAGACTTTCATTTCGAAGACCCGCAATGAGAGGTGTATTATGACGACAAATCTTTATTCTTTTCCTATTACATTTATGAGAAGAAGATACCAGACTGTTTAGATAGCAGCTTCGGAGGAATCTCTACTCTGTGGAACAGACTCCCATAAGGAAACTTCTTCGATCATTAGAATTATAATTTCTCCAAGTCTATGGTCAACTATCATCTTACATGCATATTCACATAAAGGTCACTTCTTACGTTCTTGCAACAATCCCATTCAGCAATCCTCTACTGTAAGTGATACTTGGGCCTTCTATTGTTAGAATACTTAGTAAAAGAAATCTATACAAACTCGTTATTCGATGTTTCACCCAGTTTATCTTACCTTCTGTCATGTGTGTGTGTTAAATTCTCCAAGCCCCTTTTTCTCATTAAGCGTTTCAGAAAAAAATTCACCGGTCTTCTTCTCGTTCTGAGCATTATCCCCATTATCTGTCTATATTTCTGAGATGAGGCATTGCAACCATTTACACTATTTACATTGTTCGGACTGTTGTCCTTATCTTTGTTGTCATATTCACGACGTTTCGGCCGTTTTACTCTCCGGCCTTCTTCAGGATCTGTCTATATTTCTGAGATGAGACATTGTAATTATTTACACTATTTACACTGTTCGGACTGTTGTCCTTATCTTTATTGACATATTCACGACGTTTCGGCCGTTTTACTCTCCGGCCTTCTTCAGGATCTGTCTATATTCCTGAGATGAGACATCGTAATTATTTACACTATTTACACTGTTCGGACTGTTGTCCTTATCTTTATTGACATATTCACGGCGTTTCAGTCGTTTTACTCTCCGGCCTTCTTCAGGATCTGTCTATATTTCTGAGATGAGGCATTGCAACCATTTACACTATTTACATTGTTCGGACTGTTGTCCTTATCTTTGTTGTCATATTCACGACGTTTCGGCCGTTTTACTCTCCGGTCTTCTATAATTCTGAGATGAGGCATTGTAATTATACCCTGTGAAATACGTTTCGGACATTGGCTGCCAGTTTGACCTTGTCGGATGGATAGCTTTTACTATCGAGGCAGGAGTAAATTGTTGTGTCGTCAGCTTTGATACCAAGTTGAGAGCCTATGTAATCAAGAATGTCATTAGTGAAAATTAAAAATAGAGTGAAGCCAAGGATGGAGCCCTGGGGAACACGGGTGTTAGTACGAAAGGATCTAGACATGTTCCGGAGATGTCTCATTTTACGATTTGATAGGAAAGAATGAAGCATTACAAAAAAATGTCCGGATGTAACTTTCCAGCTTGTGGAGAAGACTTGAATGTTCACGACTTTTGAGATGTGTCCATTGCAACAACTCGGACTTCACCATTTTTATGATAAACTCTTTCCGCAAATATTGTCAATACTTCAGCAATTAACATGGAGAAACGAGAGCCATATTGTGTGTGTGTATGTGTGTGTGTGGACATTAAAAAGAATGATGATGCATGGTAGTCATCTAAAAAGAGTTAAATCTGAATTATAGTTATGAGTTATAGACGAAGGAATATAGGGAAGAAGAAGAAAGAAAATCAAGAGATATGTAGAAAGAGTAAATGGCCAGCGATGATTAGAAGATAAAAATGAAAGAATATAGATAAACAACTAAGAAAGAAAGAAAGAAAGAAAGAAAGAAAGAAAGAAAAAAAGAAACGAAGAAAGAAAGAAACGAAAAAAGTAAAAGAGAGAAAGGAAAAAGAAAGAAAGAAGAGAAGACAAAAAGTTAAAGAATGAAAGAAAAAGAAAGGATAAATTAAAGAAAGAAAGAAAGAAAGAAAGAAAAAAAATTAAAGAAGAAAGAAAGAAAGAAAAATTAAAGAAAGAAAGAAACGAAGAAAGAAAGAAAGAAAGGAAAAAGTAAGAGAGAAAGGAAAAAGAAAGAAAGAAGAGAAGACAAAAAGTCAAAGAATGAAAGAAAAAGAAAGGATAAATTAAAGAAAGAAAGAAAAAAAAATTAAAGAAAGAAAGAAAGAAAGAAAAAATTAAAGAAAGAAAGAAACGAAGAAAGAAAGAAAGAAAGGAAAAAGTAAGAGAGAAAGGAAAAAGAAAGAAAGAAGAGAAGACAAAAGTCAAAGAATGAAAGAAAAAGAAAGGATAAATTAAAGAAAGAAAGAAAGAAAAAATTAAAGAAAGAAAGAAAGAAAGAAAAAATTAAAGAAAGAAAGAAACGAAGAAAGAAAGAAAGAAAGGAAAAAGTAAGAGAGAAAGGAAAAAGAAAGAAAGAAGAGAAGACAAAAAGTCAAAGAATGAAAGAAAAAGAAAGGATAAATTAAAGAAAGAAAGAAAAAAAAATTAAAGAAAGAAAGAAAGAAAGAAAAAATTAAAGAAAGAAAGAAACGAAGAAAGAAAGAAAGAAAGAAAGAAAGAAAGGAAAAAGTAAGAGAGAAAGGAAAAAGAAAGAAAGAAGAGAAGACAAAAGTCAAAGAATGAAAGAAAAAGAAAGGATAAATTAAAGAAAGAAAGAAAGAAAAAATTAAAGAAAGAAAGAAAGAAAGAAAAAATTAAAGAAAGAAAGAAACGAAGAAAGAAAGAAAGAAAGAAAGAAAGGAAAAAGTAAGAGAGAAAGGAAAAAGAAAGAAAGAAGAGAAGACAAAAAGTCAAAGAATGAAAGAAAAAGAAAGGATAAATTAAAGAAAGAAAGAAAGAAAAAATTAAAGAAAGAAAGAAAGAAAAAATTAAAGAAAGAAAGAAACGAAGAAAGAAAGAAAGAAAGGAAAAAGTAAGAGAGAAAGGAAAAAGAAAGAAAGAAGAGAAGACAAAAAGTCAAAGAATGAAAGAAAAAGAAAGGATAAATTAAAGAAAGAAAGAAAAAATTAAAGAAAAAAAGAAAGAAAGAAAAAATTAAAGAAAGAAAGAAACGAAGAAAGAAAGAAAGAAAGAAAGGAAAAAGTAAGAGAGAAAGGAAAAAGAAAGAAAGAAGAGAAGACAAAAAGTCAAAGAATGAAAGAAAAAGAAAGGATAAATTAAAGAAAGAAAGAAAGAAAAAAATTAAAGAAAGAAAGAAAGAAAGAAAAAATTAAAGAAAGAAAGAAAGAAAGAAAAAATTAAAGAAAGAAACGAAGAAAGAAAGAAGAGAATGGAAAGTGGGATGACGGAAGAAAGAAAGAAAAGATAGATGAAAGGAAGTTGTAATACGAAAATACAATGTAAGAAAGAAAGAACGAAAGAATGAAAAAAGCAGACTGCGAAGCACAAGAAGAAGAAGAAGAACAAGAAGAACAAGAAGAAGAAGAAGAAGAACAACAACAAGTTATTTTCGAAAAATAAATCCGAAAGAAAGACAAAATTACATGATATGAAAGTCTCAATCAGACGAGCCTATTTAAGAACATAACTCCTATTTCCCTGATAAAGTTTTCGTTTTGTAGCAATTTGCATTGTTAGGCGTTACTACATTTATCACAGTCTATTCTATACTCAATTTCCTTATCACTATACTATAAATTTGTTATAACTGAACATGAACAATTAAATTAGCATTAAAACACTACTCAAGTCACTACGGATACCAGTTAAGCTATCAGTCAATACCATGAAAAATGCCCTCATCTTAGATCCAGTGACAGGACCCAAAGAGTATGAGTTCAATACCCGGTTAAGTTAGTGGAGAACTTGGTGAGATGAATTAACAGGAGATAACTGACAACTGACATCTATTAAACATGGCACGTGGAACTAGAACAGTCTACCCCAGTGAGCGAAATAAAGGGTTCAGTTCGACATTCCAACCACCTGAAGAAGGCCGGGGGTTACAACGGCCGAAACGATGTAATAAATATGGCGACAAAAATGAAGACAATAGTCCGAATAATGTAAATAATGTACATAATACCTGATCGCAGAAATATAGACAGATACTGAAAGGCCGAAACGTTGTAATAAATATGTCGACAAAGATGAGGACAGTAGTCCGAATAATGTAAACAGTGTATATAATACCTCATCTCGGAAATATAGACAGATACTGAAGGTCCAAAACGTTGTACTAAATATAGCAACAAAGATGAGGACAATAGTCCGAATAATGTAAATAGTGTACATAATATCTGATCGCAGAAATATAGACAGATACTGAAAGGCCGAAACGTTGTAATAAATATGGCGTCAAAGATGAGGACAATAGTCCGAATAATGTAAACAGTGTATATAATACCTCATCTCAGAAATATAGACAGATACTGAAGTTCCGAAACGTTGTATTAAATATGGCAACAAAGATGAGGACAATAGTCCGAATAATGTAAATAGTGTACATAATACTTCATCGCAGAAGTATAGACAGATACTGAAAGGCCGAAACGTTGTAATAAATATGGCGACAAAGATGAGGACAATAGTCCGAATAATGTAAACAGTGTACATAATACCTCATCTCAGAAATATAGACAGATAATGATAAATGCATTATATTCCATGAGTCCAGTTATTGACGCCATAGCTTGGATTACTAGAAAATGTCATCCAATCAGCAGACTCACAGGAATGTGCCAGATTTCAGCGGCTGTAAGCTTGGCATAAAACCAGCAAAGTCGATAAAAATGATCCTAATTAGACATTCTATGCGATCTGCAGGTCGAGGACACTAAAATTAAGCAGGTGCGAAAGTTTAAATATCTTGGAAGTGTTTTGACAGAGGACGGTAAGTCAGACACTGAGATCTGTAGACGTATTGGGAGGGCCAATGACGCATTCCAAAAGGTGAGCAGAGTATTCCGAGACAGGAGGATTTCTTTGGTAACAAAGAAAAGAATACTGAACTGTTACGTGACATCTGCCCTCCTTTGCAGCAGCGAATGTTGGACGGGTTCCTCAAATATGAAGAATAGACCCGAGGCGACGGAGGTGTGGTTCTACAGAAGGATGTTGAGGATATCATGGACCGAGTGTGTAAGCAACGATGAGGTCTTGGAGAGGATGCAAACAAGGACCCGTAATGAGGAAGGAAGGCCTGGAGAATCTGATACTCACAGGTCGAATAGAGAGAAAGAGAAACAGGGAAAGCAACGCATGACATACCTAGCGGGCTTAAGCAAGTAGATGACGACAAAAATTAGTCTGGGGGATGGGACAGAGGGATGGCACTTGTTGACAGCTGTAAAGAATAGAGGGAAGTGGAGAGCCATGATCGCCTACGTCTTGAAAGGACACGGCGCATAAAAAGAAAATCGAAATTTGCTTAAAAGAATCGCGAGAAAGAAACCAGGTCGGATGTTAGAATGGCTAGGACGTTTTGATGTCGTCAGCAAAGATGAAGAAAATTATTCGAATGAAATGCGTTATTTTTAGTAAGAGCGAGGACTAACCCAGATTGAAAAGAAGGTTGCGTTGGGCGTGATTTCTTTACACGTACAAAGTCAAAGTTACTGAATGCGCTTGTTCAACACGTACAAGGTTAAAGTTACTGAATGCGCTTTTTGAGAGGGCGTACAAGGCGGAAGTAAGAGATGCCTAATATGAATATATGTAGGATAGATAAGGTTGGTCCTCGCCAAAACGTACATGCTCCACTCACTTAAAATCATTATAATCATCGATCTGAGAAAATGGTTCTATACAGCTGACAGTTTAGATATTTCTGAACGTTTTTTTTTAAGCATTTCACCCCAAGAAAGGCGGGAAGCCACTAGCACGCAAGGGGTTACAGAAGATTTGGAGCGAGAACAAATAGTATAGAGAAAAGGATGAGGAGAAGTATAGTGGATTGATCAAGGCAACTGGAGATTTCGATTGACATTAAATTTGAATAGTTGGAGATTAAAGCTATCAGGGAAACGGGAAAATGGGAGGGTGTTCCACAGGGGAGATATGAAGCTATTGGAGTAGAAGAGACGGCTGCATTTAACAGTTTCAACAGTGAAAGGTTGAGAGCGGGATGCCAGCCTCGTAGAACGCTTGAATTCATGAATTCTGGGAACCAGCGAATGCAGTTCATCAGAACAATTACTATGAAAGTATTTGTAAAAAAGACAGAGAGAGGCCACAGCACATCTGTGAGAGAGAGACTGCAGACAAGATGCCAGATCAGGGCTAATTGCATTGCATATCCGTCTCTGTATCTTATCGAGGACCTTGAGACAATTAGAAGAGGCTCCAGATCATATATGGCAGCAATACCCCATGCAAGGGCGAATGGTTGATTTGTAGATTTGAAGGATCAACTCCTGCGAGAAAAATTCCCTGGCGCGGCACAGGGAGGCAACTTTCCTTGCGGTGGACGAAGCAGTTCGCATCATGCATGGCATCCATATGAAAATCTCTATATGAGGAAAATATATAAGAACGATAGTCTTTGCCAAGACCTCAGATTTCATTTGCACAAAGCCTTTTTAAACCATTGATCTTCGAAAGCGGTTGAAAACAGATGAGAGTTTAGATATATCTGAACGGGTTTGGCATCATGCATGACATCCATATGAAAGACTCGATCTGCCATGCTTGGCATCTATATGAAAATTTCTATCACACAAGCAAGAGACAAGATAATTTTCAATTCTTTCCCTCCCTCTCCCTCTCTCTCTCTTTATTTCTCTCTCTCTCTCCCTCTCCCTCCCTCTCTCTCTGTCTCTCTCTCTCTCTCTATATATATATATATATATATATATATATATTAGGTTGGTGCAAAAATAATGACGTATTAATGTCGTTTTTTGACGTATTTTTTAACGTCAAAAAACGACATTATTACGTCATTATTTTTGCACCAACCTAATATATATATATATATATATATATATATATATATATATGTGTGTGTGCGCGCGCGCGCGTGTGTGTGTGTGTGTGTGTGTGTGTGCTAATATACAGAGAAAAAGGGAAGAACACATTAGGTAAATAAGCCTAAGTTCTGTAGTATTTTTGTTTTTATTTTTTTTATATCAGTGATAAATACAAAAGGAGAGCCTTTAATTCGTTTCCATAGTAATTAATTTTACGAATGACTATACTCATAAAGATGCGTAAATTTCAAGATTAGTTATTCCAAAAAATTCGCTTGAAGATGAAACAGATCTTGATACTTTAATTCAATTTAATTTTAATAATTATATTTAAGTTTTTGGCTCTTGTTTTTGAAGCATGAGAACTCTTATGTAGCGAAGGAATCATATTTTTAAAAAATAGTTTATATATATATATATATATATATATATATATATATATTCCGGGTGTAACAGAAAAATTGTCCAATTTTTAGATTAAGGTTTCAACCGTTGTATCTTAGAAATGATTAAAGATATCTTATTGGAATTACTCGAGGCTTTTATAACCCTAATAGACTATATTTTAGCAATAAGAATGTATGAATATCACTCTCCAAGCTTAACAGAATAACCGTGATGAAAATGATCACAAACGAAAATGACATATTCATTATTAATTAATCGTAGCTAAGGACCGGAAGCCAATGTAGGATTCATGAAAAATTCTTATATATGTGTAATGTTCCAGCATCATTTTCCATCTTATTCAAGATGATCTTCGCCCTCTCTAACCTTTTAACTTGTCTGGAGTACAAGTTGCCCCACAGATTTCATGTCCGATTCCATTTTCAAGTCTTTTTTCACTGTTCTTTGAACCGTCAAAGCAGAAACTCTCCAACGTGCCAAACGTGTTATGAATTGAATTGGATCTTTCCTAATTGATCTCTCTAGGTCTAAGTTGAAGTGATGATCCCTCTTTCTATTCTGACCTCCTGATCTTGTTTTCCTCTCTACTGCTTCCTATTTTTTTTAAAATTTATTCACCATTCTCTTGATGGTTCTTGAATGGACTTTGAAGATGGAAGACAGAGCATGAATGTTGGTATCATTATTGAAGACCTTATAGATATTTTACCCCTCATCATTGTTCTGTTCGGAAGACATAGTGGGACTGACGCAAAACGATTTTGACCTGTTCTTTCTCTAGCTACGTAACTCAAAGAATTTTTCAGTGATTCTTACGACAATTGGTTATCAAGAGGGTTAAAGGTCTTATTTGCAAACCTGGAAAAAAGCAAGACACTTAATTTATAGTTTTTTTTAGATATTAAACATTTTGTGGGATGGACAATTATCACGTGCTGTTACACGATCTGAACAATTTTGCTACAACCAGTACATATATATATATATATATATATATATATATATATATATATATATATATATATATGTATATATATATATATATATATATATATATATATATATATATATATATATGTAAATAAAATGACAATTGGAAAAAAATATCTTAGATTTTGCCGACGCGTTTCGTCTTCCGACTTTTTCAAGGCAAAAATGAAATCGAAATGTTCTTGTTATAGTTACATTAAAAAATCCAACTTTAAAAAGATAGACGCTTCTGTCTAAGCCTTTTTTCATTTTTGCCTCGAAAATGTCGGAAGACGAAACGCGTCGGCAAAATCTAAGATCTTTTTTCTAATTGTCATTTTATTTATACCAATCTGTCTTGTCCACAGAATTGATCTGGGAATTTAACTATATATATATATATATATATATATGTGTGTGTGTGTGTGTGTGTGCGTGTGTGTGCAGGAAATGCAGTTTATATATAATGCAATAGAATCCTATTAATATAATATAAAACAAATATTAAAACTGATTCATAGAGAGAGCTCAATGTTTTATTGAAACAGAAGGCATAAATTATGAACAAGAGGAATTAGGATTACTTCATACTTTTTTCCGTTCTTTGCTTAAAATTAGTCTTAATCCAGTTCCATTTTGATTTTTCTTGATAACCTGATGGATTTGAAAATCCTTGTAAATTGGTTTTAACTTTTAAGGTGAAAAGATCATCAACAGTACTATAGAGTAATCTTAATTCCCTTTGTTTACTATATATATATATATATATATATATATATAAATCTTGGACCATTATATCTGCCAGTATAATGGTCACCCCTTCAGCATCTCCCTCGTGTGGACTTGTTTGCAAATCCCGTGCAGGATTGTTGTCTCATACGAAACATAAACATAAAACTGAACTGAAAGAAACTCATACGTCGAAAACGATGGGAGAGTCCATCATATCAGTCATATATATATATATATATATATATATATATATATATATATACAGGTTCGATGGGTAAACTGTCGGCATTTGTTGTTGTTTGTTTTTTTTAATTTTGTCGACTGTACAGCATAGTATTGTCATTTTGGAGCCGGCTGTGAGAAAAAGAAAAGCATGACACAATTCATTCCGCTAGACATTTAGAAACTGCATGCTGTATTGTTTTTGTGTTTGGCATTCACACCGGAAGCTGCAACACGAAGATTACAGAGTGTTTTGTTGTGTGAATATGCGCACAGGATTCGGAGGTTTCGTTAAATTTGATTTTAAATCAGTACTTGACATCCCTACTTTATGGCGCAGTGTCTTGGACTTGCTACCGAAAAAAAACTCATCAATAAACTTGATACCATTCATATACGTTGCCGACGTATCATCTGTAATAGAAAACTGTGTGATCGCATTAGAAAGTAGGGTGTTCTGACAAAATGCACCATGAAATGATTTGGAGACATCGTAATCAATATCCGGCTCAAGTGAGCAAGACAGCCTTCTCGTATGAGTGATAGAAGACTTCCATATCATCTCCTCTTTAGCCAGATCATTAGAAGACGTTCTGTTGGAAGCACACTCTTGCGGTTTAAAGACAAACTCAAAGACAATCTGAAGCGATGCCGCATCTTCTTTACTTCCTGGGAAAACAAAGCGTTCGAGCTAATTAGCTTGGCGCTTGTTCTGCTTCCAATCTGAAAAAAAAAACGTTTGAGCGAGACCGACCTGAACCTCGGGATAAAAAAAGTTGGCATCAAGCTGCTCTTCACACTGATAGCTTTACCTGCCACTGTGACTTTGTTGCATGCTGTAAAGCAGGCCTTGTTGTTCACTCGCGGAAACATATGGCAATTGATCCTCAAACACTCAAGCGAAATGGGTCAACTACAGGTTTCATTTGTTTAAATGTTTGCAAAACACCCGCAGGCCTCGGGAGACAAATGCGTGTTCATAGAAACTAAGTACCTTTTTACTTTACAGAAATCTCGTATGTCATCCACAATGAGAGAGCCTGACTATATACTATATCATATTCGGAAGAATAACATGACATCAATATAACATAGAGATAAGAAGAAATAGAATGAGATAAGAAGAAATATAATGAGATAGATAGATAGATAGATAGATAGATAGATAGATAGATAGATATGAACAGACTAAGATAGATAGATAGATAGATAGATAGATAGATAGATAGATAGATAGATAGATACGGAACTGACTAGGATAGATAGATAGATAGATAGATAGATAGATAGATAGATAGATAGATAGATAGATAGATAAGAAGGAAGAGATATACAGGTAAACAAATAGATAAGAAATCTTTTGAGATATATATAAAGATAAATAGATATTTTGATAGTGAACGTATTGAAATAGTAGATAGATAAATAGATAGATAGATAGATAGATAGATAGATAGATAGATAGAATGAATGTATTGTGAGATATAGATATATAAATGATGAACATATTGCGATAGATAGATATGTAAGATGTATAGAATCAGATATATATGCGGATAAATAGATAATGAAACTATTCATATATATATATATGATAGATAGATAGATAGATAGATAGATAGATAGATAGATAGATAATGATCTATTGAGATATATAGATGATGAACATATTGAGATAGATAGATAGATAGATAGATAGATAATGATCTATTGAGATATATAGATGATGAACATATTGAGATAGATAGATAGATAGATAGATAGATAGATAATGATCTATTGAGATATATAGATGATGAACATATTGAGATAGATAGATAGATAGATAGATAGATAGATAGATAGATAGATAGATAAGTAATAGACTGAGATATAAAAGTAGAGGAATAGATAATGAACATATTGTATTTAGCGATTTTTACGCCTCGTGTATCTCTAAAACACATAAAGCGGTTAATCAGCCAAAATTAAAACGTTGTGTACAGTTGTATAGAAGGGTTTTGTGTAATAACAGCCATTAGCGAACCACGGTCCGCGGGCACACATTTTTGAATTGTGGTAGGAAAATCAAATCTTCATAGGATAGCGAGGGTCACGAAATACTACCCGGGGTTTCCAATCAGGCTTGTCCGCGATTCTGATTAGAGTGGGGCGTCAAGGTAATACCATAATTTTTTTTAGTTTCTGCTACCATCAACTTTTTAGTGATCCACGAGGAGACTGTGACACTCTGCCATGTGTCCGCAAGGAGGAGTGGATAAAGGCGTTGGTTAGATCCAGTGACAGGACCCAAAAAGTGTTAGTTCAATACCCGATTAAGGCAGTGGAGAACTTGGAGAGGAAAATTAACAGGAGATAACTGATAACTGACATCCATTAAACATGGCGCGTGGAACTAGAACAGTCTACCCCAGTGAGCGAAATAAAGGGTTCAGTTCGACATTCCAACCACACTGAAGAAGGCCGGAGCGTACAACACCCTTGTGCAAATTAATTGAAATAAAACCAATAATTCCGTTATTTACTTATTTTCGTATTTTTCCAATGAATCATGACCCAGTGCGCAAGTCAGTACATCGTATGTGCATTCCACACAGTCTTCTCTTGCAGATTGACAACAGATTCGCGATAGGATTTATAACAGGAGAGTTTCCGAGACTGTCGATACAACTTTGATTTGCTCACTTATAATCCTTGCCACTGTGTTTGTGCAGTAATACAATAATAGCAGGCAATGGCCGTAAGACAACTAATCGACAGTCGAGACACTACGTCTGCGCTTGATGAAAATCACGGATGACTCAATATTTTTAGGACGGAATAATACACCCTGAAAATAGATTCATATTACTGCACACCACTGCAAATGACCTACTGAGGAAAAAATAGAAATCGACTACACCCTGTCACTCCAGTGGGTCTAAAACTGACCGTATGATGAAAGAAAGGCAACTAAATCGGTTGTTTCAATTAATTTACACAAGGGTTTATATAATGCTTTTGTAAATACCTTATGAGTACATTACAGAAACTATACACGAAAATAGATTCATATTACCTCACACAACTGCAAATGACCTAATCTGAGGTCAAAATAGAAATCGATTACACCCTGTCACTCCAGTGGGTCTAAAACTGACCGTATGGTGGTGGTTTCAATGACTTTGCACAAGGGCGTAGATGTTTGTGCACATGATTACTAGAGGCGGTGATGTGAGTGATTTATGTTATATTTTCATGAAATTTATACATTAGAATATATTTTTGTAGAAGAAATTGTAGGATCTTATATGGATAAGTATCATGAAAGAGTTCCTTTATGTTGATTGATGCATTGTTGGTAATTTTACTTTAAATATGTATTGTTGGTATATATATATATATATATATATATATATATATATATATATATATATATATATTAAGAAATGGACAAAGTCCGACAATTTATTTATTAAAGACATTTTTTGTGGTTAACGTTCTTTTTATAGATACAAGTATTTAAGTAAATGCTCTGTTTATAATAAACAATATTAAATAACATTTACCGGCCTTAATGTCCGAGAAATTTTCATAGAAAATATTCGTCCTTGGACAGGATTCGTCCTTGCATCCTATACGGAACCGTCATTTACGTACATTCATAACTGCTCATGGCGTATCAAATGAGTTTCATGGAAGATTGAAGTTTATAAGCAGTAAATTCGACCTTACCTACCGAACGCTCCTATGTGGCCGAGTCGGTGTGGTGTGAAAAATATGGCGGTATGGAGAAAAACAGTTTTTGTCATATATTCATGGATTCAGTTGTTGCACATCCATGCAATATTAAGCGCCATTTTGAAAGCGATCATCAGTAATTATGCCCACTGGCAGACGAAGAAAGGAATGGACGTATTCTGAGGGAAGTAGGTTAAGTAAGCTTATAATAATTTCAAAAAAAGGATGTTTAAACTCCATAAATATATATAAGAATAATATTTATCTTGTACTAACATTAAGCATGGGAATCCAATCTTTGATAGTTGTTTAAAAGATGCCTTTCTGAACAGCTCAGAGATTTTTTTTCTATGAAGACTTTCAAATTAAAGATGTCATTCTCAAAAGAATTACTGATCTTCCAGTCGCTATAAATATGTTCAAACAGAGAGTAATTGTTATGGACACAGATTTAACTGATCAACTTGTACAAGATTTGAAAAACGCCCGTATGATTTCAACCTATTTACATTATTCGGAGCATTGTCCTCATCTTTGTCGCCATATTTATTACAACGTTTCGGCCGTTGTACGCTCCGGCCTTCTTCAGGTGGTTGGAATGTCGAACTGAACCCTTTATTTCGCTCACTGTGGTACGCTGTTCTAGTTCCACGTGCCATGTCTAATGGATGTCAGTTATCAATCATCTCCTGTTAAGTACCTTCTCTAAGTTCTCAGCCTGAATCGGGTATTGAACTCATACTGTTTGGGTCCTGTCTCTGGATCTAACTAACACCTTTATCCACTGTGACATGTGTCGTTGTCGCTCTAAAGAACTTGGAGAGGGGAATATAGCTGTTTGCGTGCTTAACAGACGTCAGTTCAGTAAACTATTGAATGAAGTTAACATTTCGTTTTCTGGGTTACTCATGTACCAAAATGTCGGCTAAGCCGTGACCAAGTGTTAAATCGATTTGTGGCATTGCTAGAAAAAATATGACTTTTCTTAAATGGAAATGACTATCCACAAGTGACCGAATATTTTAATCAGTTTCACCCTAAACAAAGTAGGAATGCCACTAGTACCCAGGGGGTTATAGAGAGTAAGAGTGAGAGAAAAGACTGTGTATAGGGAGGATTAAGGAAAGGATAAAAGATGAATAGGTTTCAAGGAGAGAGAAGATAGCGATTCACATTGCATTCAAATTTTTGAAGATTGCACTTCTCAGGGAAGCAAGGAAGCGGAAGAGAGTTGCATAGGCAGGGAGTGCGAGAAAAGAAACTTTTGAAATAGAAGTGGCGTTTACAAGGGTAAACGGATGTGACCTAGATGCCAATGAAGTAGTATGATTAAATTCATGTAGTCGGGGAAAAGCTCGTCAGAGCCGTTGCCATGAAAATATTTGTAGAATAGACAAGGGGAAGACACGTCACGTGGATGAGAAAGTGACTGAAATCGAGATGCCAAGTCAGAATCGATTTTAGATCCTTCTTTGGATTTTATCAAGAATCATGAAATGAATAGTAGGAACTCCAGACCAGATATAGCAATAGTATTCAATACACAGACGAACGGTAAATTTTCAGACGTGTAAAACGGACTCTGACGAGAAAAACATTCTGGTACGATACAGTGAACCAGGTTTCCTTGCAGTAGATGCAACTATCAGTTCGATTTAGTCTTTCCACTCCAAGGCAGTTGAAAAATTGAGGTATTGCTCTCCTGTAGTCTAGCATCAACCATGCTGATGGCAGTCAGGAATGTTTCCCTATATTAAATAGTCGAATGTCTTCACTTTTTTTTTCAGATCTCACACTCTATTACAGTAACGTAAATAAAACATTGCAAATTGACTGAAGTGTTGCGCCGTCGATATTTGGGCTAAATAAAGCGTTCGAAAGAAAATTGGTAAGCTTTTTAAGAAATCTGGAAGAAAACAAGCTGAAATATTTGCCATTATTAAAGTTCTTAACTTCAGGTTTTTCACTTGACAGGACAAATGAGAAAGAAACTGTGTCCCAAAATGTATTCGTCAATAACAAAGAATGCCAAACACTCCGAGAGATTTCTTCAATTTAGAAAATTATAGGGTGCCCAATAAAAAATTTAAAAAAGCGGGAACATCTATTTTTTGACATCATCGTCAATTGGTCCATGTCAGTGGTCCTCTAAAAGCCCAATTCTAAATGTTTATAGATTACTGGAGTATACTCCTCACTTGAAAAACTGACGTCGTGACATCGTTGATATTGATTGACTGTAGCGGAACTTTACGGAAGCATAGAATGGAATTTTTCTTGACACTATCCACAGCTATATTGCCTCCTGGTTGTTACGGGTACAACATCGTGTTGAACATTCATGAAAACATTTCGAACATCTACGATGATTGTTCAGTTTGTGTATGAATCATAATAGTTAAATATTTATTTCTGAATTTAGAGCTTTTTTACTGGTCACCTTCTATAAATGTGTACTGTTCGTATTCTTTTTTAATTAAAAAAAATGTATTGCTGAGATCTTCATCTTAAAAATGGCGTTCTACGGTTCATATAGCAAGAGAAAGAATCTAGGATACAGGAGGCAGGCTAAAGCTGTACCGTTAAGTTTAGTCAAAGCTAACTTGAGAATGTAGACCTGACAGGTAGGTGACGGTCACCTAAAATGCATGAATTTTAAGAAAGATATTAGCTGTGTATAGCGTAATCGCTCACCGAAAAAGCATGATTTTTAACCTCTTGGGAAAAAAAACTACATGTGTATAGGGAGACCACTTATTTTTGCATAAAAAAAACTGATTATAAAAAAAAAAAAACAACTTGCATTTGATTCAGTCAGTTATGTACCATGCGTGATACAATACATGACTGACGAGGCAGATTTATTCCCGCAGAAGGTTGCCATTTCTTTCCGCGGTAGACCAGTTGCTATCCAAGTTTATAGAACCCGGTCTGTTCTGTTATTTACCCATAACTTGGGCGGGGGTGAATAAGTTTCATACCTTTCCTAAGGTTATTATCATGTAAGTGAATGTAATGGATTTGACTGGAATTCGAACTCGGACCTCCGCTTCCTATCAGTTAAGTTTTATATAAAAATGTATGGGTGATATCTTCACCTTCACAATGGCGTTCTGCTGTTCATATAGCAAGAGAAAGAATCAAGGATACGAGAAGCAGACTAAAGCAGGACCGTTTAGTTTAGCCAAATCTACCCTGAGAATGTAGACCTGGTAGGTAACGGTCACCTAATATGCATAATGTTTAAGCCGCGCAGAAAGAGATTACCTGTGTATAGTGTAACTGCTCACGGAAAAGGGATGATTTTTAACCTTTTGGAAAAAAAAAATTACATATGTATAGTACGACCCCTTAGTTTTGGCGTAAAAACTGATCATGAAAAAATAACTCGCATTTGACTCGAGTATATCAGGCAGTTATGGGTTATTCGTGATACACGCTAAGGCCATCATGTATCTTTCGATACATGATTGACGAGGCATATTTTTCCCCTCAGTCTGTTGTCATTTATTTCTACGGCAGACCAGTTGCCATCCAAGACTATAGACTTCTCCGGGTTAAAATATTTTCTTGGATCAATTTAATTTTGTTTTGAGAAAGAGCAATGTATTTTGCTTATTGGAAATATTAATCTATTGAAATTAAAAAATAAAAGAAAAGATTTTACATTTTTTTTAATTTTATTTTAAATCTGAGGTATCGCTTATATTTGGGAGTTCCTATATATATATATATATATATATATATATATATATATATATATATATATATATAAGCTTGGAATTTTAGTGATCTTCTTTTGTCCTTTGCCAAACGCCCGAACAAATAGTTCTGTAATTTTAAGGAAATCCGATTCCAAATTTTCTTGAACAGAGTTGACGTTAATAACGCCAGAACTGGATCAAAATTTAAATCAAATAAACGCTGATTGATTCGGCGTTCCGAACAAAGGTAAAAAGACATTACCGTGCGTTCGAAGTTTGGCAAAAGCGGCGTGAACGAATATTTAAGCGAATGAATGGAAGGGATAAAGTAATAAGTAATGATTAACAAACTGCAGGACACACGACGTCAAGAATTAGAGAACCTGATTACTTCAATGTTGATATTCTTGTCAGCAATGGAAATTCGTTAGAATTCTAATGTATTTTGTAGACATGAGAAGGCAAACACGAACAACAAAATCAGGAAATAGGAGAGATCCATTTCTGACGATGAAAAATTTACCAATACCAGAAATGACCCATCAATTATAATGTTACACCATCTCTGGTCTAGCTATATTGGAATTTTGCATAGAATGTCAGGGATAGCGTGTATGTAAATATAAAAGTGAACATTAAGGTCAGCATCCAGAGGCGATAGCTTTTTTCATACTTAAAGGCAATCTTAAAGTCCACATCATTGATGACATCAGATGCGTGCTTAAAAGCAATCTTAAAGTCCACATCATTGATGACATCAGATGCGTGCTTAAAGGCAATCTTAAAGTCCACATCATTGATGACATCAGATGCGTGCTTAAAGGCAATCTTAAAGTCCACATCATTGATGACATCAGATGCGTGCTTAAAGGCAATCTTAAAGTCCACATCATTGATGACATCAGATGCGTGCTTAAAGGCAATCTTAAAGTCCACATCATTGATGACATCAGATGCGTGCTTTTAACCTATACATGTGCCAATCAGACCGACATAACACCGAGTTAGGATACATTTTTTAAAATAGAATCACATATTAAAGAATTAAACAGAAATTTAGGTTTAGTTAGTGAATACCGTTTCCACAGAGGGCCTTCTACAAAACCTCTCCAACTCTAAATGTAGCAAACTACTGGGCTAAAGCTATGAAATTTCGTACAAAATCATACGGAAGCGTGAGTACCACTTCATTGTTTATTTCTCATCTCATTGATAAAGGACACAGGGGTGTCCGAAAATTCTGACTACAAAATTTCCTTTTCGTGCTTCGGTTTAGTCAAAACGCCTACTAATACAAAATGAATATAATCAGTCTTATTGATAATATTCTTATCATTTTGTTGTCTTTATATTGCTCTAATTTCAGTAATCGACTAATTAAATCTACATATGTATTTAAATATGCAAGTACATTCGGCAGGTTCTCCGGTCATCATCAGGCATATACAGTTTATAACTTTAAAAAACAAGGATCATAACATTCATCGAGTGGTTAGTAAGTTAATGCACTTTTAAAATTTAGTTAGCGAAGTGAATTCGCCATTTTATCTCATTAACTTTTCTAATTTACTTTTTGTATGTATGATTCATTGTAAACTGCACCACATAATTGATATAAAAACACACACATACACACACACATATATATGTATATATATATATATATATATATATATATACATATATGTGGGTGTGTGTATGTGTGTCTTTGTATATCAATTATGTAGTGCAGTTTAATACATTTCATATATATATATATATATATGAGTAATTGATTGTCACTTACACGAGTGATGTTGCCTTCAGCACCCCGACTCCAGATTTGCGTAGGCTTTCTTCTCCGTCCACTCATCAGAGGATATATCAGCAATTTACTGCTTATATTTTTCGACATTTCTCTCTTTATGCACATATTACTCGTGTAAGTTTTTTAAGTACTGTTTGTGTTCATTTGTGCGTTTGCGCGTGTACTGCTATGCAACCGTCTGTGTTGATTTGCGTTCACGCGCCTGCGCCCGTCTGTGTGGATATGTTTAGGGGGTCGTGATCATTTGTTGTTTTCGTCGTTTTTTTTTTTTCACTTTGAAATCAGGTACCAATAAATAACAAACGCCAGGAATCAATATAGGTATGTTCATGAGATCGCTAAAAAAAGCGCATAGTCTGATGAAAAAGACGTCAAACTCGACGAAAACAAAATTTTATCGCCAAAATGTTTATGTTACTGTTAAGAGTAAAGAACAAAGTAATTTTTAATTATTTTTAAAAAATTTTCTGTCTTTATTACAACATTCTAACTTTCCATTGAAAAACTTGTTTCTCGTCATCACCGGAAGTCTAGTAAAAATAACATTGCGAATTTTTTGTCCATTTTTTTCTTATGGCACACATTAATTTTGAAAATCTTGCAAAAATAGAAATAATTGTCAGATTTTAATGAAACTTCCAGAAACTATTCAGGAATGATGGAAATTGTTATAAATATGTTATTTTTTTTAAAAGTCATTATAAAAATATATTTTTTATATATATATATTACACCCCCATAAATAAATTAATAAAAAACTATAAAAGTTTATGGACGAAGCACGCAGGTCATTATAGTTACAAACACAAGGCTTTGAGGAAAGTAAATCATGTTTTATTTTTTTTTAAATCCGACCTCGTAAACCTAAATTCAGCTCTGAATTGTAACATACAAAAACCAATAAAACAAAGATACTATTTAATTTTAAATGCTTTTAGTTGCTTTTATTTGTTTTTATCAATATGCATAATATTGTCTGAAGGCAAAAAACTTTTTCGATGAAAAATGAATTTTTAAATGAATTAATTGTTATTTAATAAATTATTTTATTATTTTTACATAAAGTTACTAAAAGTTGTTGAATATTCTAAAATTAATTGTACCGTTGAATCCTGTATATAATGCTTGTTTTAGGGGCCTGTATCTGTCCAGATTATAAATAGAACAAGGGTTTTACAGTCGACAAAACACCATTGAGAGTAATCTTACTGTTCTTTACCCTATGTGAGGGAAAAAAAAGGTTAAATCAAATGTACGGGGGCCCGGAAGAAACATGATACAATAAAAACATCACGTGACTTGATTTGTACGGCAGTGTTATCGGCCTTTACTAACGAGGTAAATAAGTTTTTAACGTAAAGATAAATTGTCACTTATGACCTTCTGTACTATAAATTTCCGCACGTAATATGTCAGTGCGTGATGAAAAACAGGCACTTGTCATTTGTCACTCAACACCGCAGTTCAGACCGGCTATCTCCCATTTGAAAAAACATGTTTTCATCACAGAAAATAAGCAATCTTTGTTTTAAAATATATTAAATAAACTTTATAATTTCTAATTTTTTAAAAATTATTTAAAAAAACATCATAATTGATTTTTTAAATAAATTTTAAACGGCAACATTCACTTTTGTAAACAAAAGTTAAAAAAACGGGAGATTATCGATTTTCTGTCAATTTTTCCAATTCAAAAAAATTGAAGATTTTTAACGAAAATTTTGAACGTGCTAGAAATTATTAAAAAATCTAAAAAAATATTCAAAAAATACTTTGATCATTCCTCTTGATAATAACATTAACATTTAGACGATAAAAAATTATTTTAATCAAGTTTAATGTCTTTTTTATGCATGGTATGCTATTTTTTTAGCGATCTCATGAACATACCTAAATTAATATATGAAAATAATGTATTAACGTAATAATACAAACTGGTAAAGCAGGTTAGTAGTTCCAGGAATACGGGTTTGTAGCAAAATATCTATACAGTCTTTGGTATTGAAGTATCGCTGTATGACTTCTTTTGAGTCTACGTGCTCACTCACGGTGACTCCTACAACGCGGTTACTTCACCATCACTCTTCCGGTTACCTACAACCTTTTACTCTGTCACTCTGGACTCGACTCGACTCGACTCGACTCTTCGGTCTTGCTCCCTCTTACTCTCGTCTCTGCCGTAGCAGTAGTATATGTATATACTGGGTGAGTTCATTTGAATAAAAAAGAGAGAACCCCTCAACACTTTGTTTTTTGATAAGTATGTTGTATTTGTTTTTTGGCTTATATATATATATATATATATATATATATATATATATATATATGTGTGTGTGTGTGTGTGTGTGTGTGTTTTGTCAAATTTTGTAATTCATTTATATTTATATATATATACATATATATATATATATAAATGAATTACACACGCACGCACACACACGCGCGCGCGCGCGCGCGCGTGTGTGTGTGTGTGTGTGTGTGTGTGTGTGTGTGTGTGTGTGTGTGTGTGTGTAAATTACAAGTAGATAAAATTCAATACCGCATTTCTCCCAGAACGGGCTTGTCAACACTAATGATTTAGTTTTTAAAAAATGATCTTTTTGTAAATGGGAAGTAAAAGGACGGAAATTTACAACTGAGAGAAAATGAATTTAAAATGGGTGGGGCAAAGAGATAAAGAGAAAAAAAGAAGGAGAAATTTGGGAAAACGAAATGGGAATATATCATATGCGGTATTGAATTTTATATATATATATATATAAATGAATTACATATTATATATATATATATATATATATATATATATATATATATATATATATATATATATATATATATTGTATATGTTCTATAACAATTAAGCTCTCTTCTTTTGAGCAGTTTTATTATTTCATATTATTAGGATTCACTTACCACGGATTTTTACAT
>OZ010603.1:85728367-85735867 GCA_963932145.1 Acanthosepion lycidas
CAATCCAAAAAAAAAAAAAAAGAAAAAGAAAGAAAGAAAGAAAGAATTAAAGTTGAAAATATATTAATGCTAATAGAAAGAAAGAAACAAATAAAGAAGCGGAAAGAAAAGTGAAAAATAGGAAAAGAGAAAGGATAAAATGAAAGAAAACAAAGAAGAAAAATTCAAGAAAGAAAATCGGAAAAGAACGATACAAGAAAATAAAAAAATAAACAAAACAAAAAATAAGGAAAGAAAAAGAAAAAGTAAAGTGCAAAAGGAAACAATTGAATCAGGAAAGAAATATGGAACGAAAAAAGTCTGAAAGAAAATAAGAAGACTGAGAGAAAGAAGGTATGAAAAAAAAGGAAAAAGAAAGAAAGAAGGTAAGAAAGAAAGAAGGTAAGAAAAAAAAGAAAGGAAGAATGAAGGTAAGAAAGAAGAAGAAAAGAAAGAAAGAAAAAGAAAGAAAAAGGGTAAGAAAGAAAATGAAATTATAGTATTAGGTTGGTGCAAAAATAATGACGTAATAAGGTCGTTTTTTGACGTATTTTTAACGTCAAAAAACGACATTATTACGTCATTATTTTTGCACCAACCTAATATATAAAGCTGAAAAAAAGAAAAATAATGGTTGAAAGAAAGCAGAGAAATAAAATGATGAAAAAAAAATTATATGCAAGAAGTAAAAAGTTGATAAAAGGACTTCCAAGAAGGAAAAATCGGTAAGAAAAAAGAAAAACAGTTGGAAAATAATAAAAAAAAATATAGAAAAAAAAAACGTTAAGAAAAAAAGAAAGGAAAAAAAAAACAGTAACAAGGAAACACGAACAGAAAGAAAGAAAGAAAGAAAGAAAGAAAGAAAGAAAGGAGAAAAATGAAAATAATGAAAATCGTAGGAAGATAAAGAATGAAATGGTAGGAAAGAAAGAAAGAAAGAAAGAAAGAAAGAAAGAAAGACAACCGGAAAACAATGAAAAATGTAAAAAATAAAGATGAACCATAAGAAAGAAAGAAATAGAGAAAGAAAAAACAGAAAGACAAACCAACAGAAAGAAAGAAAGAAAGAAAATGAAAAAAGAAAAGAAAAGAAATAAAAAAGAAAGAAAGAGAGAAAGAAAGAAGAAACACGAATATAATGAAAATTGTAGAAAAATAAAGAATGAAATGGTGATACAGACAGCCAGACAAAAAGAAAGAAAGAATGAAAGAAAGAAAAAAAGAAAGAAAAAAGACGAAAATAATGAAAAATGTAGACAAAACAAAGTCATGAAATGGTAAGAAAGAAAGAAAAAAAGTAAGAAGTGAGAAAAATTTTTAAAAAAAGAAAAAAACAGTACGAAACAGATAAAAGAAAGAAAGAAATCTCGAAAGAATTAAATCTGTTAAAAAAGAAATTAGAAAAAAATGTGAAAGAAAAAAAAAGAATGAAACAGTGGTAAGAAAGAAAGAAAGAAAGAAAGAGAGAAAGAAAGAGAGAAAGAAAGCATAAATAGTATGGAAAAAAGAGAAAAAGGTGAAAGAAACAAAGAAACAAAGAAAGAATTAAATCTATGAAAAAAGAAAAGTAGCCAAAAAAGTGAAAGGAAAAAAGAAGAAAGAAACCGTGTTAAGAAAGGCCGACAAAAAGAAAAAAAGAATGGAATCTGAAAAAACAAAAACATGGCTTATAAAGGAAAGAAAGAACAGAGAAAAGAAAGTGGACAATAAAAATAAATGAAATTAAATCCAGAACAAAAAAAAAGGGTTCAATTTTATTTTATTCGCATTTCATTTTGTAAATCCACTTTTCATTTTTCCTTAATACCATTTCCTTTTTAATTCAGGTTATTTGAATTATTGCCACTAATACACCACCAACTTTTTCTTAAAAAAGAAAAATCAAATAATTAAAAAAAAAAATCTTATGCTGTAATATTTTTGTTCAACAGTAAATTGTTTCCCAACCCCTACCCAAAGCACCCGTATTTCCCCTCCCCACCTCTCTCTCTCTCTCTCTCTCTCTCTCTCTCTCTCTCTCTCTCTGTTTATGCCTTTCCAATGTTCACTTATCCCACAAGCTAAAAAGTACATCCCTTCAAGTAAGTTATGCCATTTTCTCCCGATTTATATCGACCTTTATCCGCTACCTTTTCTACTTTAGGGGTTTGGGGTGTGGTATCTATTCCCGTCCTGAGAAAGGCTGCAGGGGGAACGCAACTGAAAAGCCCGCACAGGAAAGGGTCCGCTTCGGGGCCCTTTTTCTTTTTTTTCTTTTTTCTTTATCACTGTTCTAAGTTTGTCTTTATTTTGCTCCGGGTCGGCCTGTAAGGTATATATAGATTGTGCTTATCATCTGCTGACGGGTCTTAGACAAACCGAACATCTTTATAACGAAGACCCACACCCTGGGCAGCAATCGACCACCTGGTTAATGTTTCCCGGCGTGGAGTCGGTGGTCGCGGGTGGGTGGGTGCCTGCGGGTCAGGGCGGTACGTTGCGACCTTCTCCTCACTGTGGAATGGGTTTGTTTTGGCCGGGGGTCTTAAAACAGAAGCGTTCGGAAGTCACTTGAGGGTCGATTCGGAATGAGAGCAGGGTGACAAAAAGTATAAAACAATAATCCCCACCCCCAGAGACAAAAAAAAATATATATAAATAAATAAAATAAAAAAAAAAAGATAGCGATAAGAAGAAGTGCCTGGGGAGAGATGCCGGTGAGAGTCTAGGCATAGCCTTGCTTCAGGCATTTGAGTAATAGACAAAAGAAATTAGGAAGACGTGTAAGGATTCTGCTGTGGATCTTGCGCTGTAGGTAAGGGTTCAATCCGAGTTAAAAGCCGTGCATTTTATTATATAATAATTCACGCACAAAATATTTAATATGTTTAAATTCGAAGATTTTAAAGAAAACCCATATTGTAAAATTAATATTTTCCAAACGCTACATCCATATTTAGGACGCGAAAAATCATGTCTCTCCACAGCTTCGTGTCAATTGTTGCTACCGGTAATATTTTCCACTTTACTTGCATTATTTAAATTATTCGGACTGTTATCCTCATCTCCATTGCCCTATTCACACATCTCGGTCGTTGGACGCTTCGGGCATCTTCAGGTGATTGGAATTTCGAACCGAACCATTTATTTCGTCCACAGGGTAAATTGTCCTAGGCGTGGAAGTGGAACGATCTACCCCGGTGGATTAAATAAAGGATGCGGTTCGAAATTCTGAACACCTGAAGAAGGTCGGAGCGTACAACGATCGAAACTTTGTGAATATGGCAATGAAGATGAGGATAACAGTTCGAATAATGTCAATAATGCAAGTAAAAATAATACCTCGTCTCTGGGATATAGAGGACGAAACATTGTGGATATAGCAAGGAAAATGAGGATAACACTCTGAATAATGAAAATAATGCAAGTAATCATAATACCTCATCTCAGAGATATAGAAGCCGAAACGTTGTGAATATGGCAATGAAGATGAGGATAACAGTCCGAATAATGTAAATAATGCAAGTAATCATAATACCTCATCTCAGAGATATAGAGGCCGAAACGTTGTGAATATGACAATGAAGATGAGGATAACAGTCCGATTAATGTAAATAATGCAGGTAATCATAATACCTCATCTCAGAGATATAGAGGGCGAAACGTTGTGAATATGGCAATGGAGATGAGGATAACAGTTCGAATAATGTCAATAATGCAAGTAAAAATAATACCTCGTCTCTGGGATATAGAGGACGAAACATTGTGGATATAGCAAGGAAAATGAGGATAACACTCTGAATAATGAAAATAATGCAAGTAATCATAATACCTCATCTCAGAGATATAGAAGCCGAAACGTTGTGAATATGGCAATGAAGATGAGGATAACAGTCCGAATAATGTAAATAATGCAAGTAATCATAATACCTCATCTCAGAGATATAGAGGCCGAAACGTTGTGAATATGGCAATGAAGATGAGGATAACAGTCCGATTAATGTAAATAATGCAGGTAATCATAATACCTCATCTCAGAGATATAGAGGGCGAAACGTTGTGAATATGGCAATGGAGATGAGGATAACAGTTCGAATAATGTCAATAATGCAAGTAAAAATAATACCTCGTCTCTGGGATATAGAGGACGAAACATTGTGGATATAGCAAGGAAAATGAGGATAACACTCTGAATAATGAAAATAATGCAAGTAATCATAATACCTCATCTCAGAGATATAGAAGCCGAAACGTTGTGAATATGGCAATGAAGATGAGGATAACAGTCCGAATAATGTAAATAATGCAAGTAATCATAATACCTCATCTCAGAGATATAGAGGCCGAAACGTTGTGAATATGGCAATGAAGATGAGGATAACAGTCCGATTAATGTAAATAATGCAGGTAATCATAATACCTCATCTCAGAGATATAGAGGGCGAAACGTTGTGAATATGGCAATGAAGATGAGGATAACAGTTCGAATAATGTAAATACTGCAAGTAATCATAATACCTCATCTCAGAGATATAGAGGCCGAAACGTTGTGAATATGGCAATGAAGATGAGGATAACAGTCCGAATAATGTAAATAATGCAAGTAATCATAACACCTTAACACAGAGATATAGACAGATATTTTCCCCTTTATTGTCTTACAGCTTAAGATTTTATAAATTCAAACCGACACTAATACTGTTTGATCAATGAATGTTGAATGTCTCCTTTTAAGGAAACAGTTGATTTCCTCATTACCATTACAGTATTTATCTGCAAAAATTCAAATGCAATGTTAATCACTATCTACTCTCCTCTTGGTTATTCTTTCCTCTTCCCACTAATGTCTCTGTTCATAATTATTTCATACCCTGTAATCCCTTGTGTCTTAGTGGCTTTACTGCCTTGCGTGGGGTGATACCAATTAAATTAAAACTCATTGAAGCTTAATCCGAGCAAAAATATATTATAGGTATCGGAACGTTTTAAAATTCATGAGGTTACTCACATATCATGCTGCAGCACTGGTTCTCGTACGATCATCGAAGTTAAGCAACGTCGAGCTTGCTCAGTACATAGATGGGTGTTCGCTTGGGAATGCTAGGCGCTGTAAAACATAAGGTGTTTCTGAAAGTGAAAAAAATCCAAGAAAAAATCATTATAACGGAGAATAAAAAACTGGAATTTAGAAGACAGAAGATGACTATTGGCATTATATTTGTCCATATATCAAAATGCCACATTTTTAGGAAGTGCTTCGTATATTCGTTGTACAGAATTTAATGCCGAATGACAATCACAAGAAAAATGTTTAAACTACAAACTATAGACATTAAATGATTAAAAATGACCGGAAGCGAACGAACTCTGTAAATCTATCCAGACCTCACAGCAAAAATAAAGCTAATTATATATTATGCTGACTGATAGTTGCAGGGTGTAATTGGAACCCCGGTTTGCCAATTCCATTTCCCTTTGCAGATAACCGCCATGCCGCCTGCATATTCATATACCGGATATAATAGCAACATTTTCCAAATCGTATAACAGATGTCTATATCCCTGAGATGAGGTATTAAGATTAATTGTATTATTGTCGTCAAGGACATGGCCCAGTGGATATAGACGTCGAGCAACTCGACACAAAGTGAGTTGTGAGTTCAATACCAGGCTACAGCAGTTGTGAACCCAAACTAGTTGAGTTAAAGGGGAATAACGTAGACCTCCGGAAGAGGCATGGCACGTAGAACTAGAACAATCGGACGAAATAAAGGGTTCAGTTCGAAATTACAATCGTTGTGAATTATGAAACGTTGTGAATAAGGCAAGAAGATGAGAATAACAGTCCGAATAATGTAAATAAGGCAAGTAATCACATAACAGCATAATTCTCCAAAATGTTTAATATCTAAAACACTACTAAACTAATTGATTCAGGTTTTCTGATAAAATGTTTAGCCATCTTGACACCATTTGTCGTAAGAATCAGTAAAAAAATTTTGACATATTCAGCTAATATGAAAACAGGCTAGATTTGATTTGTGTCAGACCAACTGTCTTCCCAAATGAGCAATGGCGAGAGGAAAAAGATCATTTAGGCCTTCATTAATGGTACCAGCATTCATCCTCTGGCTTTCATCTCCAAAGTCCATTCAAGAACCATCAAGAGAACGGTGAATAAGTTCAAGGGAAAAGTAGAGAGGAAAACTGGATCGGGAGGTCACAACGGGAAGAGGGATAATCATTTCAACTAAAGAGATCAATTAGAAAAGACCCATCTCAATACACATGACACGTGGTACGTGAGAGAGTCCAAGGAGACAGTCCGAGGAAGGGTGAAAAAAGACTTGAAAATTAAATCGAACGGGAAACCACTGAATAATCACCTTGCTACACCAGGACAGAATGCTTGAAGTTTAGAGGGCGAATATGGTACTTCAAAGCAAAATAGGGGACTATTCAAAGTCCACTCTTGACAACCCTCTTCAAATGCCTAATGGAAAAGGCTAATGAATTGGTCGAAAATGGTTGGAGCAGTAATTATTATATAGAGTTTCTACATTCTATTAGATACCAAAACACTTTAAAACCCTTACAATAAGTTAATAAACGTAACTATATCCTTTTCCTTGCATGTCACATTCAATGAAACTGTTATATTCCGTATTAATATACATATATACTTGAAAAACAAGGTGGATAAAATAAGTAAAGGTTTATTGTAACAAACTAGTACAATAAGTATAAAGGTAACAGTTATGCACAAGGTAGTCACAAGTGAATCCAGTAGTGAAGGTCGGTAGTTCTCGCGTAAGTCTGAGTTGTACTCAACAGATTCCAGCTAGAAATATTTACCAACCTACCCACGAGGTAGGATGTGGCACAAGGCCGAATTTAATGTGAGGTTATCCGAGCACGTAGGCTTGGCAAAAACTTCCCCGTAACACCGCATAAACGAGTTCGGGTCTCTACTAACGTGAACGAGACCCTGCCCTTCAGCATAGGCTCGTCCGGGTTCCTCTCCGCCCGTAAGCAGAGAGTTCGACAAAAGCTAAGAGCTAAGTAACAGATCCCAGCAAGTCTCTGTAGTCCCTTGACTTACAGGAAGTTACTACCTATAGTGTAGTCACTCATGGGGCTGACAGATTATTCTATTGCATCAGAAACATATAAACGAAAGGATTTTGCTCAAATATATATATATAAGCAAAACATTTCGTGTATATGTTTCTGATATATATATATATATATATATATATATATATATATGAAGGTCCGATGCTTAAATTGTCACCATTTTATATTTTTAATTTGGCGCATGCGTGTTATTTGTTTTAAATTTTGTCGACTGCACAGTATAGTAGGGTCAGTTGGGCACCGTCTGTGAGAAAAAGAGCTCCACGGCGATTTATATGGAAAAAATTTACTCTTTATTTCAAGATATTTTTGTGCAATTTTAATAAATATATCTTTTAAAAAGCGATGTCAGTGATATGTTAATTTTCAAGTTAGACGACAATTTATTCATCGCACCATGCGTGT
>OZ010603.1:85740867-85763367 GCA_963932145.1 Acanthosepion lycidas
GCGTATGAAACGATTTTTTTTCCACAAAATCACCCTTAAATTTGGCGGTCGTATACTACAGTACTGAAAAAGAAACCTTAAATTCTGTTTGATGATTGTCGCTAGGCTAACCTCACCCTCGGTGTGATAACTAATAACGTCTATGAAAAAATTCACATTATCAAATAAATTGATAATAAAATGTAAAAAAATAAAATCATTTATACCTTATATATTACTGGCATATCTTCATAATAACTTCACCTTCGCACCATGTGTACATAGACTCAATGTATATTTTTGCATATATGACGACATTTAAATCCCCAAGATCACCTTTAAAATTTGGGGGTCGTCTTATAAGATAATTCTAAAAAAGAAGCTTTAAATTCTGAGTGATGCTTGGTCTGACAGTAGGCTAAATTCAGCCTCGGTACGATAATCAAACGTACATGAATGAATAAAATGATTCACTTCACATTATCAAATAACCTGATAATATAAAATTAGTAAAACCATTTCTACCTCATACATTACTGGCATAACTTTACCCAATCGAAAAATAATTCCATATCAATGAAATCAACTTGTATCCATGCAAACTCAGCTGAGAAAATTTAAACATCGAGATATGATTGCGCTCACAGCAAAGGAATGTACTATTATCATATTGTTATCAGTGGTATATGAAGTATAAGTAAATGGTCTAAGTACACCAGGCTGTTTGTAACTGTTTAGATATTGGAAAAGAAGAAGGATAATCAGTATTTACAAGAGATCACAGGATGAAACGTAAATAAATCATGGTTTTCCCTTTTAGGGGTCGTGTATAAGAAAAACATGGTATAGAATCAGTTTTGTTATTTCATTTATTTTTAATTTCTACGGATACAGTAAGTAACATTTCAAATAAATTATTTTATATAATCAATAAACAATTGTCTTATACTACAGGCATGGGATTTTGCTATATTTTTTGACCTCGACTCATCTAAATGCTGCTTTATGCACAGAAATACACGGTAAACAAAAGCCATTAACCCCGACATCCCATGACAGATTTGCACTTTAAATAAACTGATAACAATTGTAGTAAACAATTTCTACCTTATATAATACTGGCATAACTTCATAATAATTTACCTATTCGAAGAATAATTCTATATCAATGAAATCAACTTGTATCTATGGAAAGCTCAGCTGAGAAAATGTAAACTCCAGGTATGATTGTGTTCACAGTAATGGCATGTACTATTATCGTATTGTTATCAGTGGTATTTAGTGACTGACGATGAAGTACAGAGCAACCTCGTTTCTCAAACGTCTAACATGTTGAACAAATCACTTTTCGAACAGAAAATTCGATGTGAAAATGTCGAACAGAATTCGGTTCTCGAACAACATTGTCGAACTGAGTTAACCCGAACAGAATAATTTCTGAGTCGACCGCCATGTTGTATACATTCGTGTGTTGTGTTGTGCTTTTCTTTTCCAATTTTATTGTACCGTGACTTTTTTTTCACTGCATTGATACCTATGGGAAAAATAGTCTCAGTTTACGAACATTTCGCGTTACGAACAGCCATCAGGAACGAATTAAATTCGTGAACCGAGTTCCCACTGTATAACTAATTGGCCATTAATACATCAGGCTATTTGTAACTGTTTAGATATAGGAAAGGAAAAAGGAGAATCAGCATAAGTCGATCTTTAAATCTCAAAAATCACCCTTAAATATTAGGGATCCTTTTATACGGCTATTCTGAATAAGTAAACCTTAAATTCTGAGTGAATAAGTTCACATTAATGGAATGTACTATTAGGTTGTTGCAAAAATAATGTCGCTTTTTGACGTTAAAAATACGTCAAAAAACGACATTATTTTTGCAACAACCTTATATTAGTGTATTGCTATTAATGGTATTTTGTGATTGTCGATGAAGTAAATGACCATGAGTAAACGAGAGCCACTCAAGGTAGAGGGTTACTGAAGGAGATGTGTGATATGAAAGTAAGAGAAAATTCAAATTATAACGAAAATCACTATTAAAATGACAGAAGAGTATTTCTAATCAAGAATGAAAGAAATTTATACAAGAATTAGAGATTTATAAACAAATAAATGCCATAAACATTTTTGCATATATATATATATATATATATATATATATATATATATATATATATATATATATATAAACAGAGAAAGAGAGAGATTGGGAGAGAATGAGAGAACGAATTGACGAATTCAGTCTCTTGCTACCTCTCTCATTATCACTCTCTAATTTCTTATTAAGATAAAAAATTATTAGGTTGGTGCAAAAATAATGTCGTTCATTGACGTATTTTTTAACGTCAAAAAACGATATTATTTTTGCACCAACCTAACATTAGGAAAACACAAACACATACAAACATATACAAACACACACACACACATACAAACACACACACACATACAAACACACACACACACAAATATATATGTATGTGTATATATATATATATATATATATGCGTGTGTGTGTGTGTGTGTGTGTATAACTGATACTTGTGAATTTTTTGTAGTGAAACGCGCTCTGTTAATTCAAAATTTAATGTTTTCAAATGAGGTAATTTAATTTATATTTGGAATTTTTTTTTAAATAGTGTAACTATTTTGAAGCATTGCTTTTAAAATTGTTGTTTTTAAAGGAATTACAACCTCCGTATTTTAAAAGGGACCGCCACAAAAAAATCTCTATACCTAAAGTTTTAAATGAATTTTTAAAAATGAAAAATCTTTCTTGAATTTTTTTTTTTTTAATTTTAATTTTAAGCCAATAGAATAAATTTAAAATTACTAATAAGCAACATAATTTGCTGTATTTCAAAAAGTAATTTAAATTCACTCGGAGATTTTTTTGTCTAAAATCTTTTCTAAGCGCCATTTTTTTTAACCGTTTTTTATCGTAATGTAATTCTCTTTATTAAAAAAGTCTTTCAAAAATGAAATATACTTTTTCTGAAAGAATATTAGCTGATGTAAATTATAATTAATCTGATTTGAAACAAATACTCTTCTTTGTTCAACCAGTCTGAGGTTCTGACCTCTTCTGTCGACAAGGCTGAATGCTTTGCTCGGAAATTCTCATTCAATTCAACGCTCGACTGTTCCGTCATTGCCTCAAAAACAAAACTGCTCTCTATTACTCACCAGAGAGAACCATCCCTGTACCCCATTAGAATGCTTGATGTTAAACTCCACGAGAGCACCTCTTTGCGACTGCGCGGTCTAACATTGTGCGCTGACCTGAACGAATATATTGAGTCAATAGCTTCGTCCACCGCTAGGAAAGTTGGCTCCCTGTGCCGCTCCAGGAAAATTTCTCGCCGGAGTCGATCCTTCAAATCTACAAATCAACAATTCGCCCTTGCATGGAGTATTGCTGCTATATATGGTCTGGAGCCACTTCTAATTATCTCAAGATCCTTGACAAAATCAAAAGACGGATATGCAATGTAATTGGCCCTGATCTGGCATCTCTTCTGCAGCCGCTCTCTCACAAAAGTGCTGTCGTCTCTCTCTGTCTTTTTTACGAATACTTTCACGGTAACTGCACCGATGTGCTGCTTTAGCTAGTTCCCACATTTCATGAATTTAAGCGTTCAATGAGGCTGGCATCTCGCTCTCACCCTTTCACTGTCGAAACTGTTAAATGTAGCCGTCTGTTCTACTCCAATAGCTTCACGTTTCGCACTTCTCGCCTGTGGAACCCCCTCTCCATTTCCTGTTTTCATGATAACTATTAAGCTGGTGCAAAATAATGTCGGTTTTGACGTTAAAAAATACGTCATAAACCGACATTATTTTTGCACCAACCTAATATAATCTCCAACTATTCAAATGTAATGTCAATCGACGTCTCCAGATACCCTGATCTATCCCCTAACCGTCTCTTCATCCTTTCCTCTATCACTCCTCTTTGTTCTCGCTCCTACTCTGAAACCCTTTGTGTACTAGTGGCTTTCCGCCTTGCTTGGGGTTGAATGCTTAAAAAAAATTACTTAAAAGTTTAAAGTTTTAAAATGTCGCAGAAATGCTTTAACGTTTTGCCAGCCTGATGACAAATCAAATATTGTTCTGAAATTTTATCAGCAAAATATAATTGAGGAAGATGTTGTGAACGCCTTTTTTAATTAATTATCAAATACTCAGAAATCTTTAAAATTTAGGAAAATACTCTCCGTAATCTGTTTTATTGAATTTTAGAAATTTTGGCTTCAATTTCTTTTCTGATAATGTCGTGTATTGTCGCACGTATAAAAAATAGCAGCAAGCTTATACTCGTACAAATAAATAAATAAATAAAAATAAATAAAAAATAAATTAATAAAAAATAAATAAATAAAAGAAATTAATATATTTTTAAAAGTTTTGATGTTTGATGATTGGTAATAAAGTTTTGCCATTCGTGATTAGTAAATATAATTTTACTTAATATCATCTAAAACGCTGAAATTAAAGCAGAATTTTAAAAGATTTTTAAACTTTATAAATCATTCTAATTAAAATTTTAAATAGATGAAAACAATTTTTCTAAAAATTCTTTATTCATTGAATTTTTTTTCTTATATCTTTAATATATGTTATATATAAAAGCAATTAAAAGCTTAGAAAATAAATAATGTAATAGTTTTATTACAATATTTATTTTAGAATTCATGGCAGATTTTCGGTAAACGGTGCTCCTGTGTAACAAAAACAAATTGATGATTTAAATTCTCCAACGAATTCTGCTTTTAACTAATATAAATGTGAAGATTGTGAAATATTAAATTCTATAATTTTATAAAATTAAATAAGTCGGGGTAACAGATGTGAAAAAAAAATTACGAAAATGTAAAAAACATAAAAAAGATTTAAAAAATAATTTCATTCATTTAATTAAAATCCAACAATTATTTGATTTTTACAAGAATTTCCAAAACAATGTGTTTTTTACCGCAAAATACAGCTAAATTGGCTATACTAAATTTCCCATGGTGGTGCAAAAAAAAAAAAAGGAAAAAAAAAACGAAACTTTTTAACCAGTATTTCGAACGTGCTATAATGGTTAAAAATTTAATAAAATAATCGAAAAAAAAAAAACATAGTTTGCTATTCCCTCTTTACATTTACAAACATTTTAACGATAAAACTTTTTTTTCTATTTGGGAACTTTTCCCATAAAGGCATGATCTTCTTTTAGCGAATTATGTAAAGATTTAGTGTACTTAATTTTTACGAATTGAAATGATATTTTCAGTGGATACACGCATTTCAGTAGACGCTCCGTTCATTTTAAGTACTATAATGTTCAACGGTCTTCAAGTAAATCTACCCGCTACAGTAGGAACCTCCGTCTGGTCCAGCGTTCTTCGACCGCTCAGCAACAATTGCACTCATCGCTTTTTAAAGCAATAAACATTGCCGAGAGGTGAAGGTAGTTAAAATTATAGCCTCCTTTTCGCACACCTTTTTTTTTGCGGGAACAAATGTTAAAGATTGTCTACTACAATATTTTTGTGCTGAAGGAAGATTCATTTTTGTTTTTCAAAAAGATGATTTTTAGTTGTGTACCAACAGAATTAGTTCATAAAATACTTTCGATTTTTAGGCCCACAAAAACAGTCTGAATTGATTCAACTTCACTACTAAGGAACTGGTCTATTGTCATTATTCGCAGTTGCAATGAAACGTGACGTCACCACTTTCGCTATAATTGACTGTTGCACGTTATAACACAGACAGGATTTCTTAATAAGAAAAAAAAAAAATGAGCCAAGAATTAATCCCGTCAAGGTTGACAGAATGGGATTATTTTACTTATTAAAAACAAAAGACTTATACTGTGTATTAAGTATCTAATTTTCAGACTACTAGGGTAAGTATTGTATTTATTTATTTATTTATTTTTAAGCCTTTCTCCCCACGCAAGGCGAGAGTGCCACTAGCACGCAAAGAGTTACAGAGAATTAAAGTAAAAGAAAAGAGGGTAGTTTGAAGAAAGGCTAAAGAGAAGGACGGGGATCAAGATGAAGGCATTAGAAGATGTCGATTGGCATTACATTTGAATATTTGAAGATTATAGTAAGAATAAAGAGGGTTGTTTGAGGAAAGGATATGGAGAAGGACAGTGATCGAGATCAAGGCATCAGATGTCAATTGACATTACATTGAATATAAGATTATAACCATCAGGGGTGCAAGTAGGTGGAAGGGAGTCCCACTCGATGGAAGTGCGTGATAAGAATCTGTTGGAGTAGAAGAGGCGGTTACATTTAAATGTTTCAACAGTGAAAGGGTGGGACCGAGATGCCAGCCTAGTAGCACGCTTAAATTCATGCAGCTGGGTTACCAGTGAAAGTAGCTCGTCAAAGCAATTGCCATGAATATATTTGTAGAAAAAGACAGAGGGAAGCCACCGAACGACTGTGAGAAAGTCACAGTAGACGAGATGCCAGATCAAGACCTATCACATTACATATCTTTCTCAGGATTTTTCATTTAATTAATAAATGCTCTTAAGATATTACAATTATTATTCATTTAAGTTGTAAAAACAAGCAATTTTTCGGCTAACCTTTTCGAACAAAAATTACCTAGTTTCCAACGTTTGTTCTTTGTTTTCGAGTGTTTACTACAATCACTGAATAGACAGTAAACACGCTTCATTGCCTTGAACCTTGACTCAAGCTATCTCCAGATCTTCCAGGATTCCCATATAAGATTTATTTCTAAAAGATGCTGGGAAAAATGGTCTGTTTATTGTACAGCTCCAATAAGTATGTGACACCCCCAGCTATGATCTAACTTTAGACCGAAAATATCTGGGATGGAGATGCCCAGTTCTCACTTGTCTGTCTTGATAGAGTTCCCAAAAAAAGTTAACATGACATTGTGGTGATTAATTGTTTCCATTCTTGAACCACTTTCCCATAGACACAACTTTGTAAGCCTCTCGTTACTTGTATTGGTATTTTACCAATTTGTCATTCTATTCATATCTATCTATCTATCTATCTATCTATCTATCTATCTATCTATCTACTTCAGTCACTTCACATCTATCTATCTATCTATCTATCTATCTATCTATCTATCTACTTCAGTCACTTCACATCTATCTATCTATCTATCTATCTATCTATCTATCTATCTGTCTATCTACTTCAGTCACTTCACATCTATCTATCTATCTATCTACTTCAGTCACTTCACATCTATCTATCTATCTACTTCAGTCACTTCACATCTATCTATCTATCTCTCTATCTATCTATCTATCTACTTCAGTCACTTCACATCTATCTATCTATCCACTTCAGTCACTTCACATCTATCTATCTATCTATCTATCTATCTATCTACTTCAGTCACTTCACATCTATCTATCTATCTATCCATCTATCTATCTATCTACTTCAGTCACTTCACATCTATCTATCTATCTATCCATCTATCTATCTATCTACTTCAGTCACTTCACATCTATCTATCTATCCATCTATCTATCTATCTACTTCAGTCACTTCACATCTATCTATCTATCTATCTATCTATCTATCTATCTATCTATGATAGTCTGTTCATAATCTATCTATCAATCTATCTTTCAGTCTCTTCACATCTATCTCTGTAGCTAGCTAGCTATCTACTTCAGTCCCTTACAGGCTATCTATCTATCTATCTATCTATCTATCTATCTATCTATCTATCTATCTATCTATCTATCTATCTATATACTTCAGTCACTTCACATCTATCTATCTATCTATCTATCTATCTATCTATCTATCTATCTACTTCAGTCACTTCACATCTATCTATCTATCTATCTACTTCAGTCACTTCACATCTATCTATCTATCTATCTATCTATCTATCTATCTATCTATCTATCTACTTCAGTCACTTCACATCTATCTATCTATCTATCTATCAATCTATCTATCTACTTCAGTCACTTCACATCTATCTATCTATCTATCTATCTATCTATCAATCTATCTATCTACTTCAGTCACTTCACATCTATCTATCTATCTATCTATCTATCTATCTACTTCAGTCACTTCACATCTATCTATCTATCTATCAATCTATCTGTCTACTTCAGTCACTTCACATCTATCTATCTATCTATCTATCAATCTATCTATCTACTTCAGTCACTTCACATCTATCTATCTATCTATCTATCTATCTATATACTTCAGTCACTTCACATCTATCTATCTATCTATCTATCTATCCATCTATCTATCTATCTACTTTAGTCACTTCACATCTATCTATCTATCTATCTATCTACTTTAGTCACTTCACATCTATCTATCTATCTATTTATCTACTTCAGTCACTTCACATCTATCTATCTATCTATCTACTTCAGTCACTTCACATCTATCTATCTATCTATCTACTTCAGTCACTTCACATCTATCTATCTACCTATCTATCTATCTATCTATCTACTTCAGTCACTTCACATCTATCTATCTATCTATCTATCTACTTCAGTCACTTCACATCTATCTATCTATCCACTTCAGTCACTTCACATCTATCTATCTATCTATCTATCTATCTATCTATCTATCTATATACTTCAGTCACTTCACATCTATCTATCTATCTATCTATCTATCTATTTACTTCAGTCACTTCACATCTATCTATCTACTTCAGCCACTTCACATCTATCTATCTATCTATCTATCTATCAATCTATCTATCTACTTCAGTCACTTCACATCTATCTATCTATCTATCTATCTATGATAGTCTGTTCATAATCTATCTATCTATCAATCTATCTTTCAGTCTCTTCACATTTATCTCTCTAGCTAGCTAGCTATCTACTTCAGTCCCTTACAATCTATCTATCTATCTATCTATCTATTTCAGTCTCTTCACATCTATCTATCTATCTATCTATCTATCTATCTATCTATCTATCTATCTATCTATTTATCTATCTATCTCCTTTTCATTCATATAAGAGTGGTCTTTTATAAGGTGTCATCAGGGGCTACTCTCTAGCTAAGGAATAAACTCTCTAGCTAAGGAATTTCTTGAAGGCCTCTCTCCTTTATCAAGTCTTTCCTAACAGGATGGTCATTGCTGACGGCCAGTCATCAAAAGCCCATAAAATCAATGCTGGTGTTCTACGGGCCTCTCTCCTTGGTCCTACCCACTTCTTACTGTATATCAATGATCTGCCTAAGAGGCTACTGCAATCAATAGTGTGTATCTATGCAGATGATACGACAGTTTACAGGTGCACCTCCAAAGATTTGGACAGCCAGAACTTAGCAGTTCATCTCTCCTCTGACCCAGACCAGGTGCCCCAATGGCGGAATGGACTAGCTTGTAAAATTCAATACAACCAAAACCAAACTACTAACGTTCCACAACCACCGAGCAGACCCCGAACATTCACCTATCATGATGGATGGGTCTTCCCTGAAGGAGGCTTCTTGCCTTTAACGTCTATTCGAAAACAATTTCACCCCAGATTTTTGGTAAAGATGCTAGAAAAATGGCCGGCTCCTTGTACTGCTCCAGTAAGTATCTGACTACCCCCTCCTCTACTCTATCTTTACCAGAGCCAGGTCAGACTACAAATGGAGTAATGCTGGTATATCTGGACTGGACAACTGCCCAGTTCTCATTTGCCTGTCTTGAGAGATTGTTTTGTTTTGTTTTGTTTTACAACATATCAAACTCAATGGGTTATTTAATGCCGACACGATATATATGTATTGCTGGTAATAATTTTTCCTTCAAAAATGTATTGCTGGTAATATTTTTTCAAAAATGCTTTGCTGGTAATAATTTATTGCTGGTAACTATATTTTCTTCAAAAATTCATTGCTGGTAATATTTTTTTACAAAAATGTATTGATGGTATTAAAATCTACTTTTACACTTTCATAGTGTTTTGACCCCAGTTTGGGGGTTAACTATTTGCCCATACATTTCAGGTTCTAGCACCCCGGGCCAGGGTGAACCTGGGAACACCAGCAATTAGGAGGTGGTTCCATGCTCCACAAAACTTCCTGAAAGGAGGCCTTACAGATGGATCTAGTTTATCGTCTTATCCAGGACGCCTCATTTTTGGGGGGTGGGGTGGGGTGCTGGAAGAGTCTTAACTCTCTGCAGACTTACAGTCAGCATATTCTGCAGCACCAACCGACAGGATGAGTCTTGATAGATTTCAAAAGAGTTAACACGACATTGTGGGTGATTAATTCTTTTCACTCTACAAACCATTTTCCAGTAGTGAAAGGTTGCAAACCTCTCATTACTCTATTGTTATTATCAGGATATGTGTTTCTGAGAAACTACATTGCTTAGTTCCACCATCCCTGACTTTTACAACTGGGACCCACCATGCAACGTACATTCCCTATGTATTTCTATAGTAAAAAGTAAGTTCCACTTAGAGAGCTTCTTCCCAAGGACTGCTACTCTGAAGAACAAATTCTATCAATACAATCTTGATTTCTTCAAGTGTACGGCTAACTTTTATCTTTCCTGCATAACCCTATAAACTTCACATATATATTCAATATGGCCACAACCACCTTAGTAAAATTCCACAACCACCGAGCAGACCATGAACATTCACCTATCATGATGGATGTGTATTCCCTCAAGGGAGCTTCTTGCCTTTAACGTCTATTCAAACACAGTCCCATCCCAGTTTTTTGCTAAAGATGCTGGATAAATGATCAGGTCCTTGTACCGCACTAGTAAGTATCTGACTACCCTTTCCTTATACTCTATCTATAGAAGAGTCAGGTCAGACCACAAATGGAGTATTGCTGGCATATCTGGCCTGGAGAGCTGACCAGTCTTCACTTGCCTGTCTTGAAAGAGTTCAAAAAAGTTAACACGACATTGTCTTTTTCACTCTACAAACCATTTTCCAATAGATGAAATATTGCAAACCTCTCATTACTCTATTGTTATTATCAGGATATGTGTTTCTGAGAAACTACATTGCTTAGTCCCACCACCCCTGACTTTTAACACTTGGACCCACGATGCTGCGTACACAAGTATGAATCTTTCCTATTTCATTCATATTTCTAAATCAGACCACAAATGAAGTATTGTTGCCATATCTGGGTTAGAGAGTTGTCGAGTCCTTACTTGCCTGTCCTGACAGAGTTCAAAAGAGTTAACACGCTGTTGTGGGTGATTAATTCTTTTCACTCTACAACCACTTTTTTAAGCTCATAAAACACTATACAGTAACATTCTACCTTGAGTGGCTCCCCGGACTCAGGCTAGGTGCCTCAATGGCTCGAAGACTGGCTTGTCATATTCCATACAGCCAAAGTGAAACTAGTAACGTTCCACTACAACCAAGTAGACCCCGAACATTCACCTACCATGATACATAGGTGCCCCCTCAAGGGGGATTATTAACGTCTATTCGAACAGAAGTTCACCGTAGATTTTTGCTAAAGATTCTGAAAAAATGACCGGGTTCTTGTACCGCTCTAGTAAGTATCTAACTACCCTTTCCTTATACTCTATCTATACAAGAGCTCGGTCAGACCAGAAATGGAGTATTGCTGGCATATCTGGGTTGGAGAGCTGACTAGTCTTCACTCGCCTGTCTTGAAAGAGTTCAAAGTAGTTAACACAACATTGTGGGTGATTAATTCTTTTCACTCTACAAACCATTTTCCAATAGATGAAACGTTGCAAACCTCTCATTAATCTATTGTTTTAGTCCCACCATCCCTGACTTTTACAACTGAAACCCACCATACCGCGTACACAAGGATGAATGTTCCCATTTCATTCATATTTCGAACTAGAGTATTGTTGCCATATCCGGGATGGGGAGTTTTCCAGTCCTCATTTGCCCGTCTTGTTCAGAAGCTTTTACCTGGCTTTGTGGATGATAAATTATTTTCTACCCTACAACCCCTTTCTGCCAGACTAAAACATCGCAAGCCCGTCGTCACTCTATCGCTATTTCTATGGCAATTGTTCTGACGAGTTACTTTCCTTATTCCTATCACCCCTAACTTTTACAACTGGAACCTGCCGTACCAAATACACAAGAATGATTCCTCTTCATTACCTTTGTATTCCATTAGTAAGGAGGAAGTTACATTCGGACAGCTTCTTTCCAAGAACTGATACTTTGTGGAATAGACTCCCGGTAGGATTTTTCCGCAATCACTATGATTTTGAGCGGTCCAAGTCTACAGTTAACCCTTATCTTTCCCCCACATAACCCCATGAATTGTTCTTTTTCAACTAGTACAAAATATAAATATCTGAGACGTGTTTCAACAGAGGACGGAAAATGCGACACTGAGATCCAAAGACGCATTGGGATGACCAAAGATGCCATCCAAAAGCTAAGCAGAGTATTAAGAGATACAAAAACCTCGTTAGAAACGAAGAAAAGAGTACTGGACTGTTACGTAATATATGTCCCCCCCCCCTGTTAACCGTTATCTTTCCTATATAAACTCAGGGACGGTCATTTTTTTTTTGTTTTTTTTTTTACTCACATACAACGCATTAGATTAGCCCTCTAACTTGATTGGCTCTTTTATTTAAAAAAAATATCAGACAGTTATAATTTCCGCTTCGGATACAGGAGAATGAAATTTTGATGAAGGTAGATGTCTCGGTATCATAGAGCTGACTGTTTAATCTTAACAAAAACCAAAAGCATATTTGAAGCAGAAGCAGTTACGAAATGTCATTAGTACAGGATTTTATTCGGAATTTAATATGAATTATGGAAAAAGAACATATTTATCGAGTCTCTCTATATTTCTGAGATGAGGTATTATGTACATTATTTACATTATTCGGACTATTGTCCTCATCTTTGTCGCCATATTTACCACAATGTTTCGGCCGTTGTACGCTCCGGCCATCTTCAGGTGGTTGAAATGCCGAACTGAACCCTTTATTTCGTTAACTGGGGTAGACAGTTCTAGTTCCACATGCCATGTTTGATAGATGTCAGTTATCAGTTATCTCCTGTTAATTTCCCTCTGAAAGTTCTCCACTGCCTTAACCGGAACTCACACTCTTTGGGTCTGTCACTGGATCTAACCAACGCCTTTATCCACTGTGCCATGTGTATTTGGGCACATGGCCTAAAAGACGCATTGGGCTGGCCAAAGATGTCTTGCAAAAGCTAAGCAGACATTCCAACCATCTGAAGAAGGCCGGAGCGTACAACGGCCGAAACGTTGTGATAAATATGGCGACAGAAATGAGGACATTAGTCCGAATAATGTAAATAATGTACATATTTAACGAATATATATCTTCTGGAAAAACTTCTATAAACACCGGATTTATTTAAACATTACAGTGAAATGATCGTAAAAATTCTATTATTGGCGGACACAAACGCCAAAAGAAACAGAGGATGACAATGTTTTGATGGCAGACATAGAATTAAAACTACAGGGACTCTTGCAGAACGTATTAAAGGAAAACGAAAAGAAAGGCTAATCATTAAATTTCAGCACGCAGAATATATCGCCTTTAATAAAAAAAAAAAAAACATTCTAGGATTGCAGCCACGAATTAGAGACGACAGATAAGGATAGAAAATAAGTTCAGGAGATATAAAAAATAGAAAGGGGCGTAAGACAAGGATATGTCTTCTCACCAGACTTCTTCAACCTACACAGCAAGGCTCTTCTGAGAGAATTAGTAGTTCTACTAGGATTCATTAGTGACGGCTACAAACTTAACAACATGAGTGTTATAGAGAAATAAAGTGTCGCTGTCGACACTTGGGTTTGAACATAGATCCCCAGAGAGCAAACACAAGTGATGCCATTATTGAATTTAGACCACGTGACCATACAGGAAATGCATATATGTAGGAAGTAGCTGACGACTAAAGATCATTATTTTTATTCTATCCGCTATTACTATTCGGATCTTTATTTTCTATTACTATTCGGATCTCCATTTCTAGTCTATCCTCTATTACTATACGGATCTCCATTTCTAGTCTATCCTCTATTACTATTCGGATCTGCATTTCTAGTCTATCCTCTATTACTATTCGGATCTCCATTTCTAGTCTATCCTCTATTACTATTCGGATCTGTATTTCTAGTCTATCCTCTATACTATTCGGATCTCCATTTCTAGTCTATCCTCTATTACTATTCGGATCTCCATTTCTAGTCTATCCTCTATTACTATTCGGATCAGCATTTCTAGTCTATCCTCTATTGAGATAGCGAATGTTGGACAATCTCCTCAAAAATGAAGAAAAGACATGAAGCAGCAGAAATCTGTTTATACAGAAAGATGCTGAGAATATTATTGACTCTCAGTAGGATGTTTTCCCAGTTACTATAATCTTGACCTCTTCAAGTCTTCGGCTAACTGTTTATCTTTCGTGCATAACCCATGAACTGCCCTTTTAAACAAGTACAACATTTAAATATCTGGGGAGTGTTCTAACAGAGGACGGAAAGTGCGACACTGAGACCCAAAGACGCATTTGGCTGGCCAAAGATGCCTTCCAAAAGCTAAGCAGAGTATTAAAAGACAGAAAAACCTCGTTAGAGACAAAGAAAAGAGTACTGAACTGTTACGTAATATTTGTTCCTCCGTATGGTAGCGAATGTTGGAAAATCTACCAAAAATGAAGAAAAGACTTGAAATTTGTTTCTACAAAAAGATGCTGAGGATACTATGGACTGAACATGTGAGTCAAGACAAGGTTTTAGAGAAAATGGAAACAAAAACGAAATTTATACTTAACATCACGAAGAGGCAGTTGTAATTTGTGGGACACACGATGTGAGAGAAGGGCTTCTCAAACCTGAATAACATCGAGACATAAAATTCACTATAATGAAACGTTAATATTGGGGAACACAGTGTGGATTATTTGAGACGCCAGTTGAGGATCGAACCCTTTACCTTAGTTTGAGAGTTACTTGCTCATTAGTTTTGTGTTTTTGTTTTGTTTTTGTTTTTATTTTTTTTACGAAAGACAAATCTGGATCTTGATAGACGCTTCAGTCATTAAATGGACAGCGTTTCTGCTTTGTTAAAATAATGTTCACTCTTACGAATCCCCCACAAAAAAAGAAAAAAAGGAAATAAAAAGCTTTTCGTTCATCTTTTTTTTTACCATCAGCCCTCCCCACTACCAAAAAAAAAAAAAAAAAAAAAAAGAAAAACATTGTCATAAAAAGACAAAAGGCCAAAAGAAATGTTTCTTTCTCTGAACCCTTTTTGTAAGATCATCTTCTCTGATTGGCTGGCCATCGGTCATAGACTTTGATGTAGGTGATCAAGCGATTGGCGGTGAGGGTGAGAAGCTGGTAAAAAAAGAATGGGTGTGGCATAATATCGAGCGTTGATGACCAGTATTGGTATGGGGGAGATGTGAAAGAGATTGCACTGTCGGGTGGGGGAAGAGTCCGACAAACACTAATAAACTCTCGAACTAAACATGTTGCATCATTAACGAAACAGAGTCGTTCCACGCCTTCTCAAAGCCGGACCGACAATAACTTCTTGGACAGTAATTAACAAAAAAAATAAAATAAAATAAAATAAAATCTGAAAAACACACGAGCATAATTTCACATACACATGTATACAGTCGTGTGGTGTATGCGTTTTGTGGCAGGGGTGGAGGAGCAGGCGGAGGGGGCAAAAAATTAGAACGGCAACACAAAGAAAAAAGCTTCCTCTGCATGCCTTTTTTTCCCCCGTTGAACAAAATATTTGGTCATTTCAAAGAAACGTTCTCATTGCGTCCGGGAAAAACTGCTGATTGCACAGCTAAGGAAAAAAAATAAAGACAAAAGGACATGTGCATGTTGAGTGACATGAACTCGATCGGTTTTTAAATACGGAGATAGATACATAGATAGATGAGATATATATCTATATATATACCATTGAGACATAGATAGATAGATGAGAGAGAGAGAGAGAGATACCATTGAGACATAGATAGATAGATAGATAGATAGATGAGAGAGAGAGATACCATTGAGACATAGATAGATAGATAGATAGATACCCTTATGATATATATATATATATATAAAGATATATATATAGAGTGAGTGAGATAGATAGATAGATAGATACCATTAAGACATAGATAGATACCATTGAGATATAGATAGATAGATAGATAGATAGACACCATTAAGACATAGATAGATAGATAGATAGATACCACTAAGACATAAAGAGAGATACCATAGATAGATAGATAGATAGATAGATAGATACCATTAAGACATAGATGGATAGATACCATAGATAGATAGATAGATAGATAGATAGATAGATAGATAGATAGATAGACACCATTAAGACATAGATAGATAGATAGATAGATAGATAGATAGATAAGATAGATAGATAGATAGATAGACACCACTAAGACATAAAGAGAGATACCATAGATAGATAGATAGATAGATAGATAGATAGATAGATAGATAGATAGATAGATAGAAAGACACCATTAAGACATAGATAGATAGATAGATAGATATATAGATAGATAGATAGATAGATACCATTAAGACATAGATAGATAGATAGATAACAGACAGACACCATTAAGACATAAAGAGAAATACCATAGATAGATAGATAGATAGATAGATACCACTGAGATATAGAAAAATACTATATCACTGAGACACAGATAGATAGATACAATTAAGACATAGATAGATAGATACCACTGAGACAGAGATAGATAGATAGATAGATAGATAGATAGATAGATAGATAGATAGGTACCACTTGGACATAGAAAAATACTTTATCCCTGAGACAGAGATAGATAGATACATAGATAGATAGACACCCCTAAGACATATACCATAGATAGATAAGAAAACAGTTAATATTACCATTACCGTTAGTAACACTTTTTGTTTAATTTAAGTTTTGCCTTTTATCTTACTTTCTTTTTTCTGATTGGATTTTAAGAGAAACATTTTATGAATTTAAACTAATAGTACGGACTGCACTGAGACAGAAAAATAGTTTATCACTGAGTCTGAGATAGATAGATAGATAGATAGATAGATAGATAGATAGATAGGTAAAGATTATCATTCTAATACATTTTACTTCTATTCCAATTTCATCAGAGAATGAGTTATGGAGAAAAAATTCTCGTAATTTTACTTTTGTGTTGTTTAATTTTCATCGATTAATCTTTTTTTTTTTGTCATTCGCCTCGACTTGTTGCACCAACGTTAGTTCTTTGTGGCTTTCTGAATTCAAGATGAGACTATGGGTTCATTCGACGTTTCAAATACTGAATTGATTCCATGCCTGACTGAAAAAACTTAAATCTATAATAATTCTATTTTTTCCATGTCGGATACAACTGGTAATGTATATTTGTAAATGTGTGAGTGTATGTTCTTGTCTATTTGATATTTTCTTCGTTACCTAGAGTTAAGGATGTCTAATAAATTTTTATCAGAATCTAAAAATAAAGATTTGGCAAAGGATTCGACCACAGAGCCCTGAGGATATCTTGGATGGCATATGGTCTACTGCAGAAAGAAATGGCAAACTACTGTGGGAAAAAATCTCCTTCGTCAGTCATGTATCGTAAGATACATGATCGCCTAAGCGTGTATCACACATCATAACTGATGTATTCAGTCCATTCCGGAGTTTGTTTTCATATTTTAATAGTATCTTAAATGTATTATTGAATTTTAGTGTGTGTATGTGTTTGTATATATATCAGGTCATCCCATAAGTTCTGTCCAAAATTTAAATAAAGAAAACAAGTGACCAAATGTTACATTTAATTACAGATTCAATCAACAATGTATTTTCCCTGATTATCTATGACTTCCTTCCATCTATTAACAAGCTTACTAATTCCTTTACTGTAAAATTCTTTGGGCTTTGATTCGAAGAACTCACAAATGTCAGTTTTAACCTCTTCCTGTGTTACAAAAGCTGTTTCTTCCAAATGATTCTGTAAGCTACGAAACAAATGGTAGTCTGAAGGAGCAAGATCGGGAGAATAAGGTGGATGAAGAATTTTCTCCCAACCAAGTTCTTCGATCTTTTGTGACGTGATTCTTGCTGTGTGGGGTCGCGCATTGTCCTGATGAAACATCACCTCTTTTCGATTCACTAGAGCAGATTTTTTTTTCCCTCAAAGTTTGGTTCAAACGCTCTAATTGTTGACAGTATATTTGGGCATTAATTCTTGCATTAGTAGGTAAGAATTCAAAGTAGATTATTCCTTGGCGATCCCACCAGATTGAAAGAAGAACCTTTTGCACATGAAGTTCCCTTCTCGGCTGTGGCTGGGGTCCTTCCCCTTTACCAAGTCACTGTCTACGACGCTTAACATTTCGATAAAAGATCCATTTTTCGTCGCCAGTCACAAGTCTATCGAAAAAAGGTGAAACAAGTTAGAGAGAATGGAGAGAAGAGCAGATGTCAACTCGGGATTTGAGGTTGTTTTCAGACAATTCATGAGGCACCCATTTTCAAAGTTTAGAAACTTTTCCAAGTTGTTGAAGATGACGATGAACAGTTGTATGAATTGAACTGAGAACCACTGCCAATTCCTCAACTGATAAAGCAGGATTTTCTTCAAGGGCTGCTTCAAGAAGCTTTTCATCAAACTCAACTAGATGTCCGGTTCGATCTTCATCTTCAAGGGTGAAATCTCCACCTTTGAATTTTGCAAACCATTTTCTGCAAGTTCTTTCATTCACACATTCCTCTCCATAAACTAAGTGAATGTTTCTAGCCGCTTCGGCTACTGAGTTTCCTTTCTTGAACTCATAAAGCATTATGTGCCTCAAATGATTCTTGGGTCCTTCTATGTTAGAAAGGTTTTAATCAAACAAAATTTAATTTTATTGTTCTCTGAAATAAAATTTGATCAGTTTAAATGCATCTAAACATAAAAATAATGTTCAGCTCCATTAGACATTCTAAAATACTCTTTAAATTTCGTTCATTTTAAAAAAAAGTTAAAATTCGGACAGAACTTAATGGATGACCTGATATGTATATATATATATATATATATATATATATATATATATATATATATATATATATATATATATATATTCTTTTTACCCGTTATTTTCATGGTACAACTTATTTGGGTGAATGGTCTACTTTAATTAAACAGTTTTAATTACATTTACCGGTCAGAATGTTGGTAGAAATTTCGTTCTCCGACTGGAATCTAACCTGTATCCTATTAGGAAACGGTGATTTGGCCTGACGTGATGTTAACCATTCAGTCACACGGAACTTTACGGTGAGCAAAATCCAAATTACAGCTTATAAACAAACATCTTAGAAGATATCTCTCGATATACCATTTCTGCCCCAAAACGTAACCTAACGTAAACAGTGACAACATATTAGATAAAGAATAAAAATAATGTTCAGCTTCATTAGACATTATAAAATATTCTTTAAATTTCGTTCATTTTTAAAAAAAGTTAAAATTCGGACAGAACTTATGGGATACCTTATATATATATATATATATATATATATATATATATATATATATATATATATATATATATATATATATTAAGAAATGGACAAAGACCGACAATTTATTTATTAAAGACATTTTTATGTTTAACGTTCTTTTTATAGATACAAGTATTTAAGTAAATGCTCTGTTTATAATAAACAGTATTAAATAACATTTACCGGCCTGAATGTCCGAGAAATTTTCATAGAAAATATTCTTAATGTATGACGTCATTTGTTTACATATGATACGCCATGAGCAGTTATGAATGTACGAGATTGAAGTTTATAAGCAGTAAATTCGACCTTGCCAACCGAAAGGTTAGGCACGTCAAGCTAAATGATGGTTCCGTATAGGATGCAGGTTCGAATCCTGTCAAAGGACGAATATTTTCTATGAAAATTTCTCGGACATTCAGCCTGGTAACTGTTATTTAATACTGTTTATTATAAACAGAGCATTTACTTAAATACTTCTATCTATAAAAAAGAACGTTAAACATAAAAATGTCTTTAATATATATGTGTGTGTGTATGTGTGTGTGCACGCGTGTGTGTTTCTTAATTGGATTTTCTAGATAGATAAACAGACTTAGATAGATAGATAGGTAGATAGATAAACAGACTAAGATAGATAGATAGATAGATAGACTAAGATAGATAGATAGATAAAGAGAAATAAGCATGAACAAATTGATAGCCAAATATTAAATGTATAATTTATAATCATATGTATGTTATGATGAACTTTCGCGTCGGTTTCGACGTATGAGCGTCTTTCAGTCCAGTTTTTACCTTTATGTCTCGTACTAGACAACAATGCTGCATGGTATTTGTAAACAAGTCCACATCAGGGAGATGCTGAAGGGTTGACCGTCATAAGGGCTGATGTATTAGCCCGAGATTTAGCGTTGATTCTTAATTCTCTCAGATGGTTGGGATGATTCTTTTCAAAATTAGTTATACCTCTTTGGCAGGTGTTTCTCCAGCTTGCTCGGTTTACAACATCGAGTTCGAACTCCACTATAGGAGTGTTTGCAGCAATTAAATTGTATTGAGTTTGTTCTTAAAGGATAACCGGGGACAGCATACATTACGCTTACCATGAAAAAGTTGGCTTCACATGAGAAATTTCGAATCACACACACACAGATACAGAATCATATATATATATATATATATATATATATATATATATATATATATATATATATATATATATATATATATACACAGAGACATACACACACAGACATATATATATATATATATATATATATATATATATATATATATATATATATAAACAAATTTCTAGTACTGCCAAATCTAATCAAACATTTGAGGAATAAAAAATAAATCCACGTTTAAAATGTAAGGTACCTTTCGACCGACACATTTTTAAACACAAATGTTGAAATTCATTTAATTCAACCATATTTATCTTTGGTTGTTTAAGTTACACTTTAATGGGATGTTAGAATTCGTTTAATAGCACTTTCAAAATTGAATATTTCTTGGTGCGTGTATGGCCGTCAATGTATATGCGTGTATGTGCGTGTCTTTGTTGGTGTGTCTGTATGGTTGCTTGTGTGTGCCTTTCATTCTGTGTATGTTGTTGTTTTTGGGGGTTTTTTTAAGGTCATGAACATATTTCCTGTCTCGGTGCATTTTTGCGTGTTTATATATCTAAATATGTCTGCATGTTTGTGTATTATAATCTGATTGTGTATGTATTGTCCTTTGCAAGATTTCCCCCTCCCCTGCCGATGTCTTCACTCCAAATGTAAATAAATTCGAACGGACTTCAGAGCAGAATTAGAACTTAACGTTTATTCCAAATTAATTTCAATAAAAAACAAAATAAATAGAAAAACATATTTTTTTTCTCAGTTTCTTCTTTAAATAATTTTATAATTTTAAACTTAATATAGATTAAATTCAAAATTGGTAATTTTTAATTATGAATTTTATAGTCTAATTTAATATTAATTAGTTAGAATGAATTCTATTTTAGTTTAACCCCAGCATTAAAGAATTAAATAATTATTATAACCAAAGTTCGGTGTCAAGTTATTTTGAATTCTCATATACTTGAATTTTGATTGGTCATTCCAGGTTATGTAACAGCGTTTCCCCTAGTGAGAGGTTTTTGATTGATTTAAAACTTTTAAAACCCTTTATTCTACATTCAACACCATCACTTGATAAGACACCAGAAGTGTTGAAACAAAATGGCTATATTTGTAGTGAATTTATGACATATTTATGTTATAATTTTCAAATAAATAATTATATTTGCTCTACTCTGTATTGAGCACTCTTTTAAGAATAGTATTTGTTGGTTATTGCAATTTATTCCGTATACACTAATCCTATACTTGTATTTATATATATATATATATATATATATATATATATATATAGTTGTAATGGAATGTTCCACTTTTCCTATTAACTATTGTGAACTGACTATATCAGTAATATATGTAGTGTGCACAGTCCATAACAGAATCTGTCTGTCTGGCATCGCTTCGGGAAGCGTTAGTTGATTCCCTGTCTTTCAGTAGTGTATTCTCTTTTACAATAAATCTCTCTTTCTTCCATCTACGCCCGTGTTGCTGTTCCTTCCACTCGAGCACCACCTTTCTCTGTTTGTAACCTTTCTGAGGATACAACAGGATTCGATTCAAGGTCACAGCGAAAAAGACCCCAAAATAGTGTCTGTAAAACGTACAGCGTTAGTAATTACGGATTTTGAAAACTTATGTTGAAAATACTCATTGAAATTACACAACAAAAATGAAACAACTGGCTGATTTGACTAAAGTATTACACGTTAGTTTGCAGTTACAACAGCAACAAATGCAACAACAACAACTGCAGCAACAATTACAGCAACAATTGTTAGAGCAACAAGAAAAAATTTCAAAAAATAATTT
>OZ010603.1:85770867-85798367 GCA_963932145.1 Acanthosepion lycidas
TCTATCTATCTATCTATCTAAGCAAAAATAAATTATTTGACACGTATATATATTTTATATACAAATTATATTGCATTTATAACTTTTTTACGAATATTTTGTGAACTTTAGACAATGATTTTCTTTCAATATATGATTATATATATATATATATATAGAGAGAGAGAGAGAGAGAGAGAGTGAGAGAGAGAGACTAAACATATAGACTAGCTCGTTCTTCTACTTGCCGTGTCAGTCCAGGACGTTAGCAATCATGGCTCTCCACAATTCCCTATCCTTTGTAGCTCTTAATAAATGTTATACTTTGTTACCGCACCTGGACCCTGTTCTGCTATACATTTAATAGTCACGAGGTTATGGAAAGCCACGGACTCCAACGCACTTAAGAAATAGGGTTCAGAAAATGAGAATATTTGGCCTGTTTCGATGGGAAACTGAGGGCGAAGTATGCATCATAACCCGCTTAATACAGAGTTTGAACTTATTATCCAGGCAAATGTTAACAATGTTTTTAATTAACGAGACTACTTGATATGGATTATTGACTTATAGAAAAGGGCGCTATTTTATTCTTCTTTTTTATGTGCCGCGTCCCTTCATGGCTCTCCACTTCCTCCCTATCCCTTGTAGCTCTCAGTATGTTTTGTCCTTTTGCTACTTCTCCCAAAATCTGTTCCGTCATCCATTTTTCGTTTCTATCACTGAGAGACGGCATCGGAAGTATGCTAATAATAAAGAGACACAGAAGATACGGCAATGTTGAAAAAAGCCCGCTAGGTATTTTCACGCCTTGCTTTCTGTTATCTCTTTTTCCCTCTGTCCGCCCTATGAGTATCAGATTCTCCAAGCCCTCCTTTCTCATTACGTGTCCCAAAATTTACAGCTGCTTCTTCCTGATGTTTAGTATAAGCTTCCTCCTTGTTTGCACCCTCTCCAAAACATCATCATTGCTCACATGTTCGGTCCATGGGATCTTTAGCGTTCTACTGTAGAACCATACCTCCGTTGTCTCGAGTCTCTTCTTCATCTTTGAGGAGACCGTCCACCATTCGCTGCCGTAAATGAGGACAGATACCATGTAAGAGTTCAGTATTCTTTTCTTTGTTACCAACGAAATCCTCCTGTCTCGTAATACTCTGTCTAGCTTTTGGAAAGCGTCTTTGACCATCCCAACACGTCTTCGGATCATATATATATATATATATATATATCTATATATATGTCGTGTACCTTCAGGACACAGGCGATAATGTCTCTCCACTTCCCTCAGGCCTTGGGCTGCCATCCACTTACTTAAACCCGCTAGTTATGTCCTGCGTTTCTTTCCTTGTCCCTCTTTTCCTCTATTCGTCCTGTGAGTATCAGATACTCTAAGCCCTCCTTATTATCTTGGCAGACGAATGTGCTTAGAAGCACAGCCATTATACGGACCTGACTTGTTAAAAGCATTTCAGCCTAAATAAGGCGGTAGAACCCCCTGCGCGCAAGGGGTGTTACAGTCAGTGAAAGTACGAATAAACAGATGTGTTTGATGAAAGGAAAAAAGAGAATGGTGTGGATCAAGATCAAGGCATCTGAAGATGTCGATTTACATTACATTTAAATTTTTGAAGAGTAGAGATTTCTGTGACGCAAGTAAGAGGAAGGTAGTTCCACTGTCAAAATGCAAACCCAGTAGGACGCTTAAATTCGTGTATTCGGGACACTAGTGAAAATGTCTCGTCAGAGCTGTTGCCATGAAAATATTTGTAGAAAAGACAGAGAGAAGCTACCTCACGTCTTTGAGAAAGTGACTGGTGTGGAGATGACAGGTCAGGGCCTATCACAGTGCGTATCCGTCTTTGAACTTGTGTGAATTTTGTACTGAATGCGGATAGAAATGGTAACCATATGATAAATACGTGAAAGGAGGTTTTCTGCGATTTTTTTTTCTTTTTTAAACATTCCGAATTAGGCACGATATGCAATCGGTACATTTACCAAAGTTCATAATTAACTTATTTGTCCATGAGCTCTTTTGAATGTTGCTACAGTCGTTTTCAACAATAGCGTTTTGTGCAAGCTTATGTAACTGATTCTAATTAAAAGAAAATATAATTAAACGAAAATAAATACAAAAATTCTAGTGCGACCGTTTAAATAACTTTACTTCATGTGACTTTAAATCCGTTCCAACGAACGTGAGAAGATTGGAATTAAATAACAGCAGTTACGTAGACATACACAAAACACAATCCTTGAAAACGAATGTAGCACCATCGAAAAGTACCCGAGAAAAAATAATATAATAGATGAAAAAATATGAAATTCGAAAAATTTACCGATTACATAAAGCAACTAATTTGGAAATGGTAAAAAGTTAATAAAAAACTGCTAGTCAGAATTTGTTGATATTCAACCAAACATGTTTGAAAGAATTACTGGCGTTATATATATATATATATATATATATATATATATATATATATATATATATATATATATGAGTAAAAGAAGTTGAAAATGCACTGGAGTCTTTAAAAATATTTATTTACAGTGATGTTAAACACACACGCATGCATACACATATATACAGAGAGAGATAGAGAGAGAAAGAGGGTCAATTCATAATATCCCCTGACGAGTAGAAAAAATGATTACACGTGGGGGCGTCTTCTATACATTGAAATCAGGGTGCAGCAGGTAACATCAATCAGTTAAGTAACAAATCGTTTTACCTGTATTAATTTTCTCTCTCGCTCGAGATATATATATATGCCGATGTTGAACGTAATTAATTTAGTTCGCCACAAGGCAAAGTCAAATTACGAGATATTGACGTGTAAGAAGACCAAAGGTTCCAGGCATCATAATCGAGGCTATATTCTGGAACATCGAGTTGATTGATAGATAGATAGATAGATAGATAGATAGATAGATAGATAGATAGATAGATACATATCATTTCGACAGATATATATATGTGTGTGTGTTTATATATACATATATATATATATATATATATATATATATATATATATATATCGATAGATAGATACCATTGAGATAGATAGATAGATAGATAGCATTGAGACAGGCTGATAGATAGATAGATAGATAGAAATCACTTAGACAGATATATATATATATATATATATATCGATAGATAGATAGATAGACAGATAGATAGATAGATAGATATATACCATTGAGACAGAAACAGAGTTAGATAGATAGATAGATAGATAGATGCATAGCATTTAGACATAGATAGATAGATAGATAGATAGATAGATAGAAAGATACCATTTATATATATATATATATATATATATATATATATATATATATATATATATATATATATATATATATATATATGTATCGATAGATAGATAGAGTAGCAAGATAGATAAATACCAATCAGACACAGATAGATAGATAGATAGATAGATAGATAGATAGATAGATAGATAGATAACAGGGTTGGATAGATAGATAGATAGATAGATAGATAGATAGATAGATAGATAGATAGATAGATAGATAGATAGATAGATACCATTGAGACAGAGACATAGATAAGAAGGAAATGACTGATACAGACAGACATATAATTAGATAGATAGAGAGCTACATAGATAAAACTAGCAAGTTTGCTTGATATATAGATTTGAATAGCATGCAAGCTTTAAGGGTAGATAGCTAGAAGTATAGACATGCCCAAGTAAAAGTGTACATTGAATTAAACACCCAGAGACGTCAGGCTGTTTCATGCTAGATGCAATCGACGGCCAGACGATTGCGTCTAGCATGAAACAGCCTGTCGTCTCTGGGTGTTTAATTCAATGTACACTTTATATTATATTTATATACGCTCTATCTCTAATATTGAGCACTTCATCCCATAAATATAGCACACCTTAAAACTATATTTCTTCATATATATATATATATATATATATGTATGTATGTATGTATGCATGCATGTATGTATTTATATGAAAAGATTGATTAATATATTATGTTGGTGCAAAAATAATGTCGTTTTCTCACATAGTAACATATGTGAGAAAGCGACATTATTTTTGCACCAAACAAATATATATATATATATATATATATATATATATATATATATATATATATATATATATATATATATATATATATATATATATATATATATATATATATATATATATATATATATATATATATATATATTAAAGACATGTTTATGTTTAAGTAAATGCTCTGTTTATAATAAACAGTATTAAATAACATTTACCGGCCTGAATGTCCGAGAAATTTTCATAGAAAATGTTCGTTCTTTGACAGGATTCGAACCTGCATCCTATACGGAACCGTAAGGCACGTCAGCGTAAATGACGGTTCCGTATAGGATGCAGGTTCGAATCCTGTCCAAGGACGAATATTTTCTATGAAAATTTCTCGGACATTCAGGCCGGTAAATGTTATTTAATACTGTTTATTATAAACAGAGCATTTACTTAAATACTTGTATCTATAAAAAGAACGTTAAACATAAAAATGTCTTTAATAAATAAATTGTCGGACTTTGTCCATTTCGTAATATATATATGTATATGAAAAGATTGATTACAAGATAGATCCGTAGAGAGCTCAATGCACAGAATACATAGAAATATCATGTATCTCAAGGAAAAGCTTAACTCATCAAGAACTCTATGTAACTCGCCTTGAATTCTCGTGTTAATAAAACAGTGATACATGCATAATATTAGGTTGGTGCAAAAATAATATCGTTTTTTGACGTATTTTTAACGTCAAAAAACGATATTGTTTTTGCACCAACCTAATAACAAGGCTAAAATTTAGAGAATATATATATATATATATATATATATATATATAGTTTATGCAAAACTAGGTATTCCGTATGGGTAGACCCAAAGAGGATGATATCCAGAGAGCTCAATGTAAATTCAGAGCAAATATGTTTGAATAAAAACAGATCACTTTATGGTTCCATGTAAGTTTTGTCATTTTTCATTTCAACTTTTGGAAGTAAAGTCTGATGATCCAGAGCCCTTTAAAAGAGTTGTGGTGAAATAACTTATTACATGGAACCTTAAAGTGATCTGTTTTTATTCAAACAAACACACACACACACATATATATATATATATATATATATATATATATATATATATATATATATATATATATATTACAATGATATATATATATATTACAATGATATATATATATTACAATATATAAATATATATATATATATATATATAAAATATAAATAAATAAATAAATCTCCCTAGACACGTAAACCAGACCAGACTAAATCATCTTCCGTTTTAAATTCAGACACCCCAACTTTACCCTGACTTGACACCTAGAAATGTAACTCTTTACTGATACAAATTATTAACACCATGCGCCCCTTTCTATATGAAAAATCGCTCTGGCCGTCACCATGGAAATTTTGATTTCAATAATGAATCTGCTATTAAAACATGTAAATTTCAGAAATAAATTATTCAAAAAAAAATTCGCTTGAAGATGAAACAGAGCTTACTTTAATTCAATTTAATTAAAATAATTATATTGAAGTTTTCGGCTCTTGTTTTGAAACATGAGAACTCTTATGTAGTGTGTTGGAATCATATTTTTAAATAAATAATTATATTTATGCTCTACTTTTTTATCGAGCACTATTTTAAAAAAATAATAACAAAAATACCAAAGAACTTTGGATTATTTACCTAACCAGTTCTTTCCTAATTCTTTCATATTTTCTTATATATATATATATATATATATATATATATATATATATATATATATATATATATATATATATATTACAATGAATCCTTCATACATAAAGTAAATTAGTAAAGTTAATTATATCTAAGAGCGAAATCCCTTCGATAAGAAGATTTTAAAGATGCGTTACCCTACTAATCACTCGATGAATGCGATGATCCTTGTTTTTAATTATAAGATGTATAAGGTCTTTCTTAAATACTTATAATTTTATAAATAATTTTAATAATTTTATAATTTTAAAAAACTAAGTTTATAACATTCATCGAGTTATTAGTATATTAACGCGTCTTTTAAATTTTGTTAGCGGATGAATTTCGCTATTTTATATCATTAACTTTACTAAAACTTTTATAGCAATGATTCATTGTAATATCAATTGAACTGCACCACATATATTATATATATATTTGATATATATATATATATATATATATATATATATATATATATATATATATATACATACATATATATATATTTATATGTGTGTATGTGTGTGTATCGATAGGTAGATATGAAATGAAAGGAAATGAGTGAAGTAGATAGATTAATAGATAGATAGAAATGAAATGACTGAAATAGATATATAGATTCGAAATGAGTGAAATATATATATATATATATATATATATATATATATATATATATATATATATATATATATATCAGGTGTAACAGTAAAATTGTCCAGTAGTTAGATTAAGATTTGAAACGTTATCATAGAACTGATTAAAACTATCTTATTCGAAGTTTTTATTGCATTTTTAGGCTTTACTTTGACCAATTAGAATGTAAAATTACTCTCGAAGCTTAACAGAAGAAGTGTGATGTATTCTATCATAAACGAAAATGATATCATTAATTAATTATAGCTAAGGATCGGAAGCTCATGAAGGATTGATATGAAGTTCAATATATATATATATATATATATATATATATATATATATATATATATATATATATATATTAAAGCAGGATCATTTCGCAATTTATTCAAGATGATCTTCTCCCTGTAACCTTCAAGCTTTCTGTCCTCGAGTAACAAGTTGTTTTAGAGCTTTCCCTATACAATTTCATTGTCAAGTCAATTTTCACTGTTCTTGTGACTGTCACAATTGAAACTCCTCTCCCACGTACCAAACGACTTATGAACTGAGTTGGATGTTTTCTAATTTATCTGTTTAGCTCTTACTTGAAATGATGATCCATCTTCCTGCTGTAACTTCCTGATACATTTTCCCGCCTCTACTGCTCCCCCTGTTTTAAACTTATTCATCATTATCTTGGTGGTTCTTAATTGCACTTTGAAGATGAAAGCTGGAATATGAAGTTTGGTATCATTACTGAATTATCAAATGATCATTTTCCTCTCGAGATTGCTCATTTCGGGAGGCATTGCAGCTCATCCCAAACGATTTTAACCTGTTCTCTTTCTAGCTGAATAATTCAAATGGTTTTTCAGCGAATCTTTCGACAAATGGTATTAAGATGGTTAAGTTTATTGCTTTTTAGTTATTAATTTTTTTTTCGTGTGAACAATAATTCTCTTATGTGATGTGAAAAATTCTAAAGTTATACATAGTATATATATATATATATATATATATATATATAGGGATAGATAAATATATAGATAGACAAATATGAAGTGACTTAGATAGATAGATAGATACATACCAAATTACTAAAATAGATAGATAAATAGATACTAAATGATTAAAATAGATAAAAAATGACTAAAATATACAGATAGATAGATAGATAGATACCAAATTACTAAAATAGATAGATAAATAGATACTAAATGATTAAAATAGATAAGAAATGACTAAAATAGATAGATAGATAGATAGATACCGAATTACTAAAATAGATAGATACGAAATGACTAAAATAGATAAAAAATGACTAAGATAGATAGATAGATAGATATAGATAGATAGATAGATAGATAGATAGATAGATAGATAGATAGATAGGGAGAAAGGGTGACGGAAGTGATAGATAGATAGATAGATAGATAGATAGATAGATAGATAGATAGATAGATAGATAGATAGATAGATAGCCTGCCAGCCAGTCACTTAGTCAATGTGACCGACAAGAATGCAGCCGATAAATCTTTATGCATTGAGATATTTTGTCCCGTATTGAATACATTCGTTCTATTTAATGGACGTCAGCACTGAATCATGGGAAATATTTTCAATAAAAATCTATCCTTTCCCCTGCACAATTATTGCTAAAGAAACTTCACACTGGAAACCGGAGGACACAAAACCACATACTAAACTGTGTTAGTGTCAAGAAAAGAAAATAGATAAAAAAAAGCAACTACTTTCCTGAAAACAGCAACTGCAGTCATCAACTTATTATTTAGCGGTCAGCACCATACAAATCTTGAAACCGCCACCACCAACTGAAAAATGAAAAAAACTCTGAGGTCTGTCGGCCATCCTTTTACTCACAATGAAGCCATTTTTTTCTCGATGACAATTACGGCTTAAGCTATAGGCATTCTTTCTTTGTTCCAACCTTTTCTTCTTCTTTTTCTTTTCCTTTCTTTATTTCAGTTTTAAAGCAACCATCTCTCTTTTTCTCACTCTTTCTTTCCTTTTTCATTCGTTCACATTTACCACATCAGTCGGCCGCGGGGCATTTGGTAACGATAGAAAGTATTACACGCTTGGGCAACTTTCTTTCGAAGCGTCCATGAAACCAGTACAGGCCGCGGGTAAAAACTTCAATAACTATTATGCCCAAAGGCGTCCTCTATTCGCTTATACTTCCCTATTTTTTTTATTTTTACTTTCTTTCGATTTTCCCTCCTCTTTTTTTTTTTTGATTTGAAAAGCCAGTTTTGCTTTGAGCTACTCGTCAGTCCAAGCTGTATGTGCTGGCAATTTCCTTCTTCTGCAGACGAAGCCATTTCGCACAGGAACGAAAGGCAGTTACTAGGATGGCCATCGGCCTATCCTTACGTAGCCATCACATGTGTAGGCTAGTGACTACCGTTTTTGACTGTAGGCGACAAACCAAGTGCTGATGATGATAATAATAATATTAATTATTATTATTATTAGTAGTACAATTATGATTATTAATGTTGGTCTTTCCGCCTACGTCTTGTCTACTTTTGTCTTCGAGTTCTACATATTATTATTATTATTATTATTATTATTATTATTATTATTATTGTCCTTCTTCGCCGTCTTCTTCTTGGCTACTTTCGATTTTCTCCTTCTTTTCTTCTCACTATTATTATTATTATTATTATTATTATTATTATTATTATTATTATTATTATTATTGTCGTGCTTCTTCGCCGTCTTCTTCTTGGCTCCCTTCGTCTTCTCCTTCTACACCTCATTTTCCTTCTCACTATTATTATTATTATCATTATTATTATTATTATTATTATTATTATTATTATTATTATTATTATTATTATCCTTCTTCACCCTCTTCTTGGCTCCTTTCGTCTTCTCCTTCAACAACTCCTTTTCATTCTCACTATTATTATTATTATTATTATTATTATTATTATTATTATTATTGTCCTTCTTCGCCGTCTTCTTCTTGGCTACTTTCGATTTTCTCCTTCTTTTCTTCTCACTATTATTATTATTATTATTATTATTATTATTATTATTATTGTTGTTGTTGTCTTTCTTCGTCGTCTTCTTCTTGGCTCTCTTCGTCTTCTTCTTCTTCATATCCTTTTCTTTCTCACTATTATCTTTATTGTTGTTGTTTTTGCCGTTCTTCACCGTCTTCTTCTTAGCTACGGCAGTTTTTTCCCTCTCAATCTCCTTTTACTTATCACTATTTTTATTATTATTATTATTATTATTATTGCTTCTGTCTTTCTTTGTGGTTTACTTTTCTATCTTTTTTTCCTCCTTCTCTAAATCGTATTTTCTCTTATCATTCTTATTCTTGTAAATGTGGTTATTGTTATTAATATTATCGGATAACTTGTTCCTTGTCTACGCAATCGTTTAAACTCTCCATCTCATTCCCACCGTCTTTTTTTATCATTAGCAATAGTTGTAATCTGAATTGTATGGGCGATTTTTGCATTTTCTGAACAAGAAGCCATTTTCAATCGGACAGAAGGACGCGCTTACTGCAGGATAACTGAAGGCGTTTTCCAAGTTTTCATTTGGCGACACGGGAGTCGCTCATAGCCTCGAAGGTAAAAATCAGTCTTTGGCAACAAATAATCGGTACTTTGTAATGATCGTAGCATATAACAGAGAAAATGTATGATAGGGGGTAGAGAGTGAGGAAGCTGGTGAATAGGAGCGGAGTTGAAAGACATCAAATTGTTGTGGCGTTCTAGTACTGTAAAAATAAAGAACTCCGTACGTAACCTGACGAAGATGTCCGGAGACGAAATAAAACAAAATGGATTGGAAAATTTATAGTTCGGTCGGGCAAGAATTTGAAGATTGTATAATGTCGTTTTTTTCTTCCTTGGTATGATTTCTAGAGGAGAAAGAAAAAAAATAAGAAAAGAAAAAGAAAAATAACAAATCAAAAAGGAAGGGTAAAAAGAAAAAAGAAAAAAAACGGAAGAAGAAAGAAGATCACGTTGAGAAAATAGACAGGGAACACCATTGGAAAATTCGTAAACTTAAGGAATCAGCACATATGCTAGGTCACAAAAATCTTCTGAGCCGACCAAGCATAGAAATAAAAGACGGAAGAGAAATAAAAAAGAAAGAGTTTAAAGAAAGAGAAAAGAAAGAATGACAAAAGATGGAAGCGAAATAAAAAAAGAAAGAGTTTAAAGCGAGAGAAAAGAAAGATGAATAAAAAGACGGAAGTGAAATAAAAAAAACAAAGAGTTTAAAGAAAGAGAAAAGAAAGAATAATAAAAGACGGAAGAGAATTAAGAAAAGAAAGATTTTAAAAAGAGAGAAAAAAAAGAATAATAAAAGATGGAAGAGAAATAAAAAAAGAAAGAGTTTAAAGAAAGAGAAAAGAAAGAATAATAAAAGATGGAAGTGAATAAAAAAGAAAGAGTTTAAAGAGAGAGAAAAGAAAGAACAATAAAAGGCGGAAGAGAAAGAAAAGAAGAAAGAGTTTAAAGAGAAAGAAAAGAAGGAAGAATAAAAGGCGGAAGAGAAATAAAAAAGAAAGAGTTTAAAGAAAGAGAAAAGAAAGAAGAATGAAAGACGGAAGAGAAATAAAAAAGAAAGAGTTTAAAGAAAGAGAAAAGAAAGAAGAATAAAAGACGGAAGGGAAATAAAAAAGAAAGAGTTTAAAGAGAGAGAAAAGAAAGAAGAATAAAAGACGGAAGGGAAATAAAAAAGAAAGGGTTTAAAGAGAGAGAAAAGAAAGAATAATAAAAACGGAAAAGAAATAAGAAAAAGAAAAGTTTAAAGAAAGAGAAAACAAAGAATAATAAAAGACAGAAATGAATAAAAAAGAATGTGTTAAAGAAAGAGAAAAGAAAGAAGAATAAAAGACAGAAGAGAAATAAAAAAGAAAGAGTTTAAAGAATGAGAAAAGAAAGAAGAATAAAAGATGGAAGAGAAATAAAAAAGAATGAGTTTAAAGAGAGAGAAAAGAAAGAAGAATAAAAGGCGGGAGAGAAATAAAAAAAGAAAGAGTTTAAAGAGAGAGAAAAGAAAGAAGAATTAAAGACGGAAGAGAAATAAAAAAAGAATGAGTTTAAAGAGAGAGAAAAGAAAGAAGAATAAAAGGCGGGAGAGAAATAAAAAAGAAAGGGTTTAAAGAAAGAGAAAAGAAAGAAGAATAAAAGATGGAAGAGAAATAAAAAAAAAGAATGAGTTTAAAGGAGAGAAAATAAAGAAGAATAAAAGGCGGAAGAGAAATAAAAAAAGAAAGAGTTTAAAGAAAGAAAGAAAAAGAAAACACGGGATAGAAATAAAAAAAGAAAGAGTTTAAAAAGAGAGAAAAAAAAGAATAATAAAAGATGGAAGAGAAATAAAAAAGAAAGAGATAAACGAAAGAGAAAAGAAAGAATAATAAAAGACGGAAGAGAATAAAAAAGAAAGAGTTTATAAAAGGGAGAGGAAAGAAGAATAAAAGACGGAAGAGAAATAAAAAAGAAAGAGTTTAAAGAAAGAAAAAAGAAAAAATTTCAAAAGACGGAAGAGAAATAAAAAAGAATGAGTTTAAAGAGAGAGAAAAGAAAGAATAATAAAAGACGGAAGAGAAATTAAAAAAGAAAGCGTTTAAAGAAAGAGAAAAGAAAGAAGAATAAAAGACAGAAGAGAAATAAAAAAGAAAGAGTTTAAAGAATGAGAAAAGAAAGAAGAATAAAAAACGGAAGAGAAATGAAAAAGAAAGAGTTTAAAGAGAGAGAAAAGAAAGACGAATAAAAGACGGAAGAGAAATAAACAAGAAAGGGTTTAAAGAAAGAGAAAAGAAATAAGAATAAAAGACGGAAGAGAAATAAAAAAAGAAAGAGTTTAAAGAATGGGAAAAGAAAGAAGAATAAAAGACGGAAGAGAAATAAAAAAAAGAGTTTAAAGAAAGAGAAAAGAAAGAAGAATAAAAGACGGAATAGAAATAAAAAAAAGAGTTTAAAGAAAGAGAAAAGAAAGAAGAATAAAAGACGGGAGAGAAATGAAAAAGAAAGAGATAAAAGAAAGAGAAAAGAAAGAAGAATAAAAGATCGGAAAGAAATAAAAAAAGAAAGAGTTTAAAGAAAGAGAAAAGAAAGAATAATAAAAGACGGAAGAGAAATAAAAAAAGAAAGAGCTTAAAGAGAGCGAAAAGAAAGAAGAACAAAAACTGATTTTTGTGGACACATAATCAAGTATCAATTGACCCAGAAGATTAAGATGTGAGGCAATCATATCTGGTTGTCTGGGAGCTGTGAGTTCAATTCCTGCAATGAATAAACCTGGGCAGCTTTAGGAAGGGCGCGAATAATAACTTGTGAGTATAAAAGCATATGAATGGTACCCTAGGCAGAGGAAGTGGAAATAGATCAGCCTAGCCTCGGGATTTGAGTAAATGGATCTGTTCGGAAATAAAAAAAAAATGTTACCGATATACGAAGTCACTAGCAATGACGAAGCCCGGAGAATACAACCATACAATAGAGTTCTGTTCTTTACCTCAAGAATTCTAAAAAAAAATGAGTTTATTTAAATTCGTATAATATATATATATATATATATATATATATATATATATATATATATATATATATATATATATATATATATATATATATATATATATATATATATATATATATATATATATATATATATATATATATATATATAAGCCACAGGGGAGTAACAGATAGCGGCTTCGATTGAGGAATCGAAGAGCCGAGTTCGAATTCCAGTCGAATCCATTACATTCACTTACGTGCTAATACACTTGCCAAAGACTGGGTTCTGTAGCCTTGGATGGCAACTGGTCTAGGAGAAGAACAACTCTGAATTTGTTTTGGGACCTTGTGGCACGTAGTGCCCCAGGTCTCTGTATTCAGCCCTTCAAAAAGTGTGGATGATCCTGCACGAAACCTTCACCACTATAATCAAATCTCGTGCTGTTGTCGGGCTGTCGGTTTCCTACGAACTGATCTGCTTGACTCTCATACGTCGAATTAGACGGGGAGGGTCGAGTATATGAAATTCATGATTATTTCTTTATCTATAAAATATATGCTGCCTAATATTATATGTTTATATAAAACAATTGATCCCGCAGTATGAAATTCCTGAGAAAAAACTATTAAGACATATGACTATATTAATCGAACTGTATACTTATTTCATGTCATATTAACTGGAAAAAACTTGTAAAAAAATAATTCGTGGATTTTCCATATTACAAAATTCATATAAAAATTCTCACTTGCAATTTTGAACTTTAGCATTGCGACTCGCACGTTCCGAGATTGTACAATTATAAATAAATAGCACATTCCTAAAAAAAAACATCTTTCGGTCTAAAAACAATTATTTCGTCTTCAAGTTTTAACTTTAAAGGAAAAAAAATCACAGCCTGATGATGGCGACATGGATCTTCGAAAGTACTTGCTTAACTTAAAAAAATATACACTAGAAAAATCTGACAACAGTTTTATAAATGAGGATCACATCATTCAATGGATTAACAGTATTTTAATTCATACATTATGTTCTACTAGCGAAGGGATCGTATTGATATTGCTGATTGATTCTATGTATGATTATATATATATATATATATATATATATATATATATATATATATATATATATATATATATATGAAGATTTCTCAGAATTAACCTGCAGAAAAAAAAACAATATATATAAATGAAAAAAAGCAAAAGGAAAAATGTATATTTAGCCGACGTGTTTCGTTCAATGTGGACTTTTTCAAGGCTAAAAGGGAAATGAATTTATTGAAACAAAGTATCTATAAACAACAAACAAAATGTCGTGAGAAACTAAAAGAATTTAGAAACGCTATTTTATTGTCAGGTAAATTTATTGAAGCAAAGCAAATTCAGTTGACCATTGATGACAATTACAGAAACTATAAACAATTTCTTTTGCTATCCTCTGCCAGCCGCAATGATGCAGAGAGCATTAGCCCGAACCATCGCGAGTGAGACACGCTGCAAGAGCCAGTCCGTTTCACGAGGCTCGTCCCTTAATCGGGACGCAATCGCGCCAGTCCTCCGAAGGAACACCATGGAACGAGGGCTAATAACCCATGAAGTCTCCATTGCCACAGGAGTAATAAAAAAGCAAGAGAAGAATATTTAACTATTTTTTTTTTATCTCTGCGTACCCGGTGACGGATCCCGGCTCAACCGCGGACCTGATCAAATTAACGACCGAAAATGTAAACGCACAGGTCGCATCCCAAATCAACGACTTCCCCATTGCAAAAGTGAAAATGAGTAATGCCATCCGTCCGCTTTCCATCACCACGGTCGAGGCCTACGGGTTCGATTTGGGAAGGGAACCCAGCTGCATCCAAACTCTTTGATGGAAGCTCCACATCTGCATCTGTGACGCACGCATAATTTGAGTCCAAAACGGATCGCGATTCCGACCCGAGTGTACTCATCATCTACAAGGGTACCGGTAGATGAAGAGGGCACTGCGTTGAGCCAGGCGCCACTACTCAGTTGCGAAGCAGATAGTAGACAGGCTATTCTATATCCATTGGGTCAACTGAAAAATTACGTCAGTTACTTTATGTTTGAAGAGAATTTTTTCACGTGTAGAAATACTGTTTGGATTGAGTTAACGGATTCAAACGTTTTCTTTTGATTTCTTGATATATTTGTTGCGTACGCTGGCTTAGGAGTGTAGAGATTCTCTTAGGAAAGGTGATATTGGGGGAAAAACGGGGCGTAGGTTAATTTTTGTATAATATTCAAAAGTGGCACTCTCGAGGATTTTTCTTTCTGAGTGAATTATTTCTTTTTTCTACACATTTACTATGTATCTCTTCCCCCACTCACTTTCTCTCTTTTCTCTCTCCCTCTTTATATATATATATATATATATATATATATATATATATATATATATATATGTGTGTGTGTGTTTTACCAGGAGGATATAAATCCAGGGAATGCTCAGTGTAGACTACAGAGCATTATAAAGACGGAGACTTTAATTATCCATTTCGATTATAATTTATTTCGTGGCCATGGAGGTGTTCAACTCTTCAGATCGAAATCTCCTCCGTAAATGGAGAACATACATCGGACGGACACATTAGTTTGATAGTGGAGAGGGAAGATGAGAGAAAGTACAACGTCGCTGCACACTAATGCACCGACAAAATATGTTTATATCAATAACAAATTTCGTCAATCATTTAAAAATGGCCATTAATTGCTATCGGGTTTATATCCTAGCTAGAAGCAACCGGGTGTCTAGCCATACTGATGAGTTGTGATACAACGAAAGAGTCTGTCTATATATATATATATATATATATATATATATATATATATATATATATATATATATATATAGTTAAATTCCCAGATCAATTATATATATATATATATATATATTGCTCTGCTTTTAGTCTTTCTACTCGTTTGCGTTTTTTCTTTGGATATGACGATTGGTTTCGTCTTGTTTTAATAGCCTTGGTTCTTTCTTTTTTATTTCCAATTTTTCCCTCGGGTACCGATTTGGACTACTACATGTAGAGTTATATGAGGTTTTCCAAACGAGTAACACACACACACACACACACACACACATATATATATATATATATATATATATATATATATATATATATATATATATATATATACATATATATATATATATATATATATATATATATATATATATATATATATATATGCATATATGCACACATACACACAAATTTACACACTCACACACATACACTAACACACATGCCACGGGTTCACTCAAGCATTGTGTGGGAAATTGTTTAGACGGGACTCTTGAGGGCCGTCGATAGCTGTACTAGATCAAAGTCACAAGTCATCGTGACCGAGTCTCTGAGTGTGCTGGCCTCGTTCAGGTTGCTAGATAACACGCTCTTCACCAGAAACTCTGACTTAGGTCTGCTCAGCATAGTTCCAGCATAAACCAAAGGCGGTCCTTGTGAGTGTTGACAAAAAAAAAAAAAAAACACAAATGTGCATGAGCGAGCGTCTGCAATAGGGATGGGTGAGTGCCACTAGTAGAAGGGTATCCTCGAATACGAGTGGTCAGCTATTATGCATGCATATATATATATATATATATATATATATATATATATATATATATATATATATATATATATATATATATATATAAAATAAGCTCTATCCTTACTATATATATATGAAAGTCCACAGCCGTCCTGGTAAGTTATCTTCGGGGTCAAACGTGAGGGAATGTGGGTAGCGAATGTGATTAGAGAGCCCTTTTCTGTGAAGATGCAGCGGATCATCATCATCATATATATATATATATATATATATATATATATATATATATATAAAGTTTCTCAAACTAACGTACGCACAAAATATGTTTATAGCAATAACAAAATCTTTTAAAAACATCCATTAATTGCTATATATATATATATATATATATATATATATATATATATAAATATATATATATATATATATATATATATATATATATATAAATATATATATATATATATATATATATAAATATAATTTATTTTAAAATATTACACGAAAAACATGTCAATATCGCTACACATCTTATATATATATATGAGTGAGTGTGTGTGTGCATATATATATATATATATATATATATATATATATATATATATATGAGTGTGTGTGTGTGCATATATATATATATATGCACATATATATATGTATGTATATATATATATATATATGCATATATATACATATATATATATATGCACATATATATATATATACATACATATATATATATATATATCTATATATATATATATATATATATATATATATATATATATATACGTATGTATGTATGTATATGATGCTCAATCGATCCTGTCATCGATATGACGCATGATATGATGCCAAAAGTCGACCCGATGAATGAAAAGAAAGTTCAAATTCAGTGCAAGAGAAATAATAGATGCCGAGGAAAGTTAAAATAAATAGGAAAAGGTAGAAGAGAAAGAAATATTCGACAATAATATCACAAACGCATTGCCGAGAGCAAAAACAAAAAAAAAAAAATAGACGCCGAATATTAAAAACAAAAACAATCCTAAAGAGTTATTTCTTTTAGCCCAAACATACAAAAAAAAATATTAGAGAAAGAAAGAAAACATACGAAAACATCATTCAAAAGTAAAATAGAAAATAGATAGCCAAAAAAAAATCAGCGAATAATAATAATAATAATAATAATAATAATAATAATAATAATAATAATAATGGGAACAAAAAGTAGATGTAGAAGAAGATGAAGATAGCCAAGAAGAAGAGGGTGACGAAGGACAATAATAATAATAATAATAATAATAATAATAATAATAATAATAATAATAGCGAGAAGAAAAAGGGGAAGAAAAAAAGAGAACAGCAATAATCATAATACTAATAATAGTGAGAAGAAGAAGGTGATCTAGAAAGAGAAGACGAAGGTAGCCTTGAAGAAGACGGTGAAGTACAATAATAATAATAATAATAATAATAATAATAATAATAATAATAATAATAGTAATAATAATAATAATAATCGAGAAATTGTCCAAATACGAGGACCTGAAGATCGAGATTAACAGCATGTGAGGAATAAAGACTGAGACTGTACCAGTAGTAATCGGAATACTGGGCCTCGTGTGAAAAGAAAGGACAATTTTACTAACAGTGTCCCAGATCACATCAACATACAAGTTGCCCAGAAGATCGCCCTACTAAGAAAAGTGCTATCAATTAAATGATAATTCTCCTATTGGGTCTAAGGACCACAGTTAGGAATAATAATAGTTAGAAAAAAAGAATAAGACGAAGTTAGCCAAAAAGGAGAGGACGAATAATAATAATAATAATAATAATAATAATAATAATAATAATAATAGTGAGAAAATTAGGGATACGAAGGTAGCCAAGAAAACAATAATAATAATAACATAAAGGAATTTCTAATTGAGACCTAACGTCTTCTATGCGTCTCGTCCCTTCAGTACATAGGCCATCATGGCTCGCCACAACTTCCTGTCCCTTGTGTCCGTTTATGTGATTTTCCATCTCCCGTTTGGCCATCTATTCGCACGAGCTCGTTAAGTAGTTGCCACACTGCCTTTCACTCTCTCCCTCTCTCCCACTCTCTCTCTCCCTCTCTCTTTCTCTCTCTCTTGCGTCCTTAATAAATCCCGTTAAGTTTTTAAAGACCTATTTCATCATTATGCGTCCAATAGATTTTAGCTGACTCTTCTTGATTTTGAGTATGAGGTTTCTACTTGTTACCATTTATTTTTATATTGTGATTCTTACTCCCCACGTTCATAAAATTCCCAGTATCCTACTGTAGAACAATATTCCCTATGATATAAGAGGATGGATAACACACAACAATGCAGCAGATCTTTTCTTTGATTCTAACACAATGTGGGCATTTCATAACACTCTGCTTGACCTTTGGAAGACATATTTCGCAGCTTCACCAATGCCTCTTCCGATCTCCGTGTCATATTTTCTATTTTCTATTAAAACACTTCTTAGATAATTCAACTACTGTACTTGCTTTATGCTGTCAATTGAAATTTGTAACCCGAACCTTAGGCTTTGTTGATTGCTGATGATCATAGTTTCTGAATAATGGCTGTTGCTTTGCGGGCAGACCACGTTGAAATACCTGTTTCAAAACGATTATTGAAGTTAAGCAACATCGAACATGTTCAGTGCCTAAATGGGTAACCGTTTTAGGAATACCAGACGCTACAATCTTGAATGTGCGAGTAGTGTACTGAAACGGAATTTTTGAGCAGAGATAAGCAACATCGAGACTGTTCAGTACCTAGATGGGTGACTGTTTGGGAATACCAGGTGCTGTAAGCTTGGGTGTGCGACTAGCGTAATGGATAAGGTCTCGGAATTGTTAATCGGAGAGCAGAGTTAAGCAACATCGAGACTGTTCAGTACCTAGATGGGTGACCGTTTGGGAATACCAGGTGCTGTCAGCTTGGGTGTGCGACTACCGTAATGGATAATGGCTTGGAATTGTTAATTGGAGAACAGAGTTAAGCAACATCGAGACTGTTCAGTACCTATATGGGTGACCGTTTGGGAATACCAGCCGCTGTATGCTGTGATGTGCGACTAATGTAATGGACTATGGCTCGGAAACGTTAATCAGAATGTCGAGTGAAACAACACCAAGACTTTTCAGTAACTAGATGCGTGACCTTTTAACCTAGGATGTGCGGGAGGTGTAATAAATTATGGCTTGGAATTGTTAATCAGAGAGACGAGTTAAGCAACGCTGAGACTGTTCATTACCTTGATGGATGACAGTTTGGAAATACCAGGTGATGTTATCTTGCGTGAGTGATTAGCGTAATGTGTAATGGCTCGGAATTCCTAATTAAAGGATCAAGTTAAGCAACGCCAAGTCTTTCCAATTCTTAGACGAGTGACCGTTGAGGAATACAAGTTGTTGTAAGCTTGGGTGTGTGAGTATTATAATGAATAATGGCTCGGAATTGTTAATCAGAGAGTCGACTCCTAATTCCAATCGGGTTCGTTATATTGACTTACGCGCCAATACCGTTGGTAATTGTATGAATCTAGCCCTTCTCACTCCAGCTATGGGTTAAATAATATGACGTGTATCACTAAACCATTATTATTATCAATATAATAAAAAATAATCTTTCATTCTAAAAAAAATATTTCCTAGAATGAAATAACACAGAAAATTTTGAAAAGCCGTAAAAACTAATTAATCAATTATTGTAGTTGCTGGTTCGTCCTTTTTCATGCTTTCCCTCCTACTCTCTCTACAAGGTCTTCTAGTTTTCTTTCTGAGTTAGCCATTAGCACATTTTAATCAGCTTATATTATTATGATTATATCCACGGTTAATAAATCATGTTTTCCCCCCACCCAGCATCTGGATGGACTCGCTCTCGATGTTAAATATATTGATATATGACACATTAGTGCAGGTCGATCTTTAGAAGCGTGGAATTGCACTGTTGTAACCTAGAGAGGATTGCTGAATGATGAATAACCAAAATGAAGGTTGGAAATGTAATGGTAATCTTTATAACACCTACAAAATACAATACCCGCCAGCGGCATGAAGTAGGTAAACCACTGCTAGTGGTTGTCCACTTAGACACTATATTACTCCCACTTACAGTAGAGTCCACCGTATTTCTGAGGATTGGGACATAGCCATTAGTGTTCATACATATGGTATATAACACCCTATTTTTAAATTTGCTCTGCACAGAGTCAATATCTCATCGTTATCGCCAAAATTATGTAATCTAGAAAAGTTTACTGAATGTGGAATAACAACAGGGGTTGGAAATGAAATGTGACTCTTGATAACATCAACAAAATACAATACTCGCCAGCGGCCTGAAGTAGGTAAACACTACTAGTGGTGATCCACTTAGACAGCACATTACCCCACCCCATTACAACGTATTTAGACAGCAGATTAAGCACCCACCACTTACAACGTATTTATGATCATTGAGACATACCATTTCGTGTACATAAGTACGATATATAACAATATCTGTCTCAATTCAGGTCGTATCTATCTATCTATCTATCTATCTATCTGTGGTAACCTAGAAACAGTTACTGAATGAGGAATAACCAAAATGGAGGTTGGAAATGAAATAGTAATCTTTATAAGATCAACAAAATGCAATACTCGCCAGCGGCGTGAAGTAGGTAAACCACTACTTGTGGTGCACTACTTAGACAGGATATTCCCCTAACTTAAAATAGTGTCCAACGTATTTATGAGAATTAGGACATAGCTGTCAGTGTTCATATGTACGTTATATAACATGGATTCAAATTGAATGTTGCAGTTTGAAATAGTTAATAAATGAAGCAAAATAGATTTTTCCAAATCCTTAACGTTTTTTGTTTGAGGAAGTGTGTTTCAAGATTAAGTTTAGATTCAAAATAGTTGCGTTGGAATTTAAGTCCGGTGATCAGTAAAAGACGGCCTTATAAAATTTATAATTTACTGAAGCTTTACAAATTTTATATGATCACGATACAAGACACAAGCACATTATTAGGAAATGATTGTGCTGTTAAATAAGACCTTCATTTACGTCAAAGGGAAATTATACTAAACAATTCAACTATCTTATATACATTATATAGTGTTGTAGTTTTAGCGTCGTTTTCAATAAACACTGCAAATTTAAAACATTTTTCTTATCATTTGTGCGCAGTAGTATTATAGTATTATATACACCTATCTATTTTTTGTATTTATTAATTATGATCTAAAAAATCGTAGCCTTTTTTGTAACATTTAAAATTTATTTTTTCAGTTTTTACTTATACAATAAAAAAAAATGCATATTTTGTTTGTGGCGGTTCATAGTTATTAGGCTGGTGCAAAAATAATGACGGTTTTTGACGTTAAAAAATACGTCAAAAATCGTCATTATTTTTGCACCAACCTAATAGAAATCTGGTTTGAATGTATTTTCCATCGAATGTATCTAATACATGAACTTTATTTGTATTTATTCTCAAATTTTGAACTCAGTTTGTAAGCAAAAATCCTCATAAATATATTGGTACATTTTTAGGTGATCTTTAAAACTAAATGCTCAAAAATTGGTAAAAGCTTCGAATCTAAATTTTGGTGTCAGTACTTTTCATATAAAACATCAGCTTTGCCCCCCACCCCTCACCAGCAATGCCATGTTGATTTTATAAAAGACGTGAAACATTAATCTCTCCTATTGTGCATGCCTGATATTAAATTATTTCCAGGAATACTTCACAATCACCAAATTTAAAACCCATTGAGCATGTATGTTAATTAATTAGCAGTTACACCTAACAAGCACCTGGACAGATTTGCGATATGACTACATAGGTGTTAAAAATCAAAAAATAAAATACCTACCCAGGCAATAATAAGAAATGAAACAATCAACCTCAGCAGAGACCAATAAAACACGCATACACAGATAGATAGATAGATAGATAGATAGATATGAACATACAACGATAGATAGTTATGAACATAGATAGATAGATATGAACAGGTATAGATAGATAGATAGATAGATAGATAGATAGATAGATAGATAGATAGATAGATATTAGGTTGGTGCAAAAATAATGTCGTTTTCTCATATATGTTACTATGTGAGAAAACGACATTATTTTTGCACCGACCTAATAGATAGATATGAACAGACGATAGAAAGGTAGAAAGACAGATAGATTGATAGATAGATAGATAGATAGGAATAGAGATACATATATATGAACAGAATGTGATAGACATGAAAAGGCTGAAATAGATAGATAGATAGATAGATAGATAGATATGGACATACAACGATAGATAGATATGAACAGAAAACGATAGATAGATAGATAGATAGATAGATAGATAGATAGATAGATAGATATGAACAGACATAGATAGATAGATATGAACATAGATAGATAGATAGATAGATAGATAGATAGATAGATAGATAGATAGATATTGTAATGTAAAGGAGAAAAAGAGAAGTATTTTACACTAATAGATTTCAATTAAGTTAATGTTTCAATTTCATTCCGGCGATCGGTAAAAGCGTTATTTGCACGGTCTTATAAGATTTATAATTTATTGAATATTTATAAGTTTTCTAGGGTCAAGATGCAAGGGACAAGCACATTATTAATAAATCATTGTGAAATCAAATAAGACCTTCATATACATCAAATGGAAATTATACAAAACAATCCAGCTATATTATAATGCAATTTTTTATACGTTGTAGTAGTTTTCAATAAACAATGCAAATTTAAAACATTTTTTTCTTATAATTTGTACCTAGCAATATTATGGGGTTTATATATTTTGTGGCTTTTATTACGATAAAACAAATAATCTAACAAATCTTATTCATTCAGTTGCCCTTTTTATCTTTTAAAATTTTATACAGTTTTTACTTATCGAATACGGTAAGAAAATTGCATATTTAGAATTCTGATTTGAACATATTTTCCATTCAATTCATCTAATGCAAATTATATAAAATTAATTTGGATTTATTGTTGAAATCGTAAAATGTTGAAGTCAATTTGTTTTATAGTAACTTACCCACGCATGCATGGACTCACCCAGCTATAAATAGGAGCAGGTACTGCCTTTTGGAGGGTAAAGTTTCCAGCAGTCAACTCTGACCGAACATTCTTGCTGTAACCCTCTCGTTTCTATGTTTGTATTACTGTTTCTGTTAATATATTTGTTTAACTTAATTCCTCCCTTGTGTTTTTATTTCTGGCCCTAACAAGGACAGAACAGTTTGTAAGCTAAAATCTTCGTGAATTAGGTATTTTTGCACCTTTTTTTAGTCGATTTTTCAAACAAAATGCTGAAAAACTGGTAAAAGCTCTGAATCTAATCTTTGGTGTCAGTAATTTTCACATCAAAGCCCAGATTTCTCACCGTGTACAATGCTGATTTTCTGAAAAAAGTGAAAAGTTAACCTGTCCTAATGACACATCCTTGTCTTACGACCCTTTCTATTTTTGTCTAGATAATTAATTAATCTTGTATCTGTATGAAGGCTGTTTGAGTTCAGTGCATCTTCTGGATTAATCTAACATTCTTATCAACTTTTAAAAAAACCTGTCAACATATCACAAACATTTGTCTGTGATATATGTGCTCGGCCTATATTTGTGTGTCATAAAGAGAACAATGGGTTTCGTAAACTTGTAACTCAGTTTCACTTTTTTAGTGAGTTGCTCTTTCAATAAATAATAATAATAATAATAATAATAATAATAATAGTAATAATAATCTTTTATCAAGTTGAACTTTATTGGCACTCACTGAATATAAAACCTGACATGACAGAGTGGGCCAATATCTGCACTGGAAAATCTGCAATTTCTACGGGAAAGAAACTGGTATGAACACCACCCAGACTCGGTTACGGAGATAGGATCTGTTACAATTCTATGGGACTACACAATACACACTGACAGAACAATCAAAGCCAATCGCCCAGATATTGTTATTAAAGACCACAAACAAAAAAAGTGCCTCCTTATTGATATGGCAGTCCCTGCTGACTGCAATGTATCTTTGAAGATATTCAAAAAGCTGTCAAAATACAAGGACCTTGAAATCGAAATCTCAAAAATGAGGACATTAAGAAATCCTGCTGTAGTTGGAGCTCTAGGATTGACTGGAAAATATTCTATTGAATTGATGTCTGGTACCCACCCTGCCTTAAAGTAATACAATTGTTCTCACATGTACAGACCACACCTTACAAAGGGCTTTATCTATGTAAAATATGTGTGATTTTTTTTTTAAATTACTCAGTGGAAAAAGTCATGATGTCATCTCTGACATAAGGTCTCTGCTAGGGACCCGGAAAGAAATGAAGACACAGCAGAAATCAAAGGAAATAAATTAATAATAAATGCCATCTGGAAAGAAAACCCGAAAGAAATGAACTGCAAAGAAAATTGTCACTTATAAGTGAAACAGAAAAGGGGGCTCGAAAATGAAAGAAAGAAAAATGAAACAGCGCCTTGGCACAAAGAATAAGACTGGTGTACTGATGTAAAAGTTAAAGAGAAGCTGAAACAACAGATCCAAGTGAAAGCATAGAGAATCAGATTCTTCTGGAGAAACAGGATCTTCAAAGATGATTCCAAGAAAGTATATCGAAAACTGGGTAAAAATAAAATAGTATCTCTATTTTATTCTTTCCAAGTTCTCGATATAGTTTTTTGACATAATCCTTGATCCATATAATATCCGGGAAATCGAGGAGTTCAGGTTTAAGGTGTGGGAAACTGCAAAATGCACAATGAAAGGCCAAGATGGATCAAACATCAACAAGAACAACACGCACATATAGAGTGCTAAAAATGGACGGATATCAATATTACTGAAAGAAGTGCTGCCAACTGCATTGCCAAGAACTGGATAATCCCAGGAATAAAAGGAATAGTCAGTTTTTGGAGAAAAAAAAACAAAAAAAAAACTATCCATGGCCCATGGTCATACAATAATAAATCCATCCCCCCCCAAAAAAAAATGCCGCAAGTGGATTACGTGCGGAGTAACATACCTACTCCACAAAATATAATGGACGCGGAACCCGAAGAACTATAGACCCATCACCGGCCTACCAACAATATACAAAATCCTTAATTCTATCATTACCGAGAGGATATACAACTTCCTTGAGAAAAACAATTTACACCTAGCAGAAGAGTAGGGATGTAAAATAGGTAGTTACGGGTGTAAAGCCTAAATAATTATCAATAAAACAATATTGGAAAAGATGAAATCAGGGTAAAGAAAATTATCGATAGCATGGATCGACTACAGAAAGGCATTCAATAATGTTCCACAATCATGAATAGAAAAGCGACTAATAACATACAGAGTAGACCCCAAATCAGACAGATTCATTACGGAGAGCATGAAAAATTGGAAGTCTACATTAAACCTAAACCATACAAACAGGTCACAGAATGACAAACTAAGTCACCTATTCTATAGTGAGGATATTAAAACGTTTGCCAAAGATGACAACCAACAGAAAAACCTTCTAACCTTTATCAAAACCTTCACCGAAGACATTATGATGGAGTTCGGAATCGACAAAAATGCCAAAGCCACTTTCAAAGGCGGTAAACTACGGATTTAGACATTAAGATTGAATTAAGATTAAGCTAATCAAGTGTAAGGAATTAGACTCATAATTAGAAGAAGAAGAAGAAGAAGAAGAAGAAGAAGAAGAAGAAGAAGAAGAAGAAGAAGAAGAAGAAGAAGAAGAAGAAAGACTGGAGAATAAAGGAGGGAGTAAGGAGATGTAGAAGGAGGATGATGATGACAAAAACAACAATAATAATAGAAGAGAAAGGAGATGGAGAAGGAGAATAAGAAGGTAGACAATAATAATAATAATAATAATAATAATAATAGTGTGAAGAAAAAGGAGATATAGAAGAAGAAGATGGAGGTAGCCAAGAAGAAGACGGCTAAGAAAGATAATAATAATAATAATAATAATAATAATAATAATAATAATAATAATAATAATAATAGTGAGAAGAAAAGGAGAAAATCGAAAGTAGCCAAGGAGAAGACGGCGAATAATAATAATAATAATAATAATAATAATAATAATAATAATAATAATAATAGTGAGAAGAAAAAAGTGATATAGAAGGAGAAGATGAAGGTAGCCAAGAAGAAGACGGCTAAGAAAGATAATAATGATAATAATAATAATAATAATAATAATAATAATAATAATAATAATAATAATAGTGTGAAGAAAAAGGAGACTAGAAAGAGAAAACGAAGATAGCCGAGAAGAAAACGGCGTAGAAGGACAATTTTGCCAAGGACGCCAACCTGCAGAAAAACCTACTCACCATTTTCAACACCTTCAACGAAGACATTAAAATGGAGTTCGGAATCAACAAATGTACCAAAGCCATTTTCAAGGGCGGTAAACTAACAAAAACTACTGGTTAAGACCTTGATATCAATAACAAGATTAAGGAACTGGACAAAGATGGTACATTAAGAATTAATGAAGGAGACGGAATACAACATTCAATTATGAAGAAAAAGAATATTATAGGAGAATGCGCTTGATACTAGAAAGCCAAAATGAATGGGGCCAATAACATGAAGGCTATCAGCTCATTAGCTATTGAATGACATTAAAAGATTGGGCGCCAAGCCCAATCTTTTAATGTCATTCAATAGCTAATGTGCTGATAGCCTTCTTGTTAAAATTTGACCAGAAAAATGTTTATGCATCAGATTACGATATCAGATGTTGATAGGCTGTATGTACCAAGAGCTTTAGGAGGCCGAAGTCTAATCCAAGTTGAATTAACTCTAAAAACTACAACAATCGGATTGGAAGCATACTTCAGAGAAACTAAGTACTCCACTCCATCAACAAAATAGCAATAATAATAATAATAATAATAGGACCTGTAACAA
>OZ010603.1:85800867-85813367 GCA_963932145.1 Acanthosepion lycidas
GTAAATAATCCAAACAAAAATAGAACTTGTAAAACTTGGGATGACCCATGCCCTTTATGCCTACATGAGAAACTCCACATTATTAAGTTTCTAAATAATAAAAATCTATTAAACAATAGACATGAGTTAACGGTTTTTCCCGACATCATCAAATCTTTGCATTGAATAATTAGCATAATTTTTTTTTTAATCCATAGTCCTAATAAATAGCTTAAATACCCTACAAAAAAGATAAACCTTTATGAAGTCGTCAAAAAACAAATGTAACGGCAGTTTTTTTTTATATACACAAAACCCTTTCAGAAAAAATAAAATAAAAAAATAAATAAATCTCCGTAGACACGTAAACCAGACTAGACGAAATCAGCTTCCGTTTTAAATTTAGACACCCAAACCTTACCCTGACTTGACATCTATGAATGTAACTCTATACTGATACAAATTATTAACACCCTGCACCCCCACTTTATATGAACAATCGCGCTGGCCGTTACCATGGAAATTTTGATTTCAATAATGAATTTGCTATTAAAACACGTAAATTTCAGAAATAAATTATTAAAAAAAAATTTCGCTTGAAGATGTAACAGAGCTTACTTTAATTCAATTTAATTCAAATAATTATATTGAAGTTTTGAAACATGAGAACTCTTATGTAGCGTGTTGGAATCATATTTTTAAATAAATAATTATATATATATATATATATATATATATATATATATATATATATATCAGAAGAGCCAACAAAATTTTCTCAGAGAAAATCAAGAAAGAGTAGGAGGAAAGAAGGACACTCAAGAAAATTTCGAAGAAGAAAAATAAAAAGAGAATATCTACAAAGATTAGAAAAGAAGAAGAAAATGAATTCAAATAATATTAGAAGAATGGAAAAAGAAAAGAAGTTTAGATCAAATAATAAGAAGAATAAAGTAATTGAAGTTTGAAAGGTGAAGGAGAAAAACAGAAAAAAAAACGAATAGAGAAAAATAGGAAAGAAAGTAAGAAAAGAAAGAACTAAAGAATGAACGAACAAGATAGAACTGGAGATGTAAAAAATGTAGAAAATAAATACAAGATTACTAGATGAAAGAAAAACCAAGTTTAGATCAAAGAAGATGGAGAAAAAGAAAAGAAGAAAGATTAAAAGATAAAGAAGAAGGGAAAAGGAGAAAGAAGGAGAAACAAATAGAAAGAAGAAAAAAAAAGATGAAATCCCGGAAATTTTTAGAAGATTAAGAAGAAAAGAAAGGAGGAAATAAAAGAAGAAAAGAGAGAAGAAGAAGAAGAAGAAGAAGAAGAAGAAGAAGAAGAAGAAGAAGAAGAAGAAGAAGAAGAAATGTCCCGCGGATAAAAAGAAAAAAAATAAGTGGCTTTATTCCCCCGTGTCGCCTCGTTTGACGCATATGCATTTACGTACGTGGGATTCGTTTCATCATTTTTGACGCGGCAGCCGACATTGATTGCCCCCAGCGAAACACGAAGCTCTCGGCTTAACTTGAGAAACTCAAGCTAAAAGGCCGGCACCAGGTATTCCCACACCTGCTAGACATTGGATTCTAAAGAGAATAGGCCTTCTTTTCACATGATCTCCATTTTAGCTTTCTGTTTCTTTTTCTTTACTTCCGTCATTTTTTGCTTCCTTCCTTTTCAGCTATCCAGTCCTTCATATTGGGCGCTTTGCCCCTGGGTAAGGGTTGGAACGTTAGCCTTGCAGCATAACACAACTGTGCAGCGTGCTCACTTATAAGTGGCTGCCCAAAACCATTCTTCTGGCCTTAAACCAATCTAAGAGCAGATTCTTAAAATATGGCCGTGTGCCAGGCAAACTTATTTCCTTCTCTTTACATTATTTGAGGTTAGTTTTTAGATCAATAAGTCGGGGGAAGATTGCATAACGTCAGACATTTAACTGGGAAGTGTTTGCCTAAATAAGGAATTAGCATTCGCGATAGTACCATAGTTATCTGCAGAAAACACCAAATACTTTGTGATATTGCCCCAAATCCTATAATAAGGCACAAGGATTCTTAAGTATGAGGTTATTTATAGGGGTAAACTTTACTATATTAGTAACTGCCTGAGATGCGAATTATTTCTATGTGCCGTGTCTCTACAGGCGTTGACGATCATGACTCTCCACAATTTCTTTTCATAGCTCCTAATTAATTTTGACGTTATAATAATTTCCTTAAAACTTTGTTCTGCCATCCATTTACTGAAGCTCTCTCTCTCTCTCTCTCTCTCTCTCTCTCTATATATATATATATATATATATATATATATATATATATATATATATATATATATGCCGAAATAGACTAATCCCCATATTAGTTGACTTCGGATTTTATTGTTAATTAATTATTAACTCTGTAATAAAAATTACATTGACCTATTTTTGTGGATCAATTTTAACATTTTATATTACGAGGACACACTTGGTTTTATATACCAACGCATTTGTCACGTTTACTATATATATATATATATATATATATATATATATATAATGGACTCTCCCGTCGGTTTCGACGTATGAGGATCTGACAGCTTATTGATTCAGTTATGAAAGTTTGTGCGATAATCTTAAGTGACATTTAAGACCAGCTTGTGATTTTCAAAGGAGGTCGCATATGGAGCAAGTGTGAGGATTGTGAAATGAGATCACTGTTAGATTGTCTGACCTTTTAGATCTTGCTCTCACTTCTTGAAGATGATTCAAACAAGCAGATTGAAAATTGCTGAGTCCACTAAAACACGTTGATCACCATTCTGCCTCCTCCAAGGCTAAGCGCTCAAGTGTGTTATGTGGTTAATTGACTGCTGACAAGTTATATATATATATATATATATATATATATATATATATATATATATATATATATATATATGTGTGTGTGTGTGCTCTACTTTCGTATCGAGCACTATTTTTTAAAAATAATTACAAAAATACTAAGGAACTTTGGATTATTTACCAAACCAGTTTCTTTCCTATTTTCTACAATATTTTCACACATATTGGCTCCCGAATTAAGGTCGAGCACTCTAAACCTTTATTTATTTTTAAAAACAACTTCTTTAAAAATATGGAAAAAGTTAATTTCGGGATTTCTCTGAAAAACATTCCACATACAAACAAACGGAATTATTTCGTTAAACTTTTGCAAAAAACAGAGGAATTAATCAGAAGGATGAGATGGAAGGCATACTTCTACTTTCGCGGTAATAACTCAACCGATAAAGAACGCGAAGTTTACGGCTTTAAAAGTAAAAGAGTCGCACCATTCAACAAACAACTATACGAATTTGAAAAAGACCTACTCAACCTTATCAACAACATCTCCTTTCAAAATAAGAAAAACCACTTCCAAAAACAGCTAGACCAAATAGTTAAAAGCATTAATGATTGTGACAAAATATTAGTTAAGTCGGACAAAACCGGCAACTTCTACAAATTGGCTGTTGATGACTACAAAAACTTAATTAAAAAAAACTTAACAAGGACTTATAAAAAAGCGTGCAACAACAACATAAACATGGTTGACAACATAAACAGAGCAAGTAAAAAAATAACTGATAAATTTAAAATTAGCGATAGAGTAGGCAAACTTGCAGAAAAGGAATGTTACGTAACACTTAAGGACCATAAGCCTGACTTTCTGGAAAACCCGACCACTAGGATAATTAACCCTACCCGACCCGATATAGGAAAGATCAGCAAAAGGATCCTGGAAAAAATTACTTACCAAATAAAAAAACAACTCAAATTAAAATTATGGATCAATACTAAAGATGTCATCAACTGGTTCAACAATATTGATGATAAAACAAATTGCACCTTACTACAGTTCGATATCGTGGACTACTAACCATCAATTTCGAAGGATCTTTTTACGACTGCCCTGGACTTTGCTGCTGTATATTCTAACCTGACAAAGGAAGAAACCGACATTATCCTCAGCGCAAAAAAATCCGTCCTCATTCATAATGGGGAACAATGGATAAAAAACAATAACGACCTGTTTGACATCACAATGGGATCACTAGACTCTGCAGAGTCTTCTGACTTGGTTGGTCTTTTAATATTGTACAACCTAACGGCACACCGCGAGATTGATATCCAGGACATCGGACTGTATAGAGATGACGGGCTCATGGTGGTGAGGAGTTCCACTAGCTTTAAGATAGAGAAGATCCGTAAAATTATTTTTAGTGAATTTAAAAAACTTAGCTTAAAGATAACAGTCTCTTCTAAATTGAAAAACGTAAACTTCCTCGACGTAACCCTAGACTTACCGAGCAACACGTACCAACCCTATAGAAAACCAAATGCTAACCCCTTATATATACACCCGAAGTCTAACCACCCTCCATCCACAATTAAACATATACCCTCTTCAATAGAAAATAGAATTAGCAGTAACTCCGCTAATATTCCACCAACATAATGACTTCTACAACACTGCCCTAAAAAATAGTGGTTATAAAAATGCTAACATTAAATATAGGGACAATTGCAATAACCAAAAGAAAAAAAACAGGAAAAGAAACATCATTTGGTATAAACCTCCGTTCAACCAAATGGTTAGTATTAAACTAGGACAGAAGTTCTTAGCTCTAATCGATAAACACTTTCCCACCAAAAGTAGGCTTGGTAATATATTCAATAAGAACACACTAAAATTGAGTTATTGCTGCACTGAAAATCTAGAAGGTATAATAAGAAGACACAATAATAATATCCTGAACAAACCCCCTTACCTGAATAGTTTTAATAACTCTACACTTAAATCAGATAATAATAGGGAAAATTATGCGATTGTAGAAACCCGGTAGACTGCCCATTAGAAAATAAGTGCTGCATCAAAGCTGTGGTATACCAATGCACTATATCATCCACGGAGAACCCTAACAATAATATGATATACATTGGGTCCACGAAAAATGCCTTTAAAACCAGATGGAGGCAGCATAAATGCTCCTTCAACAACATAAACTTTAGACATCAGTCCTCTCTATCTAAATATTTTTGGCACCTGAAAGTAAAAAATAGGACACCTAAAGTAAAATGGAAAATCATTAACAGGACTAGAACTTGCAAAACTTGGGATGACCCATGCCCTTTGTGCCTCCATGAGAAACTACACATTATTAAGCTCCTAAACAATAAAAACCTATTAAACAACCGGCAAGAATTAACGGTTTTCTGCCGACACAACCGAACTAACGCTCTGAATAACTAGCCTAAAACACGCATACAAAAAAATAAATTTTAAAATCCATAGCCCATATACATAGTTTTAATTACCTAGAAAAATTGATAACCCTTTATGAAGTCGTCAAATAACAAACGTTACGGCTTTTTCATATATCTTTCTTAAAGAGATATAATAAAAGAATAAAATAAAAATAAATTAATAAATCTCCGTAGACGCTCAAGCCAGACTATGCGAAAACTTCCTCCGTCGTAAATTTAGCCACCCCCACCTTACCGTGACCCGACATCTATGAAAGTAACTCTATACTGATACAAATTATTAACACCCCACCCCTACCGATTCTAAACAATCCGCCCTTGATGTTACCATGGAAATTTTTGATTTCAATTCTCACCATACTATTAAAACTCGTAAATTTCAGAAATAAGTAATTCCCAAAAAATTTCCCTTGAAGATGGAACAGAGCCTACTTTAACTCAAGTTAATTCAAATATTATTTTGAAGTTTTCGGCTCTTGTTTTGAAACATGAGACCTCTTATGTAGCGTGTTGGAATCATATTTTTAAATAAATAATTATATATATATATATATATATATATATATATGATATCGCACATTGACATTGAGTGCTGGTGTACCTAGACTGGCAAGAACCAAAATTGTTGAACAATTCTGTTTGTCAAAGCAGAATTGTTCATATAAACAGAACATTCATTTTGGTTCTCACCAGTCGAGGTGCAACTAAATGTACCGAAACGAAGTTGCATCTTTGTAGTGAGTAATTTGTTTTTGTCTATAGGATATATATATATATATATGATAAATTAAAATGCTACTCTGTATAGAATTTCCAAGAGGATAAAGATCTAAGGAGAGCTCGGTCTATGCCTGAGACAAAGCAAAATTATTAATTAATGAACATCGCACACTTAAAATACCATAGGTAATAATCTTTATTTCATAAAAGCTATAAAAATGCCCTTCAATCTTTCAAACATACAAAACAAATATAAATGGGTTAAAATTACTCCTGCTTAAATTCAAGATATACAAATATTATATTGAGGAAGAAGGAGAGAGAAAAAGTAGAGACGGAAAGATTGAAAATTATGAATATGCAATGGTGTCGGTGTGGGAGGAAGAATAAACCTGAAGAATTATTCACAGTAGACTTTAAAGTTTGAGCTGGCCTATTTAATATGACATACGCTACACAATTTTGCAATTTAATTTAGAGGTTGAATGAAAATCTTATTATGTCAAATGGAGTTAAGAAACACTGTCTGTGTCATTAGTGTCTAGGAATCCGATGCATACATATTCCATTTAACAAACTTTTGTTAATTTAACTCAAAAAAAGAAGTGGTTTGCTAAGTTTACAGTTAGTGATTGTAGTCATATTGATATAGAACGCTAAGGCAAACTCCCTACAGATGACGACCAAATCAAGACATGGATTGAGGATAATCAGCATTAAACAACGCGGGAATTGGCAGACACATTAAATTTATTAAAATCTACCATACAAGAGCACTTAATGAAACTTGGACACTCAAATTGCTACGATGTTTGGGTATCACATGATCTGAGTGAAAAGAATCTTATGTTTCATGTCATCTGTGATTTGCTATATAAGCGCAATGAAAATGAATCCTTTTTAAGTAAATTGATGAGAAATGGATTGTTTACAACAATGTTCAGTGAAGATGATCCTAGAGTAAGTGATATGATGCAGCTTTCATACATTGATATTTGTTTTAATTTCGGAATTTTTTTATTTAATGTATTTTTACATACCATCCCTTGCTTTTTTTTCTCTTACTTCGGCATACTTCTTCTTCTTCTTCTTCTTCTTCTTCTTCTTCTTCTTATTATTATTATTATTATTATTATTATTATTATTATTATTGTTATTATTATTATTATTATTATTATTAATTTGTTTACTTCTTTTTATGATCCTCTACTCGTATTCCTAATGAATCTGATCAACATTCTTTTTTCCTCAATTTTTTTTTTACCTCACGAAAATGTTTTTGAACTCGGTTGAGACTTGGAAGGGATGTGGCGGCAAGGTTCCAGTTTTGGTTTAATCTGTCTCTTAGGGAGAGGGAGAGAGAGAGAATAAGAGAGAGAGAGAGAAATGAGCAGGAGGAATCAGATTTTTTTTTTATTTTGTTTTACGGCAAATCAACAACTCAATGGATTATTTAATGCCGACAAGATTTTTAGGACAGATTCATATGAATAGAACATGTACTCTTTATAAAAAAACAGTTTGCAGATCAGGTTTCATTAACGCGTTTTGTATAAAAAGTTTTTTGTCGAGAATGTTGCCTGGTTTGCTTTATTTTGTTTTACGGCATATCAACATCTCAATGGGTTATTTAATACCGGCAAGATTTTTAGGATAGTTTCGTATGAATAGAATATGCACTTTTTGTAAGAAATATGTTTGTCGATCAGGTTTCATTGAAATGTTTTTGTAAAAAGTGTTTGTGTAGAGAATCTGGTTTAGTTTATTTTCTTTTACGACATCTCAACACCTCAATGGGATATTTATTGCTGAGAAGATTTTTTAGGATAGATTCCTATGAATAGAATATGTATCCTTTGTAAGCCATCAGTTTGTATATCAAGTTTCATTGACTTATTTTTGTAAAGAGGGTTTTTGTAGAGCATCTGGTTTGGTTTATTTTGTTTTATGGTATATCAACACCCAATGGTTTATCTAATACCGATAAGGTTTCTCGGATAGATTTGTAAATAGATGTATTCTTTGTAAGAAATCCGTTTGTGGATCAGGCTTTATTGACGGATTTTTTTGTAAAGAGGGCTGTTTTCAGAGAATTAAATATATTTCTGGTAATGTTTTTTCCCCAAAAAATGTACTGCTGGTAATTTTACTATAAAATTCAATTTTATACTTTCATAGAGTTTTGACCCCATTTTTGGGAATAACTATTTTCCCATACCTGGGACCCTAACAAGTGTTGCCAAGCCGGGTCAAGGTAGACTTAGGATCAACAGCAATTAAGAGGAGGTTGCATGCTCTTCAAACCTCACGATCCGAGTCTTGGCTATCGGATCTAGTTTATCGTCATACCCAGAACGGGAGTATAAAGTACTTCCTGGATCCAACCATTTTTAGCGCATTTATCGAGAGATGAGTGTTCCATTTGAGACCTGGTGTGGTCTTGAGCCCCAACTTACGTTCCAGACAAGTAGGCTCATTTTAACCATCGTTGATGAATACTTGGGGTCTGCTCTATGATGATAAATGTTATTAGTTTGGTTCTGAAGCTACTGAAGGTTACAAGCGAGGTTAGAGTGACACTGATCCATAACTGTTTATTTTTATTTTATTTTTTCCGATTCTTCATTCATTTTTTTTTTTTTTTTACTTCTTTCTACCTTTGCTATTTCTCTCCTCCTTTCCATTCTTACAATTTGTTGTTTGTTTTTTGTTTTTTGTTTTTTGGGTTTTTTTTTCGCCAGGAACATTTTTCGTTCGTCTTTTTATTTTTTTTTATTTTTTTTTTATTTTATTTCTTTTCCCTCCGGTTATCATATTTTTCTATTTCTTTTCTTTCTTTCTTTTTTCTTTTTTTTTTTTTTTTGTTTAGCATGTATTTTTCAAATCAGCTCACCCCAAGCAATAAGATGCAAGCGGTTGCTGGAAGAGAAATAGAAAAACAGACTTTAGAAGGAACTAGAAACCCAATCCTAAACAGGAAACAAGGGATTAACATCTGTTCGTTTTCAAAACACTTGGGAGGAGTGTGGACCGGAAGATGGATGAACCTAGCATATTGAATAAAAAAAAAAAAATAGTAAATAAAATTTCAGAGATTAGGCGTGAACGTTAAAACTATAGGGATAGAGTCGATTTTAGAAGCAACCCAAACTCTAATCCTAAACAAAAGACAAGTGATAAATCTATACTACTATTCAAAAGACTATAAAAAAGTGTAAATCTGATGATAGGCAGACCTATCTACTACTATTGAGGAAAAAATAAATGAAACATAAAAAATAGAGGGAAAAGGTGAGCATTTATGCAGAGACGTTAAAAGAGTTGAAGTAGACATTAAAAGGCACCAATTGCCAATTTTCTTTTTCTTTTCTTCTTCTTCATCTTCTTTTTCCCGTTCTTCTTTTTCTTCTACTTGCTTCTCTTCTTCATTCTCCTTTTCTTCCTTATTGATGGTTTTCCATCATTTTCATTTAATTGCTGTTTCTTTCTTTTCGTTCGTCTAATTTAGCTTTTCTATTTAGTTGTTACTATTGTTTTATGTTGTTGTTGTTGTTCTTCTTCTTCTTCTTTATTGATGGTTTTTCATCATATCAATGTAATTACTGTCTTTTTCCTTTTATTTCGTCTATGTCGTTGTAAAGTTTCTTTTACTACATCTTTTTTCTTCTTTCTCCTTTCTTCTTCTTCTTCTTCCTCTTCTTCTTCTTCTTCTTCTATTTCTTCTTACTTTTCTCCTTCTGTTTGCCGATTTTTTTTTATCATTTTCATTCAACTCCTGTTCTTTTTCTTTCGCCTCCTTTAGCCTTTTCATTTTGTTACCAACTTTCTTTTAATTATTTTCTTCTTCGTTTTCAACTTCTTCTTTTACTTTTTCTTTTTCTTCTTTTCTTCTTCTTTTTCTTTTTTTTTGTATTTGTTTTTCTTTTATATCCTTCTCATTTTCATTGATGTTGTTTTTCATTATTTTCATTTAATTGCTGCTCCTTTCTTTTTCTGCTATCAATTTTCTTCTTCTTCTTCTTAAATTTTCTTCTTTTAGGTTTTAAAAAAAGAAAGAGCTACAAACATGAACTACTGCCGAAAAAAATCGCACAGATGCAGATCTGAAGCCCAAAGAAAAAACCCCGATACGAGTAAACAACTAACAAAAGAGGTCAATACAACCGTAGAGCAAACCTAGATAAACCTAATGAGCCAGACAAACCTGGCCATTCTTTCCCTGACGATCCGTTTAGGTGAAACCTGGGTAGGTTTGTCTGGCTCATTAGGTTTATCTACCTATCTATCTATCTATCTATCTATCTATATATATATATATATATATATATATATATATATATATATATATATTATAAATAATTAATTATTCATTGGTCTATAGGGACTGAACATCTAGTCCATCTTACAATTTATAAAAAGAAGCAGTGTGTCATTCAACGAGTGGTCAGTGAGTTAATGCCCAATTTAAACAGTTAGCGAAGTGATTTTGTCATTAATTACTTTAAATTTATTAAATTATTATTTGGATTTGGTAATTCTTTACAATATTAATTAAGCTGCATTATTTCATATATATATATATATATATATATATATATATATATATATATATATAAAAGTGAACATAGAAGTCAACACTTAGAGGCGACAGTCTGTTTCATGCTATATGCAATCGTCAGGCCACTATATATATATATATATATATATATATATATATATATATATATGTATATGTATATATATATATATATATATATATATATATACAAGTATATGATTGGTGCATATGGAATGAATTCCAATAACCAACAATTACTATTCTTAAAAGAGTGCTCAATACAAAGTAGAGCAGATATAGTTATTTATTTTAAAAAATTATAACATAAATATGATATAAAATGACTTCAAAAATAGCCATTTTGTTTCAACACCCTCGGTGTCTTATCAAGTGATGAGGTTGAATGTAAAACCTTTTAAATTCAACGTCATCACTTGATAAGACACCGAGGGTGTTGAAACAAAATGGCTATTTTTTTAGTGATTTTATAACATATCTATGTTATAAATTTTTTAAATAAATAATTATATATATATATATATATATTATGTCCATAAGGTCTCGTTGCAATTTAAAATATATATTCCAAAGGCAATTGATGACATATGAGATGTGTATTTTAGATATCTTGTTGATGAAAAAGGTACTTCAAAATGAACACTAATATTTTCTGACCGGTGGAGTGGAAAGGCTGGCGCAGTTCCCTGGATACCTCGTTCTCCAGATAACATTCACCTGGACTTCTTTCTATGGGTTTATGTTATAAAAATCGTATATCGAACAAAGACCCGTGACATCACTGATCTAAAGGAAAAGATCACTGATGCCATTGCAACCATTGATGAGGCTATGGCTCAGCAAACATGGCAACAAGGTGTATTAAATTAGTTACAAAAATATCATCATTTTCTAATAATTTCCACACATTTTTTTGTTCATGTTTTTTTGTAATAATTTTTTTCAAACTGAAAACAATCTTTATAGACACCCTGTATTTTCTGTTTAAATAATCTACGAAGCCATAGAAAACGAGACATTCAATCGAACTTCTTCTTCTTCTTCACCACCATCATCATCGTCGTCACTTCTTTCCTCTCTCTCTCTCCCCCCTCTCTCTCTCTCTCTCTCGTCCCAGCCTTGTGTAACTGATGAACACAGAATAACTGAACCAATTCCAGGTTATTTAAATTAACATTTTGGAAGTCATCACAGTTTTGTTTCAGGAAGTCGATACAAATATAACCCTTTCATTTTCTCTCTATCTCCCTCTCTCTCTCTCTCTCTCTCTCTCCAACTCTCTAACTCAGACTCACTCTTTCTCTCTACCGATCTATCTATCACAAGCTGTTCATTATCTATCTATCTATCTATCTATCTATCTATCTATCTATCTATCTGGCTCTGTTCAAATCTATCTATCTATTTATCTATCTATTTATCTATCTATCTATCTATCTATCTATCTATCTATCTATCTATCACAGGCTCTTCTTCGTCTTTCTTTCTCTCTGTCCTCCTATCTCTTTATGATTCTATCTATCTATCTATCTATCTATCTATCTATCTATCTATCTGGCTCTGTTCAAATCTATCTATCTATCTATCTATCTATCTATCTATCTATCTATCTATCACAGGCTCTTTTTCGTCTTTCTTTCTCTCTGTCCTCCTATCTCTTTATGATTCTATCTATCTATCTATCTATCTATCTATCTATCTATCACAAACTCTTCTTCGTCTTTCTTTCTCTCTGACCTCCTATCTATTTATGATTCTATCTATCTATCTATCTATCTATATTTTTTCAAATCGATTTGCCTAGCTATGTATGTCTCAATCTATCTTCTTCCACCTTGTGCTCTTTCAACCGCACCTTCCTGCTCTCCCTCAAGTACATTGTCTATTATTTTATTTGTTCACCCATTCCTTTCAAAACAAATATCCTCAATGCAGGTGAAGCCC
>OZ010603.1:85815867-85830867 GCA_963932145.1 Acanthosepion lycidas
TATTCACGTTTAAAATGTAAGGTACCTTTCGACCGACACATTTTCAAACACAATCGTCGCTAATCTAAAAAGGAGTACTACAACTAATTAATTATTAAAACTGTCATTAAACGTAAGATCAGGAAGTTCAATGAAATTAAGAAATACGGGCCTTCCAAATGTCCTATATATGTCAGGCTCCCTTGGATTGGTCCTGAGAGTCAGACATACGCCGATAAAATCTCTTCATCCATTAAACGGTGTTACAATGCCGTTACAGTCAGGAACATATTTACTATTAGGAGGGCTTTCCCCCCTTGCCGTAAGGATGTTTTGCCTACCTACCATAATAATTTAGTTATCAATTTAAATGTCGATGCGGGCTCGACTATGTGGGCAAAACTATCCAGAGGCTTGAGGTTAGAATCGCCCAACATGTCCCGGGCTGTGTGCGCAGGCATGTGCTTGTGACATCCGGGTGTTCGCAGACTCATGCCTCTGCTATCGGTGAACATGTATTAAATTCTGGTTTTTGTAGGACTGAGTATTCTCACCATTTCTTTTCAGTATTGCACAGGGCTAGGAACAGACTCCACCTCGACATCTTGGAGTCTGTTATCATCAATATATATATATGAAAAAATAAGAAAAGCTTATCACTCTAATATGTTTCATTTTATCAAAGCTTCATCAGATAACGTGATATGAAGAAAAAGAAGAAAGACATTCTGGCATTTTTATTTTCATTGGTTATTTTACGCGCATTCGACTTGTTGGTCACAATATACTAGTCACTAGTTTAAAAGCCGTACTATCGGACGTCATTTAAACTAACTACTGATTGGGATTTTGGCTTGTTCGGGAGTTTGAGAATCTTAATCATAATCTCAGCAATGGAAGCTCTCCTGACTGCCGTTTGGTCTGGATTTTCATTTGCTCGGGACTTTCTTTTCTTCACTGCAGCTTTGGCTCCTTTCATTGCAATCTGGTCCTCTGTTGGCGAAGATTTCTTCTTGCGAGGCAGCAATAAACTAAAGAAGAACTCAAATTGATCACTGTATTAATATTTAAGCTTACCTTTTAAAAGTTCAACGATAATTCTTCTGTTATCATTTAATTTAAAGACAATTTGATGTACGTACGTCCTTTCTCTCCACAAAAACAATTACTTTTATTTCATGGGTGAGTTTCGCTGCATTTCGCAATTAATTTAAAGTATTTCCAATTTTATTTCCAAGGTATAATAATTTTATCGTACAAAAAAAATTCTTTATAAAAAAATCACGTGAAAAATTCGCCGAAAACAATCGCAGTAATAAAAACTTGGAAATCCAAAGTTACAGGATTGAGTGTCTGAATCCGACCAGATATGTTTTTAATTTGCGCTCGGGGTTGGACTGATTCCAAAATGGTATGTAATGTTGAGCTACGGCCTCAAGGAGCAAAATTGAAAAGGTGTGATATACTAACATTCGCATTTATTAATATAAATAAATAAGAACCGATTGATCCAGTATGTAGGTATAAAAAGCAAGAATAATTACATTAAACAGTAGTAGGATAAAATTAATGTTTATCATCAAGAGCGAATCGATCTAGTTTGTCGGGAAACATGCAAAAATAATTAAATTAAATGGAATTAGTAAAACTTACTGTCTGTTCAAAGAAATCTTCAGAAGTACGAGGGTGGGCTGAAAGTTCATAGGCTGACTATGAAGGAATGATGCTAGAGCTGTGAAATCTTGCATGCGTTCATTTCAACTCTTCTCATTAATAACAGCAATGTTTATTTCCAGATAAACTCACTGTCTGTTCAAAGAAGTCTTTCTTATTAATAACTGCATTGTTTCATTCTAATTAAGACGTTACCTGATCGTTCGAAGAAGTCTGTTCTTCCTATTGGTCAACAAACTCATCAACAGCATCTATGACTTTATCAACAGCATACCTGAAGTCATTATCAGTGCAATACGGGTTCTAAAACAAGTGCCCTTTTCAGGTTGAACAGATGATAGTCAAATCAGGAGAATAGAGAAGGTTATCAGCCAGTGCCACGAATATCAGCTATCGAGAACAAGGATCTATATGCTGGAGAACTGTATTGATGGAACAACGCATTTATTAATAAGAGGAGTTGAAATTAATGCATGCATAATTTCACCGTTTTTGCACCATTCCTTCATAATCAGCCCATGCTGTTTTCCGCGACCACCCATGTACATGAAAATAAACAGTTCAGTTACTAATAGTTGATGGTTCGTCAAACAGCCAGATATCAGTTCACGTAGAAAGAAAAGAATGCAGTTGTCATTGAGAAGATTTGAAATTAATACATGCAAGATTCCACAGTTTATACATTCACTCCTTTATAGTCATCCTATGAATGTTTCAGCCCACCCCCGAACTTTTCTATGTCTTATCAAACAGTCAGATATCACTTCACGTAGAAAGAAACAATGCAATTATCAATAAGAAGGGTTGAAATTTATACATGCAAGATTTCACAGCTCATAGAATTACTCCTTCATAGACAGCCTATGAACGTTTCAGGCCATCATTTTGTGGAGCTCGTTAAACAGTTACATATCAGTTTACCTAGAAAGAAACCATGCATTTATTAAAAAGTGTTGAAATTAATAGATGCATGATCTCACAGCTGTAGCATCATTCTTTCATTGTTATCCCATGAACCTTTCAACCCACCCTTGTATTTTTGAGTCTTCTTTCGAGAAACAGATAGCAGCTATCAGGAAAGACAGCCGTTAATGATAAGAGATTAAATTAATACGTACAAGATTTCATAGTTCTAGCATCACATCTTAATAGTCAACCTATGAACTCTTCAGACTACCCTCGTCCTGATCCAGTCATAGAAAAGCCATCATAAAAGTATGAAGTTGGATTAGTACCAAAATTATCATCATGGAAATCTTAACGTTCAATCATACGATAAAAATATGAAACCATATGGATAATTATAAAGTTATAGTAAAAACAAACAAGATATGAACCCAGAATATGGCGGTAAAGAATAAAACGTAGGATAAACATAGACCATAATCAAACGGAGTTTTAAAAGAAAGTTTGTTTTTTTCCCCTTGACACCGGTTTTACTTAAACTACTTTCACTCCCTCGTTATAAAAAGCGATGATTAGAATTGCGATAAAACGAAACAGATGAAAGTGAATTTATACATTTTCTTTATTCTTGAGAAATAACAACAAAGATTGTTTATCAGAATGCTTAACGAAAATCTGCTAGTTGCCAATTAATTCAAACTTTAGAAAATGGTGAATAGTTAGGATATCTTTATACGGTGTAACTCGGATATAAGAGAGTTGTCGGGACCGGAGAAGACATATGTTATATCCGGGTTTCTCTTGTATCCGGGTTTGGTCTATTTTGTTTAGGTAAGTATGGCTCTAATTTGGGACCAGATAAAATCTCTCTTATATCCGGGTTTCTCTTATATCCGGTTCTTTTATATCCTGGTCTTTTATATCCGGGTTACACTGTCGATGGCTAATGTATTTTAAGAATTTACTAAATGTTTATTAATTTTATGAATAAAATATTGTTTTCATATTTGTTTCATTATGAATTGGCAAAAGGATGAGCCCGAAATGCGATTTGCAGGTCGGACACACTAGAATCAAGCAGACGCGGAAGTTTAATTATCTGGGAAGCGTTCTGACAGAGGACGGTAAATGCGACACTGAGATCCGTAGACACATTCCAAAAACTAGGCAGTGTACTGTGTGACAGGATTTCATTGGTAACAAAAAGAATACTGAACAGTTACGTGATATCTGTCCTTCTTTACGGCAGCGAATATTGGACAATGTCCTCAAAGACGAAGAAGGGACTCGAGGTGACGGAGATGTGGCTCTACAGAAGGATGCTAAGGTTTTTACAACTCGCTGTGTCTTTTCTATAAATACTTTCATGGTAATTGTTCGGAGGAGATTTTGCTCTAATTGTTAATTTACCCACGCACACTTTTACTCTCCCAGCTATAAAGAGGAGCAGGTACTGCCTTTTAGAGAGGTAAGTTTCCAACAGTCAACTTTGAGAGTTGGGCCGAACATTCTTGCTGCAACACTTTCGTTTGTATTACCGTTTCTGATAATTTATTTGTTTAACTCAATTCCTCTCTTTGTTTCATTATTTCTAGCCCTAACCAGGCCACAACAGATAGATAGATCTGAACAGATGAGAACTGTTATAGTAATTTACCCACGCACGCATGGACTTTCCCAGCTATAAATAGGAGCAGGTACTACTTTTTACAGAGAGAAATTTCCAGCAGTCAGCTCTGACAGTCGGACCAAACATTCTTGCTGTAACACTCTTGTTTCAAAATGTGTTATTACCGTTTCTGCTAATATATTTCTTTAACTCAATTCCTCTCTTTGTGTCTTCATTTCTGGCTTTGACAAGGCCATAACAGGTATTTAGACTTTATGAATTAAAGATCTGTACGAGACTGGCGTCAAGATCTCATCAATTTAGAATTGAGCTGTCTAGATGTAGCTGTAACTTCTATGCTAAGTTTCTTTTTACGCATTTCTCCGTCTTGGAACTCCCTTCCAGCTCCTGGCTTTCCGGCCAACTTTAATCTGCAAAAATTTAAATGCAATGTCAATCGCTATCTCCTGCCCTCCTGTTTACTCTCTCTTCTGTCCGCTCATTATTGATGTTTCTGTTCCTAATTCTTCCACACCCAGCAAGCCATTGTGTTTTTGTGACTTTACTACTTTGCATAGGTGGGGGGGATCGGTTAAAAAAATTCTAATCACCTCTTTTTAAAACAATGAACATTACCGAGAGGTAGTTAAAATAATAGCGGTTTCATGGGAAAAACTATCCTTTTGATACGATGTTTTTTTTTTGTTTATTTTTTCCCGATGTTTTCCAAATGGAACAATTAAAAAATAGTATGGCGGAGTAATGGATAGCGGCACGGATTGAGGAATGGGAGAGCCGAGTTCGAGTTCCAGTCGAATCCGTTATATTCAGTTACGTGCTAATACCCTTGGGAAAGGTATGAATCATCTTCTTCTCCCTCCAGCTATGGGTAAATAGCAGGACAGACTGGGTTCTATAGCCTGGTCTACTACAGAAAGAAATGGCAACCTTCTGCGCGGAAAAAATCTGCCTTGTCAGTCATGTATTGAAAGATACATGATCGCTTAAGCGTCCATCCCGCATGGCACATAACTGACTGATTTCTCCCAAGGAGGAACAGTGGAGTAATGGATAGCGGCTCGGATTGAGTTCAGTTGAATCCATTACTTTCATTTACGTGCTAATACTCTTGGGAAAGGTATGAATCCTCTTCTTCGCCCCACCCAAGCTATGGGTAAATAGCAAGACAGATCGGGTTCTGTAGCCTTGGATAGCAACTGGTCAACTGCAGAAAGAAATAGCAACCTACTGCGGAAAAAAAACTGACACTTCAGTCATGTATCGAAAGATACATGATCGCCTAAGCGTGTATCACGCATGGCACATAACTGACTGCCTATTTGTATTGTTTTAGTTTTCTTTTAATGGTTTCATTAATTAGGCGTTCAATTCCTTCAACTGCTTCATGTTTTCCTTTTAATGACGAATATATCATATTTATTGGTTCCGAACTCCATTCAAATATTTTGACAAATAATTCTTCTTTGTTGTTTTGTTTTTTAGTTTCATGTCGTCCACCTACATAAAATTTTAACGTCTTTCTCAGTCGTTATAGAATCTGTCTGCCATTTTAATCGCGCGAGATGCAACTGAGCGGACACCATTGCTATTACGAAATTTGATAGTGGTGTATAGGCTCTTTCGAAACTACTCTTTTTACTTTCATTACTTACTGCTTATTTAAATTGAGTTTATTGATTTTTTTCCTGCCCAAACCTATTTTCAATAGCGTTTATTTTGAGTGTTTACATTTTAGTTTTTAATCTGAAAAAGCAAATGTTATCATAACGTATTTTCAACGGCTGTTGTTTTTATTGGAAAGCAATATTTCTGGGAATACTTTTTTTTTTATTACTTTTATTTTGTTTAACTTCACTTTATCTTGTAATATTCTCTATGATGTTCTATTAAATATTCTTCTTCTTCTTCTTCCTTTTCTTTTTCATTTTTTCATCTATTTCTTCTTCCTTATTTCTTTCTATACCAGGATTTGTTGAAGATTTTCCCCAACGTTCTTTGTTTATTTCTTTTATCCAGTTGTCTTTTTGAATTTTGATGAACTTCCATCAGTCCTCCCTTTCTCTGTTCTATTTTTTTCTCCTTTACTGGATTATATTCTTTATTTATTTTTTCCTTTCTTTCTTTCTTTCTTTCTTTCTTTCTTTCTTTCTTTCTCCGCAAAGTGTTTTCGTTCCTTTTTTTTTGTCTTTTTTATATTTCCATACACGTTTTCTTTCTTTTTTCTTTCTTTCTTTATTTCTTTCTTTCTTTCTTTCTTTCTTTCTTTCTTTCTTTCTTAAATCCACATATCCTTTTAATTCCTATTTTCTTGCTCACATCTATTGTCTTTCTCTAAACCCATCGTTTTTATGCTTTTTCTTTATTCATTTTTTCTCATATCTTCTTGTCCTTTTACATTTGTATTTCCTTTCTTCCTTCTTCTTTCCATATCCTTCACGTTTTTTATAGTTCCTTTCTTTCTTTCTTTTTTACTTTTTTCCATCCTTTTCCTTGAGTCCTTCTTTTTCTTTTTTTTTCTACTTTTTCCTTCCTTCCTTCCTTCCTTCCTTCCTTCCTTCCTTCCTTCCTTCCTTCCTTCTTTCTTTCTTTCTTCATATATGCTCTTTTTTATATGTTTATTTATTTTCTTCTTTCATACATTCCTTCCCTCCAGTTTTTCTTTCTTCTTTTTCATTCATCCATTCTTATTTTTCTACTTCTTTCTTTTTCTTTCTTTCTTTTTTCCTTCTTTCTTTCTTTTCTCATATATTCCCTTTCTTATGTGTTTATTTTTTACTTCTTTCACACATTCCTTCCCTCCAGTCATTCTTTCTTCGTTGTCTTTTCTTGCATACTTTCCTTCCTTCCTTCCTTCCTTCCTTCCTTTCTTTCTATCATTCTTTCTTTCTTTCTTTCTTATATGTTCATGTCCTTTTGTATTTGTATTTGCTTACTGGCTTCCTTCCTCTTTCCATACCTTTCTCGTTTTTTCTTTTTTTATTATAGTTCTTTCTTTCTTTCCTTCCTTCTTTCTTTCTTTCTTTCTTTCTTTCTTTCTTTCTTACACTTACCCTTCCTAATTTGCATTTTTCATTCTTTCTTCTTTTTTACTTTCTTTTATCTCTCCCTCCATTTCTCTTTTTCTAACCTTCTGTTCTTCAATTTCCTTTTTTTTTTATTTGTATTTTCCTTGTCTTTCTTTTCAGCATTTATTATTCAGTTTTTCTTTCTTTTGTTCTTTATGTCCTTCTCTCTTTCTTTCTTAAAACCAGATGTATATTCATTTTCACAACTCCTTCCTTCCTTCCTTCCTTCCTTCCTTAATTCATTCATTCCTCTTTTTTATTATATTTTCTTTCTTTCTTTGTTTCGTCATTTTAATGTGCCTTTATTTCTTGCCTTCTTTTATACTTCCCTCTCTTTTGGTCTTTTTTCTTCTTTTTCATTCCTCCATTCCTCTTCTTTCTATTGATATTTCCTTCGATCTCTCTCTTTTTTCTTAAAATCCCTTATCGTTTTCTATTTGTATTTCATTCGCATTTTTCTAACTTCCTTTTTTCCTTCCTCTTCCCTTTTTTTTTTCTTTCATTCCTATCTTTCTCTCTTGTCATAGATAAATGTCTTTTCACAATAATAACCAACTTTAATATTGAGGATAGATGATATACCAAACAGAATGTAAAAAATACTCCCCAAATTATATCGGCCAAACCTCCTGAAATTTAAAGAAAATTTTACCATCTATACTCGTGAACAATGTAAGTTTTTATTATCAGTTTTGGGGATTTTTAATGCAAAGATAAGGGGATCGCATTATACATAGGTAATTTTTTTAAGTGTTTAAATGTTTCCAGGGACCGATTGCACTATACGCATAGTTTCCCAAGTAGGCATCTATGCGGACGACATTACTATTTCCTCCTGCCTCAAAAACAAATCTAGTGCCACTGACAAAACTAACCTGTCCGTTTGTCTTGAAAAGGACCTGCAATCATTTGTTGACTGTGGAAGGAATTCCCTGGTCAACTTTAATGCCTCAAAAACAAAACCGCCCTCTATTACTCACCAGAGAGAACCATCCTTGCCTCACATTAGAATGTCTGACAAGAGCACCTCTTTGCCACTGCTCGGTCTCACATTGTCCGCTAACCCGAGATGGAACGAACATATTGAGTCAACAGCTTCATCCACCGCAAAGAAAGTTGGCTCCCTGTGCCGCGCCAGGAAATTTTTCTGGCCAGAGTCGATCCTTCAAATCTACAAATCAACCATTAGCCTTTGCATGGAGTATTGTTGCCATATATGTTCTGGAGCCCCTTGTAATTGTCTCAAGGGCCTTGACAAAATCCAAAGACGGATATGCTCTGTAATTGGCCCTGATCTGGCATCTCGTCTGCAGTCACTCTCTCACAGACGTGACGTTGCCTCCCTCTGTCTTTTTTACAAATACTTTCATGCTAACTGCTCCGATGAGCTGCTTTAGCTAGTTCCCAGTCTTCATGAATTTTAGCGTTCAACTAGGCTGGCATCTCGCTCGAAACTGTTAAATGTAGACGTCTTTCTACTCCAATAGCTTCATGTCTCACACCTCTCGCCTGTGGAAGTCCCTCCCCATTTCTTGTTATCCTGATAGGTATAATCTCCAAATATTCAAATGTAACGCCAATCGACGTCTCCAGATGCCGTGATCTGTCCCCTAACCTTCTCTTCATCCTCTCCTCTATCACTCTTCTTTGTTCTCGCTCCTACTCTCCGTAACCCCAAGCCTGCTAGTGGCTTCTCGCCTTGCTTGGTGTTGAATGTTTAAAAAAAAAAACTAACTCTTTATTGAATGGGTTAAAAATCATATATTTTTAGTGAACGTAGCCTCAAAGATGAAGAGACTTGAAGCAATAAATGCTGAGGGTACCATGGACCGAACATGTGAGCAACGAAGAGGTTTAAAAGTAAGACGAAACTTATACATAAAACGAGAAAGAAGTAGTTGAAATTACTGTGGCATGTAATGAGGAAAGAGGGCCGAGAAAATCTGATACTCACCTGACAGATTGAGAGAATAAGCGACCGAGGAAAGCAACATGTAACATACTTGATGGGCTTGAGTAAATGGATGGTAAAACAGGGTTTAGGAGAAATGATAAAAAGACAAAACTTACTAAGCAACAAGGAGGAGAAAGATGTGGGAGGCCACGATCGCCTACGTTCGGAAGAGACACAGCACATATAAAAGAAACCCTACCAGGCAGACCTACATGCTCACGGTACCTTTGGATAACATCAACGTTACAGATAAACTCCTGTAGCCTGCCTTCTGTGGCCTGGAATCTGTCTGTTGTTATATGTACAGCAGGACGGCATTCATTTTGTGCGCCGCTTAAAATATACAAATACCTTATGTAATGAAGAATTAACAATGTTTTTACGATTTACACTGTTCGGACTATTGTCCTCATCTTTGTCGCCATATTTATTACAACGTTTCGGCCGTTGTACTCTCCGGCCTTCTTCAGGTAGTTGGAATGTCGAACTGAACCCTTTATTTCGCTTACTGGTGTAGACTGTTCTAGTTCCACGTGCCATGTTTAATGGATGTCAGTTATCAGTTACCTTCTGTTAATTCCCCTCCATTTGGTTAGATCCAGTGACAGGACCCAAAAAGTGTGAATTCAATACCCGGTTAAGGTATATATATACGTGTGTGTGTGTGTGAAGAAGAAGAAGAAGAAGAAGAAGAAGAAGAAGAAGACATGTATTTATACGTAACTGTTAATTCTTCATTTATATAAGTTTTTTTGTTGATTTTAATTGGCATACATAGCGGATGTGGTTTTGCTCTTCATATAAGCACAAAACTGATGAAAATTAAGTGACGTAGGAGGCAGACCCAGGTTAAAGGATCTACCGTCGTCAGGTGTGAATGAAAATAAAAACACCGTATTTACCTCTTCGTTTCATGTATTTTATTTTCAGTGGTTTTTCACGCCATTTTGTGTTAGCTTAGTAAAAATAAGAATGACGACCATTTAATTGCTATAAATTTTGCCCAGGATGATTTCACTACGCTAGACCTTATCGTATGACTCAGGCATTCCGCGTCGCATTATACATGAGCTATATGAAAAACACAGGTTTTTCATAAAAGAAATCAGAGGTCGAACTATAAATATAGACTTATACACGAGTATACATGTTATACCCACGTACAGGAGACTTAACATTAAATAAACCCAATTTGGCACCAGCATTTCCTGATAACAATTTATACATGGAGACTGATAGACGATTATACATGGTATAAAAACGTATAAGAGACTTCAAATTAAATAAGCCCAATTTGCCACCAAAAATTCGTAATAGCAATTTATACATGTAGACTTATACACGAGTATACATGGTATACACACGTAAAAGAGAATTAAAATTAAATACACCTAATTTCCCGCCAAAAATTAGTAATAACAATTTTGAACATCTTCGTAAAAAATATATATATAATTTACTCAGATAAAAATCTATTTACATACAACCAGACATCTTTAGTCTATCACTGGCTGTTACTAGTGTTGAAACGATGTAGGATACAAAAACCTTAACACAAATTAATATATAAATTTAAAAAAAAACTTGATTAAAATTCGTAAAATTTAATTGGATAGTGTTAAAAAGCCAAACAATATTCACATGTTTAATGTCATTCAATTACTGACACGTTCCGGTAGATTTTGTTGTAATAAAAATCTTTTTTTTTTTCTGATGGTGTTCAGTGATCGGCGAAACATGTCAAAATAAAGTTGTTTTTTTTGTTTCCCCCCCCCAAACTCTATCATGTATTTATCATTCCACTGGATCCTCATCCAAATCTGACGTAAGCTAAAATGAGTAAATTAACAAAAAAAAAAAAAATGAATTTTTGAATTTCAGTCGAAAGTGTGCCGCATTTTTTTCTTGGTTCTCAGGTGCGCCTCCAGCAACAAGAAAATACATTTGGTAACTTACTGAACTAGATGAAACCATTATGCCCCAATTGTTTTTGAACACGTCACGTTGATATACACCCAGTCGTCATATGCATAAACCAACAGAAAGTCTATTTAAAAAGAAAAAAAATAATGATGACAAAACAAAGTTAATATTTCTAGTAGCGCGTAGGCAGCAAACACAAGGAAGAAGAGAGACAATTTTTTCCTACGTAAGAGCGTAATTTTTACCGTCGTCTTTTAAAATATATAATTAAATTTAGGCAGTGGCAGTATAGTGCCGTTTCCACTTTGCTGTTTTAATCTTGAGTTGTACTTTTTGATACCGACCATATATTCTGTCATTTTTTAGGCGTCTGTTTATTAGCTTGTCTTGAAATACAACATTGTGCAAATTAATTAAAAAACAGCTTCAAGTTCCTTTCTTTGACCGTATGGTCAGTTTTAGACCCACTGGGGTGACAGGGTGAAATTGATTTCTATTTCCCCCCCCCCTCAGATTAGGTCATTTGCAGTGGTGTGCAGTAATATGTATTTATTTTCCTGTATAGTTTCTGTAATGTACTCATAAGGTATTTACAAAAGCATTATATAAACCCTTGTGTAAATTAATTGAAACAGCCGATTTAGTTTCCTTTCTTTCATCATACGGTCAGTTTTAGACCCGCTGGAGTGACAGGGTGTAATCGATTTCTATTTTGACCTCAGATTAGGTCATTTGCAGTTGTGTGCAGTAATATGAATCTATTTTCATGTATAGTTTCTGTAATGTACTCATAAGGTATTTACAAAAGCATTATATAAACCCTTGTACAAATTAATTGAAACAACCGATTTAGTTTCCTTTCTTTCATCATACGGTCAGTTTTAGACCCACTGGAGTGACAGGGTGTAATCGATTTCTATTTTGACCTCAGATTAGGTCATTTGCAGTGGTGTGCAGTAATATGAATCTATTTTCCTGTATAGTTTCTGTAATGTACTCATAAGGTATTTACAAAAGCATTATATAAACCCTTGTGTAAATTAATTGAAACAGCCGCTTTAGTTTCCTTTCTTTCATTATACGGTCAGTTTTAGACCCACTGGAGTGACAGTGTGTAATCGATTTCTATTTTGACCTCAGATTAGGCCATTTGCAGTGGTGTGCAGTAATATGAATTTATTTTCGGGGTGCATGATGAAATTTGTTTGGCCTTGAAAAATATTGCATGATTGTATTAGATTTTCATCACGCCCAGACACTATTGTCTCGACTCTCGTTTAGTTGTCCTATGGCCATTATCTACGATGGACGTTATTCCAAGGAAGTATGCCAAAATTGCAAGCCTTACCAGTGAGCAAATCAATCTACTATAGACTGACCCCGGAACTCTCTTGATTTAAGTCCAGTCGAGAAACGGCTTTGTCGAATGGACAGACGAAATAATAACGTGTGCACTGTGACATGTTTAATTGGAAAAATTCGAAAAAAAAAACTTAACTAATGACGGAATTATTCGTTTTGTTTCAATCAATTTTTTTCCGAATGGTGTACTTGCAATTTTCTTTCTGTGTTCGCCATCAGTGCGATATAAATTGTATATCTTATATTTTTGTTACAGAATAAGACTCGCTGTACTTCCTGCTCTTCCCTACTAGTGACAATGGACTGATCCTACATATAAATTTGGCTATTTACCCGGATCTCTCCACTGAAACGAGATGTAATAGAAGGTCAGGTTTAACGTGGGGAACCCGAGCGCGTACACTAGTGCCAACGACAACAATTGCCCAACCCCCGCAAGCATCGGTTGCGTTGGACTCGGTAATCTCTCTTTATTACAATGGGGTGGATGCAGCCTCGAACAGCTGCGCCCTTTCAGTTTTTTAAATTTCCTCAACTGCCTCTCTTTCCGCAGACAGGCCCACAACTGAGTCGCAATCTAAACGAAGACAGAGGCGCAACAGAGAGATGATAAACACTGCCTGGTATGTGCTACGTAAGTATTTATCTATATAATACTAAAAGTCTATGATTGCGTCCGTGTTTGTGTGGTACGTCTGTCCGGTGTATAATGATTTACGAGTTGTTCTTACAGTAAGTATTTTTATTTTAACTTTCTTCAAAGATACATTTTTTTTTAATTAAATTACCTTTAAGTTAAAGACAGACTCAAAGAGATCCCGCTTTGCTGTTTCGTACAATTCTTTGTAGAGTAATTGTTTATAATTCAGCTTTCTTTAAACAAACAATATTTTAATTATAAAAAACAATATTTTTGGTATATTTAAAAAATATTTTCAAATGAATATAATTTTAAAAATTTTTTGGCATATTAAAAAATAGTTTTAATTTAATCTGATTTAAAAATATTTCAAGTAAATAATATTTAAAAATACGAGTTGTTTATACAGTAAGTATTTTGTTTTATTTCAAGTTTCTTCAAACAGTCATTTTTTTTAATGTTGAACTCAACTTCAATGTTTTATAACCTGAACAGTCAGTGACCCAAAGGATCACGAATTGTCTTGTTATTTATAAATATGACAAGTAGCCACATTAGAGTAGGATTAGGGTAGTATTTTGTTTACTCAGTATTTCCGTTCTATGCATGGGTATATATAGTTCTCTACTTTCTCTACGTAGTCTTTTGATACTCTCTCTAACAACAGCTTTCCTACTTCTCGTGTATTTTGAACAAAGACAGCGAGTCTTAGCCATGGAGATTAAAATACTTGGAACTAAGGAATGTAGTTAGCCTGAATACTTTCCATGGTAATAACGGAAAGCTTGCAATATTTTGTGGGAAAAGATCTTTTGTCCGGAAAATAATACATTAGACGCTTTTATTGTCTATCGAGACTAGAGTGTGAAGACTGGGCAGGTCATACCCATATATGTCAACAGGAAACTATTGTAAAAGTAGAGGATATCTGAAGGCGTCAAGTACTTACTGGAGTGGTAGGTGGTACCGTTCATTTTCAAAGTTTTTAGCGATAGATCTAATATACGATTTCTAATTGGTGTTTGGGTGTAGTTAAGTTTCAGTTCATTGCGGTCGACGGAAATCCAGCGTTCTCTGTGCGAAGATGGAACGTCACTATAACGCTTTTGTGGCATTGAATATGGCCAGGCAGTTTTTCCGCACTGCTTTGTTAGAGCTACTTCAGAGGATAGCTCAGCTGCTAGGCCCTGGTTGACTGGAATTTTGGAGGTGTACCCATATACTTTTGTATCAGCGGCATAGATATCCACGAATGATAGGAATATACACTTAGGCAGATCATTAATATAAAGTAGAAAGAGGGTTGAACCGAAAAACGGGCCTTGGAGGTGACCTGAGTTGATCCTATGGATCTCAAAGGGCTCACCGTTAAAAACTACGTTCAAGTACCTACCCGTTTGGAAGGGTTAGATTACTGAAAATATTTTTCCAGTGATTCCATAGCCGGAGAGCTGAAATAACCCTTATCTGAATATGATTTTCAATCTAGATATGCAATATATTTATATATGCAGTGTTATTATCTTCGTAAACTTAAGATATCAGCACATATGCTAGGCCACAAAAATATCCTGAGCCGACCAAGCATAGAAATGAATACAATATGAGAACTAGTAATAAGGAGTGCCAGAGAAAAGCGATAATAACAACAAAACATTGCAATATGAGCACTGGTAAAAACATGAAATGATAACAGCAAAAATTGCAATATGAGCACTGGTAAAGAAATTACTAGCTGATGATATTAGGTTTATAATATCCAGAAATTCATATGCATGCCCCCAAGGACACATGGCACAGTAGATAAAGGCGTTGGTTAGATACTGTGACAGGACTCAAAGAGTGTGAGTTCAATACCCGGTTAAGG
>OZ010603.1:85835867-85838367 GCA_963932145.1 Acanthosepion lycidas
GAACGGAGACGCCCAACCACACTCCGAAGAATGCATTTGTGGAAAGTTGTGCAAAAACCAACGAGGCCTAAGAATCCACCAAGGCCAGATGAAATGACTGGAGAGGGGGAGGATTGAGCAACGTACAGGTACAAGACCTGGTAAAACGAAGGAGAGGAAGGACCAGGAGTCGCACCACAGAGTCCAATCCCTCCAAGTTCAGGTTTCATCTTCTCTAGGCATGGAGTCGAAGAGAAGAATCAAATGGCCGCCTGCTGACGACAAGGAGGCCTGGCAGAATTTTGATAACGACATCTGCGAACTATTACAACTAGCCAGCCAAGGAAGTGCACAAAATCAGTTAAAATATATGACCACAATAATAACCAGCATGGGATCCGAAAGATTTGGCTATGTCGAATCTAAACAGATAGCAAAGCCAAACACAACCACTAACCGAAGAGAAAAGAAAATTAAAGAGCTCAGAAAGGAGCTAAGATCCCTTAAAAAAGCTTACAGGAAAGCGAACAGTGAGGATCGCCAGCCTCTGGAGGAACTTCGTGCAATACTGAGGGAGAAGCTGAAGGATACACGACGAGCCGAGTGGCACAGAAGAACGGGAAAGGAAAGGGCTAGAAAGAGAGCAAGCTTCTTGTCTAACCCATTCGGTTTTGCTAAGAAGTTATTAGGAGAGAATCGGAACGGACAACTAGAGGCATCTGCAGAAGAAATTAATACTTTCCTCATGGAATCCATGAAAGATCCATTGAAGGAACAAGTATTTATAAGAACGATAGTCTCATAATACATAAACCGCCACTAAGTCCATTTGATTTAAGCATGCCCACTTGGAAAGAAATCCAAGAATTGGTGAGAGCATCGTGGAAGAAGCTCTAAAAAGCCATCACGTTCCCTCTTCAATTAGTGGTCTAATTTCAGACTACTATAATAATTTTCAGCTTAGAGTATCGGCAAGAATAGTATCGGAATGGCACACCCTGGAGAAAGGCATTATCACGGGGTGCACGCTGTCTGCAGTACTGTTCTCGCTGGCTATGAATATGCTGGTCAAAGGATCTGAAGTAGAGTGTAGAGGCCCCCTCTCTAAATCAGGAATTCGCCAACCCCCCATTAGAGCATATATGGACGATCTAACCGTAACATGCACACCCGTAACAGGAGGAAGATGGCTCTTGAAGGGCTTAGAGAAAAAACATTACATGGGCCCGAATGAATTTTAAGCCAGCTAAGTCCCGATCATTAGTCATTAAAAAAGGAAAAATAACGAAGAAATATCATTTCAAAATATCCGGTGTAACTATCCCAACCCTAAACGAAAAACCTGTTAAGAGCCTGGGTAAGTTTTTTGACGGCAGTCTAAGAGACACTGTGGCTATTGAACAGACAACTAAAGACCTTACACAGTGGCTCAATAAGATTGATAAATCAGGCTTACCAGGTCGATTTAAAGCCTGGTTATTCCAGCATGCCGTTTTACCCAGAATATTATGGCCACTTTTGATGTACGAATTCCCAATGACCAGTGTAGAATCACTGGAGAAATTAATAACTAGGCGCCTGAGAAGATGGTTGGGAGTTCCGAAGTGTCTGAGCACAGCAGCACTCTACGGCAGGAATAATGCTCTTCAGCTCCCTTTCAATAGTCTTGTTGAGGAGTTTAAAGTCACAAGAGTAAGAGAACAGCTGCAATATAAAGAATCAAAAGACCCAAAAGTGGTAGCAGCATGTATTCAATCTCGAACGGGGAGAAAATGGAGTGCAGAAAAGGAGTTGGAGATGGCAGAGGATAGATTACGGCATAAAGCAATTCTTGGCACTATCGCTAAAGGTAGAGCGGGTCTCGGTTATTTTCCTTGTCCCCAAATAAACAGAGCCAAAGAGAAAGAAAAACGACAATTAATCCAAGAAGTGCGAGCAGGGATTGAAGAAACGAGATACTGCAAGATGGTGGGACTTAGTTCACAGGAAGCATGGACAAAATGGCAGGGTGTCAAACAGGAAAAGATCAGTTGGTCAGACTACTGGCGGTCAAACTTTGGTGAAATAAGTTTCCTAATAAAATCGGTATACGATGTGCTACCTAGCCCATCCAGTTTATATTTATGGGGCAAAAGGGATACCCCAAATTGCCAATTATGTGGGAAACGCGCTTCACTGCAACATATCCTAAGTAGCTGCGCTAAAGCCTTGAGTGACGGTAGATACCGCTGGCGCCACGACCAAGTCCTAAAGGCAATAGCATATGAAGTCAGTGAAGCAGTGAGAACTTCTAAATACACCCCGAATAAGAAGTTCATATTAATTCCCTTCGTTAAAGAGGGAACGAAGAAAAAAAACAAACGATCCCCAAAACAAACTTGTTATCGTCAGCAAACGATTGGCATTTGGATACAGACCTGAAGACACAACTAAAGTTCCCCAGACATATAGCGGAAACATCACTAAGACCAGACTTGATTATCTATTCCAACTCCACCAAACAGTGTATAATATGGGAGCT
>OZ010603.1:85845867-85853367 GCA_963932145.1 Acanthosepion lycidas
CGACTTCAAATAACTATAAAAAAACAACACACCATTAATAAAATATTGTCATCTTTAGAAATACATCCCAAATATCTTGTCTATATTTCTGAGTTGAGACATTGTAATTATGTACCCTATTTACATTGTTCGGACTGTTGTCATCTTTATTGTCATATTCATGACGTTTCGGCCGTTGTACGCTTCGGCCTTTCACAGGATCTATCTATATTTCTGAGATGAGTTATTGTAATTATTTATATTATTTACATTGCTCAGACTGCTTTCCTCAAATTTATTTTCAACTTCACGACGTTTCGGCCGTTGTACGCTCCGGCCTTTTTCAGGTGGAGTTTCGAACTGAAACCTTTATTTCGTCCACCGGGGTATATTTTTCTAGTTGCACAAGCCATGCCTCTTCCGGATGTCTCATTTTTTTTCCTTTAACTCAGCACTCCAAGTTTTTTGTTCACCACTGCCGTAGCCGGTTACTGAACTCAAAACTCCTTGGGTCAAGTCACTGGATCCAACCAACGCTTTTATCCACTGGAACATCAGGAAGAGGCATGGCAAGTGGAACTAGAACTGGAATCCACAGACGAAAATTGTACGGTAGTAACCAAACCTACACCGCTTGTACGTAAAACAAATTTGTATAAAAGGTGCAGTATATTATCGATAAGAAACCTAGAAGGTCAATTAATACTATTGCGAACGAGGTCAAGGTATCAAGGGCTTCTATCGAAATAATTCAGCATGAGGTCTTTCGATACAAATCATTTCGTATGCGAAGAGGAGAATTCCTATCTGCAAAGAAAAAAGCCTAACCCCTGATCCGCGCATCGCAATGTTAGACAAATGAAAACATGAAGATTGCATGTTTTATTGTCTAATGAAAAAAATTCTGATTAAGGCTAAAAGATCAACTGAATGAATGTCAGATGCTTCAGCAGAGACTACAAGGACGTTGCAAGAGTCATTCACACATAGCAGAGACTTCAAGGACGTTGCAAGAGTCATTCACACATAGCAAGGACTTCAAGGACGTTGCAAGAGTCATTTACACATAGCCGAGACTTCAAGGACGTTGCAAGAGTCATTCACACATAGCAGAGACTTCAAGGACGTTGCAAGAGTCATTCACACATAGCAGGGACTTCAAGGACGTTGCAAGAGTCATTCACACATAGCCGAGACTTCAAGGACGTTGCAAGAGTCATTCACACATAGCAGAGACTTCAAGGACGTTGCAAGAGTTATTCACACATAGGTTCCAGGAAGTATGGAGTTTCTGAAGGACGTGAGTAATGAATGTGAAGCCAAAACTTTTCAATTTACCCCCAGGTTTTAGGGGACAATATTACCGATTATGAAGGGCTGTTGAAGAGTGTTGTGGGTTTCTGGATAAAAGGAGCAAAGACAGATATTAGACATAAAATAACCACGTCACCTTAGACTCTGATACATGATGAGTAGTCAACAGGGATGACAAACAATGCTATCATGAAACAATAAAATCTATGAAGATAATTTCCCGAGAGTTGGTGAATTGTCAATCTGGAAAACATTCTTCTCTTAACTGACGCCCACACCCCAAACACTGTTACTTTTAATTTCAACCTTGACAAAGCAAGCATTACAGGATATGCATTAATTTAATATGAAAAGATAATTCTAATATATACGCATATTTATCGGAATATATATATATATATATATATATATATATATATATATATATATATATACACACACACAAGACACACACACACACATATATATATATATACATATATATATGTACTTATATATATATATATATATATATATATATATATATATATATATATATATATATATATATATATATATATATATATCTTATGGAGGCACAGTGGAGTAATGGAGTAATTCCAGTCGAATCCATTACATTCACTTACGTGCTAATACCCTTGGGAAAGGTATGAATCCTCCTCTTCTCCCTCCAGCTATGGGTAAAATAACAGGACTGGGTTCTATAGCCTTTGATGGCAACTGGTCTAGGAGAAGGACAACTCTGAATTCAAAACCTGCGGAGGGTCGTTTGGGAACCTTGTGGCATTCGGTGCACCAGGTCTCTGTATTCGTCCCTCCAAAAAGTGTGGATGATCCTGCACGAGGCCTTCACCACCATAATCAAATCTCATGTGCTGGTGTTGGGCTGTCGGTTTCCTGGAAACTGATCTGCTTGAACCTCATTCGTCGAATCTCGAGTAAATATTATAATATATGATCGACTGATCATATATTATAATATTTTCTACCGTACGAATAGTTTTGCATTTTCCTATTGTGCATAGAGATTTATATTCCTTTTTTGTGCATATTAACATGTCAAAATCCTGGCAACTTACGGTCATTAGATACTCTGAGTAATTTATGGGTGTATGAATAATTACATAATATATATAAGGAATTTATACATACATATACATATATATATATATATATATATATATATATATATATATATTATATGTATATATATACATTATATATGTATATATATACATTATATATGTATATATAATGAATATATATATATATACATTATATATGTAATTATAGATATATATTTATAATATATATATATATATATATATATACAATATATTTATATACAAACAATATATATTATATATATATACACACAAATATGTGTACATACATACATTTATACATATATAAAAATAATGTTAGATTATTAGATAAGAATGCCTTAAAAATACACCTAAATATATATGCCTATATATATATATATATATATATATATATATATATATATTTATATATATATGTATATACAATTTGTTTACATATATCTGTCTATATACATGATATATCTATATATATATATATATATTTATGTATATATATATATTCATTCAATATATATATATATATATATATATATATATATATAAATAATGTTGGATTTTCGGATAAAAATGCCTTAAAAATACATACATATATACATATTTATGTATGTATATATCTATATATATAAATATTTATGTATATATATATATATATATATATATATATATATATATATATATATACATTCATACAACATACATAATATATATATATATATATATTCATATATACATATATAAAAATAATGTATTTTCGGATAAAAATTACTTAAATATACATACATACATACATATATATATATATATATATATATATATATATATATATATATATATATATATATATATATATTTATATATATATATATATATATATGTATGTATGTATGTATGTATATATGTATGTATTGAGAGTGTGATACGTACTTTTTTTTAAAATTTCTCCCTGAAAGTGCTGTAATGAAGTCGCTACTGATACAAGTGCAAATATTTTTTAGGGTTAAAAAAAAATAACTCGTCAACAAATCAGCGAGAAATTGGAAAAGAACGACGAATGTTTCTAATCCTGACCGTTGAGAGCTTGCGGGGTCGGGGAGAAGACATCTATATTTATATAATGCTTGTACGGCGTCCATAACTGAGTGGTAATGAGGCAGCAGGAGGCATTTCTTTAAAACAACGGCGGAGAGGAATGGAAGGTGGATATCGCATTTAAGGAATTTAAGAGAGGGCAAGATAGATAGATAGATAGACAGAGAGACAGACAGACAGATAGATAGATAGATAGATAGATAGATAGATAGGTAGATAGATAGATAGATAGACAGATAGACAGATAGAGAGACAGACAGATAGATAGATAGATAGATAGATAGATAGATAGATAGATATGGATACTGAGAAAAAGATATATATATATATATATATATATATATATATATATATATATATATATGAATAAACAGTAAGAAAATGAGGGAGAAAAAGTCCGATATATCAAGAAATACATACAAAGAGAGGTAGATAGATTAATGTGACCAGCTAATTAGCTCTAGGTAAAACGTTAGATAGTAAGATATATAGCTCGATAAATAGATAGATGTCGAACAGCTTGTGATAGCTAGCTAGCTTGTGAGATAGATAAATAGATAGATAGATAGATAGATAGACAGACAGACAGATAGACAGATAGATAGATAGATAGATAGTAAACGCAGAGAAAAAGATATATATATATATATATATATAATTTGAAATCGATAGACATATATGATCCTATGTAGATAGATATGAACAGCTTAAGGAAAATATATATATATATATATATATATATATATATATATATATATATATATATATATATAGAAAGAGAGAGAGAAAGAGAGAATAATACATATATATATATATATATATATATGTATATAGATAGATAGATAGATGGATGGATGGATAGACAAACAGACATATAGAATGAGGCAGAGATAGAGAGATACGAACAATCAGAAATAGATATGTAGTTAGATAGGTATAAACATAATGAAATACATATATATATATAGATAGATAGATAGATAGATAGATAGATAGATAGATAGATAGATAGATAGATAGATTCATTCATTCATTCACAACAAATATATTGAAGTAGATATGAAAATGGGAAAAGATTTTAAAAACAGCTCATGAAAAAAAAATTCGAATAGGTCTTAATAGCGAGCAAAGCTTCTTGGGAGATAATTTTAACTTCATATCGAACACCGAAAAAAACAAAAAAAAACAACACCATTGCAAATAACAAGTTATACACAAATATCTGAACGTCATACTAATTTGCTTCCCTCACTCAAAATGTTTACTCTGACTTCATATCATTCATATTTATATCTCAAAAAAATGTGTCTTTCACTGATATATTTTTGTTGGCTGAATGTGAAAAATTCATTCGGTGATAAAAAGGGAGGTAATTGAGAACACGGTTCTGCGCATGTGCAACTTTAGTTGTGTAGCTATATTTCTTAGAGTATGAGCTTTACAAATTATTTCTCCAGACACCTATTTGTATTGAGGGCACTTTGATGTAGTGTAAGTTTGTCTTGCTAGTTCAACTACAAATGAGTAGTAAGTTGGAACCTCACTGGCTGCTTCATATTTGAAGTGACATATCTAAGCTACTGTGAGTTATTTTGGGCATGTCGACGCGGTTAGCAGGCTTGTCTCGCTAGATCACTTAGGAGTGAGTAGTGAATTCGATTCTCACTGGGTGCCCCGTACATTCGTCCTTGTCCCACATTCTTAAATTAGTATATCACCATTTTTCTTTTTATGCGCCGAGTACCTTCAGCACCTATGCGATTATGGCTCTCCACTTCCTCCTCTCCTTTTCAGTTTTCAAGAAGTTTCGTCCCTCTGTCACCTCCCGCAGACCACGATCTTTCATCTACTTGTTAGGTATGTCATTCGTTGCTTTCCCTTGTCTCTCTTTCCTTCTATTTGACCTGTGAGTATCAAATTCGCTAGGCCCTTCTTTCTCATTACGTGTCCCAGAAACTTCAGCTCCCTCTGCCTGATGTTAAGCATAAGCTTCCTCCTTATTTGCATCCCTCTCTAAGACACATCGTTTAGTCCATGACATCCTTCTGTAGGACCGTTATCTCGAGTCTTTTCTTCATCTTTGTGGAGACCGTCCGATATTCGCTGCCGTAAAGGAGGACAGTTGTCATGTAACAAATCTTTATTTTGCTCCCAAAGAAATCCTCCTGTCTTGGATTGTTCTGTTATATGCCATGCTTGATACACGCTTAGGCGATTATGTATCTTTCGATACATGACTGACGAGGCAGATCTTTTCCTGCATTTCTTTCTGCCATCCAAGGCTATATAACCCGGTCTGTCCAGTTATTTACCCATAGCCGGGGGAAAAATTCATACGTTTCCCAAGTGTATTAGCACGTAAGTAAGTGTAATGGATTCGACTGGAATTCCGGTTTCTCAATCCAAAGCGTTATCTGTTAATACACCGTGTATCCTTTACGAACCTAAGCCAACTTTCTAAATGTTATAATCTTTCAGGCACATCACGTCGAAACACCTGTTCTCGTACGATCAGCGAAGTTAAGGAAAGTCGATCCTGGTTCGTATGTAGATGGGTGACGACATAGCCATACCAGGTGGTGTAAATCTTCATGTGCGGATGGTACAATGGATAATCTTTCGGAATTTTTAATCGGAGATAAGAGTTCCAATTCCAGTCGGGTTCATTATATTCACTTACGCGCAATTACCCTTGAGAAAGGCATGAATCTAACTCTTCATCTCTCAGATATTTGTTAATTTGTTAAAACGTGTATCACGGAACCATTATTATCAGAAAAAAATCTTACAATCCAAAAATATTTGCTGGCATTAAATAACCAGAAAAGAGTTGCTAATTCGCAAATAAAAAAAAAATCATTCAATTGTTGCAGCTGATGGTTCGTCTTTTTCGCTTTTTCTTCTATTACTCTGTCTATGAGGTCCTGTAGCAAGACTTAATGGGTGTAATGGGTAAATTGTATCCATTTTATAGTTGTGATTTCGCGCATACATGTTATTGTATTTTATTTTTTGTCAACTGAAAACTATAGTAGGGTGAGTTGAGCACCGTTTATTTGGAAAAGCGCTCAACGATGCAGTTCATTCTGCCTGAAATTTGGAAACGGCATTCATTCCCGCAGGAAGCTTCAATACGAACATTTCAGAGTGTCTGGGTGTCACTCTGAGGACAGTGCAGATGATTCGAAAAGAGTTGGATGTGTCTAATGATGATTACGAAATTACGGCCTCTCGGAAAACTCAGTGATCGTTCTAAGAAAAGAACTCCCGAATTTGTTGGTGAGGGCCTCACTCATCACATTAGCCTGCATGAAGTGCTTTGAGGAGGCAGCCTTGGTTCAAGTGGGTGGCTGCCGGAAGACTCTGTGTCTGGCAACAGAATTCTGCACCACACCACAAAAAGCAAGAAAAACCAGTCATGGCTCTCAGACAATTTCTGCGATTACATCATCTCTCACATCTGGCCACCTAACTTCCAAACTTGACCAAATTAGTAAATACTAAACACTTTGTATAAGAGATAAAGAATGCTACCAAATTAGTAATTATTTAACACATTCATAAGAGATAAGGAAATTCACCAAATTAGTAAATACTAAACACATTTATAAGTAATATATACCGTACCTATGAACACTAATATGTGTCTCAATACTCATAAATACGTTGAACACTATTGTAAGTGGGGGTAATATGTTGTCTAAGTATTCCATCACTAGCAGTGGTTTACCTACTTCACACCACTGGCGAGTATTGTATTTTCTTGATGTTATAAAGATTACCATTCCATTTCCAACCTCCGATTTGGTTATTCCTCATTCAGTAACTCTTGTCTAGGTTACAGCAATAAGAGGTAAGGGACTTGACTAAATTAGTAAATACTAAACACTTTGTATTAGAGATAAGGAATTTGATTAAAATAGTCAATGCTAAACAGCTTGTACAGGAGATAAGGAATTTGACCAAATTAGTCAATACTAAACATTGTATAAGAGATAAGTAATTTGACCAA
>OZ010603.1:85868367-85960867 GCA_963932145.1 Acanthosepion lycidas
AAACCCTCGAATTTTTGATTTGCCAATAATCAAATCAATCTCGAGGGAAAAAATGGTTTTAAAAAAAAGAAAGAGCTACAAACATGAACTACTGCCGAAAAAAATCGCACTGAAGCCCAAAGAAAAAAACCCGATACGAGTAAACAACTAACTAACAAAATAGCTCAATACAATCGTAGAGCAGACCTAGATACACCTAGTGAGCCAGACAAACCTACCTAGGTTTCACCTAAACGGATCGTCAGGGAAAGTATGGCTAACGAGGTAAAGAGAAACGCATATTTATAGGCGATAGCTAAAATTATACCACGTGACCAAAGAACCACAAACACAAACACCTAAGTGGGTGGGGGGGGGCTAAATATTTATTCAACAAAAATGGGGAGGAAGGGGAAAAAAAGAAGAAAAAACATTATGGTAGAATGACAAATAAGCGGGAAAACGTCTAATTTAGTAGCCAAGATTTTTTTATGTCTACATACGTTAAGGATTTCAGTTTTGGAGTTTAATAGTTGGTTAGGTTGATCATATAAAGCTATGGCTAATTTCTCCTCTGCACATAATTTACAAAATTTATGGCCTGCTTTATATTTGGGGCATTTTTTTAATATTTCCCATTTAAGGATGGGGTCTATATTATCTTCTTGTTTGGTTTTCCATACATAGGTAAATAGCGTGGTACTATGCTTAATTTTTTCGTTTTTAAAACTACTCATGTGGTTATAATATCTTTTTTTAAATTTATCCTGAGTAGCACCTATGTATGTTTTAGGGTCAGTATCCTCGCTATTTTTGTAAATTTTCACTTGATAAACCACGCATTCTTGCTGACATTTTCCCTGTAATGTACAGATGTTTTTGTTTCTACAATTACAAGTAGGAGGGTTACTGCGTGGATTATTCCTAGTTTTTTTCTTATTCAATCCATTTATTATAGTCCCTACGTTCGGCATGCAACAATAACTAAGTTTTACATTGTTTTTGTTAAATATTTTATGTAACTCAGTTTTTTTTGGGGAAATGTTGCTCTAATAAATCAAAAAATATCTTGCCAAGTTTTGTTTTTACCGCTAAATTAAAAGGAGGATTGAACCACAAAATCTTTCTTTGCCTATTAATGCGTTTATTCTGAGTACTTTTGTGGTTATTTATATTAATATATTCTAATTTATTTTTATGTCCACTCTTAAATAGGGCTTCCTCATAACTTGTTTTATTGGCCTCAAAAATGTCCCTATTGGAGGAATTAGTAGAAAGTCTATACCCAATATTTTTTGGAATATGCCTTATGATATGGGCTGGGTGGTTAGATTTTATGTTTAAATATTGGGGTTCTTGGTTTTCTTTTTTAAACGGGGATAATGTGCCATTTTGTAAATTCAACGTAATATATCTAGATAGTTGGGGATTTTCAAATTAGTTTCTATATCGAGATTGAATCAATTTTTTTTAAAAAAACAGTGCAGTTTTTTACGGATAGTGTCACATTTTTGAGGGTTACTATTGTCCACTATGATTAAACCGTCGTCGCGGTACAACCCATGGTTATTAAAGTCTATATATTCATTAAGCGTATGGAGCAGCAGGCACCCTACTATCTCGCACACCCCTGCTCCATCATAAGCTCACATAGGGTTGTCAAAACCGTTAATATTATCTTTTTTTATCCATAAAGTATTATCGTGGAATAGCAATGTTTTTTTACAATGTCTAATTAGGTTTATTTTGTCATCAGAAATTTTGATGTAGATTGCCATTGGTTAATATTAAGAAAATTCTAAGGGATTTACATATATCCTGCAGAATTATTTTACTTATTTTACCTAATTCTGTCTTGGTAGGATTTATGAGTCTATATTCAGGATTATTAATAAAATTACTTTTATGATCTTTTATGGTGATAAAGCAAGTGTTTAGGTTTATTTTCTCAACCCGATTACCTAATCCAAATTTATTAATTAAAATACTAGCCTCATTGTTAATCTTAGTCTCTATGTCATTTGGAGTTTTTATATAATGTTTTATTACCTCTTTATGTAATATTTTTTTGTATTTATTTGGGCTCATTTTATATAAGAATTTAGATTTATCAGCTTTTACGTAGATATTCTTGTCTTCCTTTATTTCTTTTATATTCTTAGTGATTTGTTGTTGCACGTTATTATTCCTTACCTTCCTATATTTTAATTTTTTAATAATACCAATTAAGTCCGATTCAAAGTTACTAAGTTCCTTAACATACGGGGGATGGGCATTGGTCTTAAATCCATAGCTCTCGTTGGTTTTACTATTAGGTTTATTATTTAGACAAAAATATGCACGCCACCTCATATTTATAAAATTTTTCTATTTTTCTTATTAAACATAACTCGTATGAGTGATGGTCAGGTATAGGTATGTTTTTAAGTGAATAACCTATGTCTATACGTTCCATATTAGTCGATTTAAAACAGTGCTCGATAGAATAACCTAGAGCTTTATACATACAAATATAGATAACTAGACTCGTTTCGAAAAATCCTCAATAATCAAGTCAATCTCGAGGGAAAAAAAAAGGTTTAAAAAAAAGAAAGAGCTACAAACATGAACTACTGCCGAAAAAAATCGCACAGATGCAGGTCTGAAGCCCAAAGAAGAGTGAGAGTGGAGTTTCAGCTATGACAGTACAAAGAATAATGAAAAAAAGACTTGAAAAATGAAATCGTACGTGAAAACAATGAGGCAACTTTTTACTCGAGAAGAGAAAGTTAGAAGTTTAGAGAGGGTGAAGATAATCTTGAATAAGTTGAAAAAATATCCTGGAATTATTATATATACTTGACCTTTATTTCAGTCCTTCAGGAGCTTCCGGACTTTAACTGTGATTAATCAATGAGGGACAAGTCATTTTCGTTTATCATAGATTTCATCCCGGTTCTTCTATTAATCTTAGAAAACAGTTATACATTCATGTTGCTCAGAGTCCAATAATGTTATAAAAACCTCAGAGAATTCCGGCAAGATATCTTTAATCATTTTCATATATAACAACTGAAAGCTTGATATAACAATTGGACAATTTTGCTCCTACACAGGATATATATATATATATATATATATATATATATATATATATATATATATATATATATATATATATATATATAAGATAAAAATGGTTTTAGATAATGACTTTCAAACTTATGGATTTGAACGATATAAAATATTAATAGTTAATTCTGTATTTTAAATAGACAAGTTTATAGACCTACACCTGAATATTGCATTAACTGCATGAAACTCCGAGTAATGTTATGAAAGTTGGATATTATGTGCATTAACTAATATATATATATATATATATATATATATATATATATATATATATATATATATATATATATATATATATGTATATACATATATATATATATATATATATATATGTGCGTGTGTGTGTGTGTGTGTGTGTATGCGTATGTGTGCATGACTTTATTTTAGTGGATACTCGTATTTGTGTAGACGTTCCAATCATTTATTAAAAAGTATATTTATTTTTTTTCCCCTGCTGGCCTGAATATTTCGGCTCTCCACATATTTTTCTTGATATATATATATATATATATATATATATATATATATATATATATAAATTCGGTGTGTCCATAAAGTTCGTGTGTACTTTAAAAATTTTATAACTTTATTTGTATTTGTGATAGAAATAATCTGTAAAAATGTTATAATGTTTAATGTACCTAGTTGTAAGTATAGCTTAAAAAACTAATGTGATTTTAGGCATTACTGTAAATCAGTTGGCAAATGTTTTCCGTGAACTGTAAAATCATATTACTCTTGATATTGCTAATGATGTCATGTGGAAATTTAAATAAAATTTCAATAAAACCTTAAAAATCATATAGATTTGCTTCGTCCTAATTATTTTTAAAAATCATTTCTATCGCTAATACAAATAAAGTTATACATTTTTTAAAGTGCACACGAACTTTATGGACACCCCCAGTGTGTGTGTGTGTGTGTGTGTGTGTGTGTGTGTGTGTGTGTGTGTGTGCGTGTGTGCATTAGCTTTAATCTTTTCAGGTCCGCGAATTCAAATAATTTTTATTTTCCGATGTACTTTCAATCAAGTCTGAGGTCATCTTCAGTAGTTGTGATGTATGGATGTGATAACACTCAGAAGCAACAGGCTGTTTCATGCTGGACACAATCGTCAGGCCGCCTGGCTTCTAACATGAAACAGCCCGTCGCCTCTGAGTGTTGACATCAATGTTCACTTATATATTTATATTTACATACGTTCTATCTCTGATATTGAGCACATTATCCCATAAATATAGCACACCTTAAAACTATATTTCTTCATATATATATATATATATATATATATATATATATATATATATATATATATATATATATATATATGGTGGTACTCGTTTGAAAGAACCTCGGATAGCTTAACTTTCAGTAGAACAAATCGGTACCCGAAGAAAAATGCAGAATAAAAAAAGAAAGAAGCAAGAACATTAAACCAAAGCGGAAACAATTATCAAGTGTTTAAGCGCCAAGTCCAAAGAAAAAACTTTACCCTGAAGATTCGTTTAGGTGAAACCTTGGTAGGTTTGGCTGGCTACATAGGATTATTTTAGGTTATATATATATATATATATATATATATAGAGAGAGAGAGAGAGAGAGAGAGAGAAAGAGAGAGAGAGAGAGATTGATAATCAGCAGATTTAGATAGATATTCAGCAGATTTAGATGGATCGAGAGATTGATCAATAGATAGATAATCCGCAGATTTAGATAGATAGATAGATAGATAGATAGATAGATAGATAGATAATCAGCAGATTTAGATAGATAGATAGATAGATAGATAGATAGATAGATAGATAGATAGATAGATAGATAGATAGATAGAATAAATGACTAAAAACAAGTCAGACATTTAATTCAGCGGGACAGGGAGGTTTATAGAAGATTGTCTGCCTGTAATCTTCCAGGAAAAAATAACTGATTTAAAAATTGAATCAAATTCTATCGATTCTGCCTCTGTCGGTAAATATCAACGCTTCGGTTTTCAGATAAAAGCCACAAAGCAAATACACGATATTTATTCATGTCAAAAGTTTATAAACATATCCTTGCTATACATTGCGCTCAAAGGCTGGAGCAATATTAGCTCATTATTGACTGTGTGAGGATTGATCAGAAGCAGTTAAAACGGGTGAAATTCGGCAAACAGTTATTGTTTGCTCAAGTCAAAAGTTTACCAAGTCAAGAGTTGGTTCTCTCCCTTTTCAATAAGGCGAGAAGTGAAAAGCTATTTTTCAATATAAACTTTAATCATGGTATCCACACATAACCTCCTCAATGAAGAAGTATTAATATCTTTTTGTGCGGTTTACTATATAACCTTTTTTTTTTTTTTCAATCGCAATTCGCTCAAATGACACAGGGGAATTCAAAGCTGATAGACGGTAGATGAATGTGACTGGCACACTGTTTTCGAATTCAGTAGTTGCAGCCGTTCTGAACCATGCATTTGAAAAATGCATTAGCCTGCTATTTCTCCCTTAAAAGTCATACAAAAATAGCATGTCGCAGTAGGCATGACGTTGGGGTGATTAGAAGAGATTCCAATAATTATGCTAATAGATTTTACCAATTTTTGATCATTTATTCTTAAAATCCGTCTAAAAAATGTACAGAAATAACTAATTTCCACAGGTTTTTGCTTACACACTGACTTCATCATTTTACTATTTCAAAAATGAATCCAAATGAAGTTGATATTTTATATATCAGATACATTGAATGGAAAATATATTAAAACCAGAATTTAAATAATAAATCGCCTCTTACTGTGTTCTATAAATGCAAATTTTATAAAAAAATTGTAAAATATTACAAAAAAGGCTAATCAATCTTCTATATATAAATAAAGGATAGTGTACGTGTGTCCGTCATTCCGTCCGCCCGTTTTTTTCGATCTGGGCGAATTATAAACAACAGGAAGTAAGAGTTCTCTAATTACACGCGATTAAAAATTAAATAATTAACTCATTCATAGTTAATTTATTTATCGAACAGAGCGAAAGGTTAAAAGAAAACAATTTATTAAAGGCTTACTTTTAATTTCTCTTTCTGTCGCAATATCAATTGCTATTGTTTAATTAAATTGTAATTAAAACTTAAGCGGACACAATACGTTGCTCATATGTTTTTTTTTTCTAGCATGCAGACTGTGTCGTATTCAAAATATTACATAGTTTTGGTACCCTAATGTTTTTAGGTGTGACTTTATGTGAAAGAATCATAAAGAATGGTGATTTTTTAAAAAAATAACAATTGTAAATATAACCAAGCTACGAAGATCAGTTGCGTATACGAAGAAATATTATGCCGAATTAACGTGTCGAAGAAATATAAAATAATTTCATTATTTCTAGATTCTTATAACTTCTACGTACACAGGAACGTAAAAAGCCAAACGTCCAAAATACCTCAGCAGAAGTTAGCCTAAAGTCGGCCCGATCGGCGTTTTGTAGTCTAGTGATTAATATTTTACACTATTTAATAAGTCATAATTAATAAAAACAAAGAATAAATAAAAGTTTTTTATAAGGTCATGATATTGCTGGGAGAAAAATTGTGAGAAAATGTTTTAAATTTGCATTGTGTTATATACCGCACCTATGAACGCTAATGGCTATGTCCCAATCTTCATACATACGTTGGACGCTATTGTAAGTGGGGGTATTATGCTGTCTAAGTAGTCCACCACTAGCAGTGGTTTACCTACTTCACGACGCTGGTGAGTATTGTATTTTGTTGATGTTATAAAGATTACAATTTCATTTCCAACCTCTGTTTTGGTTATTCCTCATTCAGCAATCTATCTATCTATCTATCTATCTATTTCCGAGTCTTCGTTTTCTATCTATCTATCTATTTCCGCGTCTTCGTTTGCTATCTATCTATCTATCTATCTATCTATCTATCTATCTATCTATCTATCTATTTCCGCGTCTTCGTTTTCTATCTATCTATCTATCTATCTATCTATCTATCTATCTATCTCCGCGTCTTCGTTTTCTATCTATCTATTTCCGCGTCTTCGTTTTCTATCTATCTATCTATCTATCTATCTATCTATCTATCTCCGCGTCTTCGTTTTCTATCTATCTATCTATCTATCTATCTATCTCCGCGTCTTCGTTTTCTATCTATCTATCTCCGCGTCTTCGTTTTCTTTCTACCTAAATATCTATCTATCTCAGTCTCTTCATTATCTATTGTTATATACCGTACCTATGAAAACAGATGGATATATTCCAATACTAATAAATACGTTGGACACTATTGCAAGTAGAGGGTGGGTAATATGCTGTCTAAGTAGTCCACCATTAGCAGTGGCTTACCTACTTCACGCCGCTGGCGAGTATTGTATTTTGTTGATGTTATTAAGATTACCATTTCATTTCTAACCTCGGTTTTGGTTATTCCTCATTCAGTAACCTTTTCTAGGTTTCCATACAAACTATTGCACACTATAACACAACAACACCCTATTACACTGTAAGATAAATAAATTGTTCAGGTTAATTTCTATTTGTAGAAAATCTTTGTCTTATTTTATGACACAATGATTTAGTTATAATCTACATGTCCATTGAGTTGTGTTCATATACATTATGTAAGGCTTCGTTAATTTAACTGCTATTTTCTCACATCGCGAATGTGCAGTTAAATTCGGAAACTCCAACCGTCTTTCCATTCATTAGAACCTCTTGTAGTTCATTATTTGAAAATCCTTCTTCAAGCGCAGGTCCAGAAATTCCATTTTATCTGAGCGTGATAATATTTGAGGGTGATAAAATTTGAGGGTGATAAAATTTGAGCGTCATAAAATTTGAGGGTGATAAAATTTGAGCGTCATAAAATTTGAGGGTGATAAAATTTGAGCGTCATAAAATTTGAGGGTGATAAAATTTGAGGGTGATAAAATTTGAGGGTGATAAAATTTGAGGGTGATAAAATTTGAGCGTGATAAAATTTGAGCATGATAAAATTTGAGGGTGATAAAATTTGAGGGTGATAAAATTTGAGGGTGATAAAATTTGAGCGTGATAAAATTTGAGGGTGATAAAATTTGAGCGTGATAAAATTTGAGCGTGATAAAATTTGAGGGTGATAAAATTTGAGCGTGATAAAATTTGAGCATGATAAAATTTGAGGGTGATAAAATTTGAGGGTGATAAAATTTGAGCGTGATAAAATTTGAGCGTGATAAAATTTGAACGGTATGTCGTTTCAGAGTTGATTAATGTGGTTTTTTTTTATCTTTTCTTTTGTGGCTCGCTTCTTGTGAAACAACAAAAAAAATATGAAATTTATCCATAACTTCAAAAATCTATTGCTGCTAACATTTTTTTTAAAAATGTATAGCTGGTAATATTTTTTTTTTTTTTTTTTTTCAAAAATTTATTGCTGGTAATACTTTTTTACAAAAAAAAAAAAAAGCATTTCTGTTATTAAAAGCTATTTTTCGATTTTTATTTAACTTTTTATTTCTCGTAATACTTTTTTTTCAAAAAACTATTTCTGGTAACTGTTAATATTATTTTTTTTAAAAATCTATTGCTGGCTATTTTCTTTTTTAAAAATGTACCGCTGGTAAAATCTTTTCCTTCAAAAATTTATTGCAAAATTTTACAAAATATTTCTGGTATTAAAAACAATATTAACTCTTTCATAGACTGTTGACTCCCATTCATGGGTTAACTATTTGCCCATACCTGGGAAAATAACAGATGCTACCACCCGCGAGCAAGGTGGACCCGGGAACACCAGCAATTCAGAGGTGATTCCACGCTGCTCAAAACCTCCTGATCAGACAGAGGCCTTGCTGTTGGACGTAGTTTATCGTCTTACCCAGGACGCGTATGTAGTGTATCGTCATACCCAGGACTGTAGAAACAAGAAAAATTACTAAACTGGTATGTTAGATCTGTCCTCTTATATAGCAGTGGCTTCTGGAAAATCTCACCAAAGATGAAGAAAAGAACAGAAGCAACAGATATATGGCTCTACAGAAGAATGTTGAGGATACTATGGACCGAACATATGAGCAACGACGAAGTTTTAGAAAAAAGGGAAACAAAAAGGAAACTTATATATAATATCTGGAAAAGTCAATTGAGTTTTCTGGGCCACATAATGGGGAAAAACGGCTCGGAGAATCTTATACTCACGGGACAGAGTGGAGGCTAGAGATGCAAAACTAAAACAACGTTTAGCATATATTGTGAGCTTGAATAATTGGATGGTGGAACAGGGGTTAGGATAGATAACAGAAATATAAAATTTATCAAGAGACAAGTGGAGAGCTATGACCGCCTATGTCACATAAGGTAAAAAGAGGAAATCTTGCCTCGATTAAATTGTGGCATATCCAGATCCAGTTTTCTCCAAGGTTTGACAAAAATATAGAATAATGTGCCTTAACATGCCAATTAGGTTCATCCCATATTAACACGTGTAACAATGATACTAAGACAGGTCCATTTTAGAAACGTGTTTTTACACCCAATTTAAAAGTTGGGGATTGATATGATAAATAAAAATCCAAAATATTCTTTTACAAATCGTTATGTTTTTTAAGGGAACGAGCGTAGAGATTAAGATTTAATCGTTGTAATTTAATTCACGTGATGAGTGAAAACCTTACATAAGTTATAAGTTACTTTATTACTGGTGGAAACATTCTTAACAACATTAGATATACAAAGTTGAAAGCTTAAATATTACCAGCAATAGATTTTTGAAGAAAAAAATATTACCAGCAATAGATTTTTGGGAAAAAATATACTACCAGCAAAAAAAAAATGTCGGCATCAAATAACCCAGTGAGATTAACATGCCGCAAAACAAAACGAACCAAACCAAACCTTATTTCTCAGGAAATTTTCCTATTACTTAGTACTCTGCTTAGCTTTTGAATTGCTACATTGGCTATCCCAATACGCCGCCTGATTTCAGTATCACTCTTTCCGTCTTGTGTTAAAACACTTTCCGGATATTTAAATATCCGTTCTTGTTTGATTTGGTACTGGAATAATCGAATACAGATAACTGAGGCACATAGCGTGCCATAAGGTCTCAAAACAAAACTACTGATGTTGTCCTTCTCCGAGAGCGGTTGACGCACAAGGCTTAATAATTCACCATATTTGATGGGGAAGAGATACATTCATGCCTATTTCAAGTGTATTTGCCAGTAAATACAACGAACTCGACAGGAATGCGAACACGGCACTCCAATTTATCAATCGGAGTTGTTACCTATTATTCCACCGGAGTGTAAGTGCTCGGGCCTCTCTCTTTCTCTTTCTTTCTCTCTTTCTCTCTCTCTACATACATATATATATATATATATATATATATATATATATATATATATATATATGGGTGTGGATGTGTGTGCATGTGTGTGTGTGCATGTATACTTGTCTTCTTTCAGTGGAGCATCGGGTTTCTTTATGTGTGCGTGTTTGTGAGTTTGTGTGCGCTTGCGTGCGTAGGGAATATATAATTCTGTGCGTTGTCTGAAATGTTCGAAATTTATTTTGTCTTGGAGCGAAAATACGTCTGACGAAGTTATATCAAGGGAGGTAATTCTTACTCGCGGCGCTTCAGATCACATTGAGTGAGCTTCTATCTATTTATCGTCAGGCAAGCTACAGGCCAGTCCCCCGTAAAATGCGTTCTCTAAGACGGAAACAGTAACTAAGCAACGTTTTTCATTCTTCACTGCATAAAGAATGAAGAATTCCTGGAGGGTAACTTCATAGCAGAAACAGCATGATCCACACAGCGTCTGATACATATATATATATATATATATATATATATATATATATATATATAGATAGATAGATAGATAGATAGATAGATAGATAGATAATGAACAGACAGATAATGAACAGATATATATATGTATATACATATATATATATATATATATATATATAGAGAGAGAGAGAGAGATAGATAGATAGATAGATAGATAGATTGAAAGATAGATAGATAGATAATGAACAATTAATGAACAAATAGATAGATAGATAGACAGATAGATACATAATGAATAGACAGATAATGAATAGATAGATAGATAGATAGATAGATAGATAGAAATGAAGAGACAACAATAGATAGATAGACAGATAGATAAATAATGAACAGACAGATAAGGAACAAACAGACAGATAGGTAGATAATTAACAGGTTTAACAGGTATATATATATATATATATATATATATATATATATATATATATACATATATATATACATACATATATATATATATACATATATATATAGTTAAATAGAAAAATAGATAATTAACAAGTTATATTTATATATATAAAGAGAGAGAGAGAAAGAAAAAGAGAAAGAGAACATGTATAGACAGATAATCAACATATTTAGATAGATATCTGTCTTAGATTGATAGATAATTAAAATATAAATAGAAAGAGATAGGAACAAACTGATACTCACATATATATATATATATATATATATATATATATATATATATATATTTCCACGCTCGTCAGATCTGATGTCCGTTTCCCCTAGATGAACACTGTAGGAGAGCGCCCATTTTGCTATAATAAGATTTCTCGAATATTTAGACCGCTAGGCGAAAACAGATAAATATACTGTTTGATAAAGATTCGTCCTATATTTGGGACTCACCAGCAGTGCGCATCCACTACCGAGGATTGAAACCCTGACAGTTAGGTTGTCAAGCGAACATCATACCAACTGTTCCAACGGGCCTCGGTGACTAAGAGACTGCAAATCAGACTCAAGATAGCCTCGCTCGGTCACATATCCCGTGGTGGAACTCTACTGAATTCTTTGTAACCATAGGACTGTGCAATCTCTTCATCACCGAGGCCCATTGGAACAGTTGGAGTTCTTTTCTTGTATTTGCCTAACGAGGCAGGGCCTACAAGGCAGTAGGTGGTTTGAATTCAGAGTTTCTTTCTAGATTGGTCGTGCTGTTTTCCCAGTTGCTGTAATAAAAAAAAGTCAGGCACGTAGAAAAAAGGGGTAGAAATTGTATTACATTAGATCCCATTATAGAACGATGAATGAGCGAAAGATATATGAGCGGCTGTTGCATAAAAATAATGTGCACATTCCTTTTTCGTTTTGAAATTAATTCATGTTTATACAGTATTTAGAAGGGTTTTTAATACAACTGATCCTGACCAGGTAATCGTCTCCAATCAATTTCCCACCGACGTGATATGGCTTCGCTCTGTATTTTCTACAAACACTTTCATGGTAACTGTTGTGATTAACTTTTTTCTCGCACTTCCCATCTTTGCAACTTCCTTCAATTAGCAGATTTTACACCGCTTTGGTCACAAAATCATCGTTCATCGTGATATTCTAGGCAGAAATAATGTAATTGCTTGGTAGTTCCCCTTGCACTGGTGATATTGAAATCACGCCTCTCAGAGCTGGATTTATTTTTAAAGTTCCCTTCTTCTAGCCTTTGCCTAAAGACGCAAGAACTACAAGGCAGTAGATGGTTTGAATTTAGAGTTTCCTTTTCTTAGATGGGTTTACCAGTCAACGGCACGGGATCTGGTCTATCATTATATTTACACAGCTGCGTGACAGATTGTACATCACTGTAAAAAAAAAGTCAGTGAAAAGGCGTAGAAATTGTATTACATTAGGGGCCATTATAGTGCGATGAATAAGAGAAAATATAAGAGATTGTTGTATAAAAATAATGTGCATATTCCTTGTTTGTTTTGAAATTAATCCATGTCTATACAGCATTTAGAAGAGTTTGTAATACAATCGATCCTGATCAGGCAATCGTCTCCAGTCACTTTCCAACCGATGTGATTTGGCATCCCTCTGTATTTTGTACGGCAAGGTGGATATGCAATATAATTGGCCCTGTCCTGGAACCTCGCCTACCGTCGCTCTCTCACAGATGCGCCGTCGCTTCTCTCTGTCTTTTTTACAAATACTTTCATGGTAATTCTCCGAGGATCTGCATTCGCTGGTTCCCAGAATTCATGAATTCAAGCGTCCTACGAGGCTGGCATCCCGCTCTCACCCTTTCACTGTCGAAACTACTTTCCTTTCTACTCCAATAGCTTCATGTCCCGCACCTCTCACCTCTCACCTGTGGAACTCCCTTCACTATTCCAGTTTCCCTGAGAGCTATAATCTCCAGCTATTGAAATGTAATGTCAATCGACATCTCCAGTTGCCTTGATCTATCCACTATCCTTCTCTTCATCCTTTCCTCTATCACTCCTATCTGATCTTGCTCCAAATCTTCTGTAACCCCTTGCGTCCTAGTGGCTTCCCGCCTTGCTTGGGGTGAAACGCTTAAAAAAAAGTACTGTGATGAGTTTCTTTCGCTGCTTCCTCGACTACACGCATTTAAGCCTGCTAGTAGATTGGTAACTAAGTTTAACAGTATTACTGTTGAACTAGTTAGAAACAACCTCCATTTCTATTCTAACAGTTTCTGTTCTCGCACTTCCCACCTTAACAACACTCCCTGTCGGCTGGGATTGTAAAATACGCCGACTACATCTCTGCAGAGGGTAAGAACCCCCACCCCAATGGTACGTCCAGGGTATGGCGATAAACTACATCCGCATCCAGAGTAAGACCATAAACTACCCCCAACAGCAAGGCACCTGATAAGGAGGTTTTGAGGAGCGTGAAACTTAATTGCTTAATTACTGGTGTTCCCAGGTCCACACTGACTCGTGGTGGTAGAACCTGTTAGGTTCTCTGTTACGGTCAAATACCTAACCGCGAAACTGAAGTAAAAAGCATTATAAAAGTGTAAAAATAGGTTTTAATATCAGACATAGTTTGAAAAAAAAATATTACCAGAAATTAATTTTTGAAAAAAGTTATTACCAGCAATATGTTTTTGAAAAAGGAAAAAAAATTACCAGCAATACATCTGATTGTGCCCCCAAAATATGAGTAACTGAAAAGTGGTTCAAATATATATGTATATACATACATCTTTTTTACCAATCTATCGCTATGTGTCTATTTCAAAAAATTTGTTGGCCTTAAATGACCCACTGATGACATAAAACAAAACAACCAACCAAAACAACCGACCTTAACAACGCCCATCCGGTTACTTGCTTCCCTAAAAACTACCATCTTCAAAAATATAAATGCAACGTCAATCACCATTTTCTGTCTTCTTGAAGCATCTTCCTTTTTTGTCGTTTTCTAAGTCCTCCACATTCTCAGCCTTCTCATTCTCTTTCCCTTTCAATCCTTGTGTGGTAGAGAGGCACATTAGCCTTGATCGCGGTGAAACGAAAAAAAAAATATAGCAACAAGGATGGTCGAAAATGTCAAGCAATGATAAGGGAGATAATCAGGTTGAGATAGGAGCTGCTAAAAAAAAAAACTTTAGTTGATAGAACCGTTGAAGTTTCACAGATACAGTTTATTTTATTCGGTGTAGTTAGCGTGGACGTACATGAAACTATCACACCAACCAATCACGGTCCGGCACAAAGGTCGGAAGTTCCATAAGGTGACATCATGAATCATTACATAGTTGGTCAATGTAGGTGATTGCAGATCGACCAGACCATCTTACGCTATAGCTGAATGTCCAAAGAACTAGGTCACTCGCAAGTTCTTGTTTTGCTCGTCAGCAGTGTCCTGCAAACCGCATTCTCCTTTCACGTAAGATCGTAGAAATATCGGGAATGGTTGGATGTTATCTCCAAGTGATTTTAAGTAGAGCTCTCATTATCCCATTATAGGTTCCGTCAAGCTTAGACTCGAGGATTTTAGTTAATCCCTAAGAATGTTAAACCATGCATTAACACTGCCTCTATAGGGACACGGATGAATCTCTGTTTGAGGTTATCTGGTAGAACAGATTTCCAGATTACACCCATTTTCAGTATAACTCAAGCATCCGAATGTACGTTCCCTCAAGCTTAGAATCGAGGGGTTTAGTTCATATCCAAGCAGCGGCACCATACATTAAAACCGCTTCTACAGAGGCACGAAAGAATCTCCGTTTGAGGTTGTATGGTAGATCAGATTTTTATTCAAGATGTTCAGTACAACTCACAGCATCCGAATGTGCGTTCCATCAAGCTTAGAATCGAGGGGTTTAGTTCATATCCAAGCAGCCCCATCATACATTAACATCGCCTCTACAGAGGCACGAAATATCTCCCTTTGATGTTGTCTGCTAGATGAGATTTTCAAAATGCATTCATTTCATTCAAGGAAACCCAGACTTTAGATATGAGAATTTTCACACACTTATCAGTAGAATTTATTTCGCTTCCTAGATATGTAAAAGATTCGACAGATTTTAATGGTGTCTGCAGTATTATCAAGGCTATCTGCATAATCACGTATCTCGCAGGATATCGATAAGAGTCTTGGGGATAAAGTAAAACCTAGTTCAGGATGTTTATGAAGTAAATTTCAGAGATTAGTAAAATGATCTCTTCAATTTACATTCAAATTGGCTAGATGTAACCGTAAGCTCTATGCTAACAGTTTCTTTTCTCGCACTTCTCGCTTGTGGAGCTGTTTTCCGAAAATTTGATTTCAAGTCAAGTTTGATCTTCAAAAATTTAAGTGAAATGCCAATTGTTATCTACTGACTTCATGGTTGCTCTTCTATTGTTCTCGCTCCTCAAATACGTTTCTTTTTTCTAAATCTTTCATACTCAGTAACCCCTTGTGTTTTAGTGGCTTTACTGCCTTGCATTGGGTCAATTACATTAAGAAAATTATCCAGATAGTTGTTATTATTTACGTTGTTAACATTGGGTCTGTCTCTTTATTAATAATTTTCATATTTAATCCATTTTTAAATGATGTATCTCTAATTATTACAGTTTCAAAACAATTATTATCGCTATTCACTAGCATATAATTTATTGTTAAGTCAGTAATCTGTAATTATAACGCTTCACACAATCATCATTATTTCGTTCAACTTCATGTCGACCGCCATCTTCGTTCACACTTTTTATTGTTTCTTTCGATTCTCGTCTGCATTCGGCAAATATTTTCATATATTTTTTTCTTCTCTCCATTTCAGATCTACTGGAACCGTTCCATTACCTCCATCGCTGGAAGGTGGCCATCAACTTCGATGCTTTAAAAGGTGTCGTCTGACTTCAGGAAAAGAGATACCTCCCTTTTTTATTTATTTTATACATACATATATATATATATATATATATATATATATATATATATATATATATATATATATATATATATATATATATATTGCTTCTAACAATTTTGTTTTCTTTTTCTGTTTCCTTTCGAATACACTTTTCCGTTTTTCGAGTTATCTTGACTTCTGTGATTATGTATGGGATTAATATCTATATGATATATATAAATCATGTCTACCTCGAGGGCGCTCCTTTACAATGGCCTTGTGACAGACTAATTCAGACTCTTTCAATAACTTGGATTTATTTTGTCATTAATATATGTATGAATCATAAGTATATTTAGGGAGCTCTTCCTGTAATAGTCTTTTGAAAGACTTTTTTCAGATGTATGCAGTATATTAGATTACTTTTTTCATTAGTATATATAGAAATTATATGCTGGGAGCAGTGATATAATATAGTAGAGCTGAACTGCTATGTCATATCAACTTTCTTCTATAGCAGTGAATGCGGGACTATTTCTTCGCAGAGAAAAAAGGAAACTTGCAGCAAATACCACAACAGAAGAATGAAGAGAATACCATGGACGAGGCATGTAAACAATGAGGAAGATAAGGAAAAAGGAAACAAAAAGGAAAAGTAAATTCGAATCAGAAAGAAACTGTTTAGATGTCTGAGACGAATAACGAAGAAAGAGTGCATGGTAAATCTGATACTCACAGGACATAGTAAGGCTAAGACGGACAAAGAAAATCACCAATTAAGTTGCGTAACGAGATTGTATATAAGAAAAAGAAAAACCAGAGATAGTAAAAATAGCAGCATTAAGAGCAGCACAATATATACATTATGGAAAGCCAAGATTGCACATATCTTGAACTAAAGTACTTATAATTCATACATATATTACCGACAAAAGTAAATTGAAGTTATTGAATAAATCTGAATTACTTTGACACAAGACCTGTGTAAAGGAGCGCCCTTGATGTAGATATGATTTATATATTTGTTCATATAGAAGAGAAGACAAATCATATATATTTTTAATGAACCCCTCTTAGAAGTGTCACGTGAGAGACTAATTCAGATTTATTCAATACAACGATTTATTTTGATAAACCTTTTTCCTAAAATGGTTGATCGAATTTCTCCTTATTACGACGCGGGAGCATCTACAGCATGACTTGTCGCACAATAACGCTTTCGTCAGTCCTAAATAGTATTACACACCGCCCAACTGTGTTTACATCCTCTGATTGGTCTCCGTAAAATTTTGCAAAATGCTATGAATTAGATCAGAAATACAATTAAGACTTCTGCCTGGGTTTCTGATTTAGACTGATTCGTTTTTTTAGTCTTGTCGATCTTTTGAAGGTTATTTGAAGCAAAATTTTAGAATGTGAGAAAATGTTGCTGATAATAATAATTTACAAATAAAAGCCATGTTAATTAACCCATAGTTTGGGGAGAAGTGGTGGATTCATAACTTTCATAATTGTATTTGCGCGTAAGTGAATATAACGAACCCAACTGGAATTAGATCTCGGCTCTCCGATTACCCAAGCTGTCACTCACTTTGGTACTAGCCAGATTCGATGTTGCTTAACTTTGCTGATCTTACGAGAACCTGTATTTCTAGGATGAAGATCGCATGGTTTTTGATAATGAGTATTTGATTAAAAACAGCGGAAAAAACACTTCGGATAGTTTATCCAAAATTTAGATCCTAATAGACAACAGATTTCCTCAGTGGCAAACACAGACGGATACTGAGAATGCCATGGACCGAACATGTGAGGGACAAGGAAGTTTTAAAGAAAATGGAAACAAAAATTATGCTTATACATAACATCAGGAACAGACAGCTGAAATTTCTAGCGCACATAATGAGGAAACAGGACTTGGAAAATATGATACTCACAGTGCAGATCGAAGGCAATACAAACAGGTGTAAACAGCGCATGACATGTTCACCTTCCACTGCCTAGGGACATCTCGTAGAGTTCTTATATTTTAGTACTGCTTAGTTATTGCCCGCCCTCTTTCCACTGAGTCCAAGTACACACTTCTCAGGAGTGAACTAATCTCAGTTACTATGTCACTAAATTCACGAAGCAATGCTTTCATCCAGTGCTTCGACCATTTTCCAGAGAATGGAGCATTTTATTTCTTCGCCGATTTTTGCTTTTAGGCTGTTCAATTTTCACACTAAAATTCTCACTAAAAAGACAAAGTAGCTTATTAAAATTTTAAAATTTATTTTAGTAAACAAGGATAAACACAGGATATCATAATCAATTATGATAAGATCATTCAGTCTTAGTCCATTCCTGGTAGCGACTACCTTGATTTTGGAGTTTCTCACCCAAGATATAATAAGCAATATTTATGATATCCTTCAAACTTACTCCATTCACCTTGTGACTACCTTGATCTTGGTGTTTATCACCCAAGATACAATAATCAGTTTTCATGATGTCATTCACTCATAGTCCATTCAGCAAGCGACTACTATGATCTCGGTGTGTCTGACACAAGATATCATAATCAATTTTGATGTTGTCATTCATTCATAGTCCATTCAACTAGTGACTACCTTGATCTTGGTGATTCTCCCTCAAAAGATATCATAATCAATTTTGATGATGTCATTCACTCTTAGTCCATTCAGCTAGTGATTACCTTGATCTTGGTGTTTCTCACCCAAGATGACATAATAAATTTTGATGAAGTCATTCATTCATAGTCCGTTCAGCTAGTGACTACCTTGTTCTTGGTGCTTCCGACACAAGATATCATAATCAATTTTGATGAAGTCAGTCAGTCATAGTCCATTCAGCCAGTGGCTACCTTGATTTTGGTGTTTATCACACAGGATATCATAGTCATTCTGATGATCTCATTCAGTCTTAGTACATTCAACTCACAGCAACTAACAGCATCCGAATGTACGTTCCATCAAGCTTAGAATCGAGGGGTTTAGTTCATATCCAAGCAGCCCCATCATACATTAACACCTCCTCTACAGAGGCACGAAAGAATCTCCGTTTGAGGTTGTCTGTTAGATCAGATTTTTATTCAAGATGTTCAGTACAACTCACAGCATCCGAATGTGCATTCCATCAAGCTTAGAATCGAGGGTTGTCAATTCATTGTTAGTTCATTCAGCTATTGACCTCCTTGATTTTGGTTTTTCTGACACAAGATATCCTAATCAATTTTGATGATGTCTTTCAATCTTAGTCCATTCAACTAGTGACTACCTTGATATTGGTGTTTCTGACACAAGATGTCATAATCCATTTTGATGGTGCTATTCAGTCTTAATCCGATATTTCCTTTGTTGTTGAGATTTAATGTATTTCTTTTTACTTACGACATCCATAGCAGCCGAAAATCCAAATTGCACGGTGCATGTCGTATGGAAAGAAATGATGCTTACTTCTAAATATTGAAAAATATTTGGTTATAAGTCATTTATCGATATGTAGGCAAGCACTTTCTTTGACAATTCTTCTTCCCATTTTCGCATTCTCTTTCAAGTCCAGCAACATTTCAGCCAACTCAACATTTTCATTTCCTAGCTCATAATATATCTCTGCATAATACCTACGTCATTTCGAAATTTTTAAATATAATAGACATGTGTGTAATTAAACAAAATATTATAGTTTTTTAATTCTTCAAACTATGAATAATTTAGATTCATTTTTGTGAAATGGCATCAATCTTTTATGGCTACAAATTCTCTGTGAACCACTAGAAATATAATGTGGAGCACTGGTAGACCATCTGGACAACGATGAGAAACCCTGCTTTAACTCATTACACTATATTACCGTAGAAAATTTGTAGCCTTAAACCCAAGTTGCCTCCTGATGAGCGCTGTTGCAACTTGCCATTCACAGAAACTTTTTTTCTTTTGTTACAGCTGCTGCTGTTGAAGACTTGGTTTAATTTGTCTGTTTTTATTTGTTAGCGTCTTCCAAACCGTATTTATTTCTATGCTACGTCTAGTAAGAAGGTACTCATAGGCTGGCATATGCGCTGATTGATTCAGACGTCTAACTCTCCTGTATTCTTCATTTCAAGTATTTTCCCCTTATTCAACAGGGACTGATGATGACCATTTCTACTCTGTACATAATCAAACATGCCTGATTTCATTGTCTCTCACTCACTACGGCATTGTTCCTACAGTTATACTTTTATCGGACGTCATGTTTCACCTCTGTATTATCTGCCACAACTGCACGAAATGGAGTACACGCAGTTCTTGGTAATGTCCCCACCCCCGTGTTTGTCATTACTCCGCATAGATTTATATGTAGAGTGGATGTCTTTGAATATTGTGATGATGCTGTATGCACCGTAGATCTATTCTATATATTTTCCGATATGCGATAAGGTAGGCAGACCATGACAATTTTCTGATATTCCTCCATAACTACTCTGTCTCCACATGCATAAGCTGAGGTTACGTTTTTAGGGTAGTTATTATTTTTGCTTGATGCTGGTAATTTCCTCTTAGTATGCTTCTGGGTTCTAAGGAAATGGTTGCATCGGAATATCCCTTTCTGCAAACTGTATGGTTGGTGAAAATTGAAGCTGGGATATTTTCCGGTGAAGGTTGGTTTATGATATACGAATGTCTTCAACGCATTCTCCGTGCGAGTTACGTGTACATCCAGGAAGAAAGATGGTTATTATTTTCTTCGATTATGAAGTGTATCGAAGCTCATAATGAGTTCAGATGGTCCAGGAGTATTTGTACAGCTTCCTGGAGCGACCAGAGTATGAAGTATTTAACGAGACTACGGGCTCGGATAACACATTAGCCTTGTGCTACATTCTATATCAGGGGGAGGCTTATCAATATTACTAGCTGGGATCTGTTACTCAGTTCTTAGCTTTTGTCTAACTCTCTACCTTCGGGCAAAGAGGAACCCGGACGTGGCTATGCCGAAGAGCAGAGTCTCGTCCGGGGAGGTAGACACGTTTATGCTGGGTTTACGGAGAATATTTAAAGGAGACTACGGCTTCGGATTACCCCACATTAAATTAGGCCTTGTGCCACATCCTACCTCGTGGGGAGGCTGGTAAATATTACTAGCTGGGATTTGTTGCGTACGACTCATACTCATACTTACGTGGGAACTACTGACCCTCCAAGTGTGGCACTGGATTGACTTGCGACGACCTTGCGCATAACTGTTACCTTTACTCTTATCGTACTGTTTTTTTTTGTTTTTTTTTTTCAATAAGCATTTACTGTGTTCAAGTATATATTCCTATTAGCACAGAATATAACAAATTTACTGGTGCCAGTAGCATGACTGGAGTAGGTAGGTGACACATTTAGGTATGTATTACGTGTCTCATCTGTATATTCGAGAATTCTTTAAAAAGAAAACGTGCTCAATCGAATCTGAGTCCCTGTTTGAAAAAAACATTATATCGTCGCTCGGCTAAGAAGACCGTCACAGGATTTTAAGGAAAGAACATATCTTCACCAAGTAGTATTCTCGAAAGACAAGATACTCCAATCCTTAGTGATGAAGTGAGTATCATGTAATACTTAAGATGGAGAAACAACAGCATCAATCTCTCTCTCTCTCTCTCTCTCTCTCTCTCTCTCCCTATATATATATATATATATATATATATATATATATATATATGTGTGTGTGTAAAGGGAGACATAGATAATGCGACACAGTGTTTCCTAGGGACACTGTCTCTTTCTCTCTCTCTCTCTCTCTCTATATATATATATATATATATATATACAGAGAGAGAGAGAGATAATGCAACACAGTGTTTCATAGGGACTCTCTCTCTCTCTCTCTCTATATATATATATATATATATATATATATATATATATATATATAGAGAGAGAGAGAGAGAGAGAGAGAGAGGGGAGAAAGGGAGAGAGAGATAATGCGACGCAATGTTTCATAGGGACACTGTCTCTTTCTCTCTCTCTCTCTCTCTCTATATATATATATATATATATATATATATACAGGCAGAGGGAGAGAGACAGGGAGTTCGGTTGAATAATTCAATGAACGCACACATCTAAGCGTAGCTTAGAAAATAACTATGTTATTCACGATATTTATATACGGTTTACTCGCTACATAAGAAATATTAGTTGGTGTTGTTCTAAATTAGTTGCCAAATTGGAAAGCCTTATCCACTATTTATTCCATGGCTAGCGGGAAAGGAAATGAACACAATGTATTATTTATATATATATAAATAATACATATATATATATATATATATATATATATGATCGACTCTCCCGTCGAGATTCGACGTATGAGGGTCAAGCAGATCAGTTTCAAGGAAACCGACAGCCCGACACCGGCACATGAGTTTTGATTATAGTGGTGAAGGCCTCGTGCAGGACCATCCGCACTTTTTGGAGGGACGAATACAGACACATGGTGCACCGAATGCCACAAGGTTCCCAAACGACCCTCCGCAGGTTTTGAATTCAGAGTTGTCCTTCTTCTAGACCAGTTGCCATCCAAGGCTATAGAACCCAGTCTGTCCTGCTATTTTACCCATAGCTGGAGGTAGAAGAAGAGGATTCATACCTTTCCCAAGGGTATTAGCACGTAAGTGAATATAATGGATTCGACTTGAATTCGAACTCGGCTCTCCGATTCCTCAATCCAAGCCCATATCCATTACTCCACCGTGCCTGCCCCCCTCTCTCTCTCTCTCTCTCTCTCTCTCTCTCTCTCTCTATCTATCTATATATATATATATATATATATATATGTGTGTGTGTGTGTGTGTGTGTGTATAGGATATGCTAAAATAAAAATCAGATTCACATGTGTAAATATATTCACACATTTATAAACTTTATAGAGAGCTATACAGTTAATAAAGTCATATATTTATGACACTCGAATTTTACAACTCTCTTTTCTTTCTCTTTCTCTCACTCTGATCCTTTCTCTCTCTCTATACACACACACACACATACACACACACACACATATATATATATATATATATATATATATATATGTATGCATATATATGTGTGTGTGTGTGTGTGTGTGTGCGTAATATTAATCCTCATTTGCTAAGCAAATATGCTTGAAATGGCTTTCGGCATCATATTAACGAAATATCCCTAACACATTAAGCCATTTTTTTCCTGTCGTCAACCAATCCATTTAACTTTTGGCATTGGGAAAATGTCGGAGTATGAAACTGTATAAAAAATGAAGATATCCATTACTCATTTTCTTGCCAAGGAAGAATCGATGATTATATATATATATATATATATATATATATATATATATATATATATATATATATATATATATATATATATATATATATATATATATATATATGTATATATATATATATATATATATATATATATATATATATATATATGTATATATATATATATATATGTATATATATATATATATATGTATATATATATATGTATATATATATATATATATATATATATATATATGTAGATAGATGTGTGTGTGTGTGTGTGTGCGCGTGTCTTTAAATATATGACGGTTTGCTGAATATAACGACTAACAAATATAAAAATAAACACATACATACACATATATAAAATATCTAAAGGAATTTTCATGTCTACATTCAAGGTTCAGACAGATATTAGTTAAAAATTCATCAATACTCCATCAAAACAGCAATTAGGAAAAAATTAAAATCCACGAAAACCTTTTATATGAGTGAATTAAAGCAAAAGCGTCAACTATCAAAATAGCATCAAAATTCTTAAAAGTTTGTAGGAGGAAAGTTTCATATAATTTATGATAAATAAATACAACAGTTATCTCCCTTGCATGTAAATAAAATTCATGTCTTTGAATTTGATCCTCGAATGTTGCAAAACAAATTAAAACAAACAGTAAGGTAATTAAAATATATTTTTCACTACGTATAATGCGTATAATACATATATATATATATATATATATATATATATATATATATATATAGATAGATAGATAGATAGATAGTGATAGAGATAGATAGATAGAGAGATAGATAGATATAGATATATTACATATAAAATACATACGTAATAATTATATAATATATATATTATACACATATATTACTTATATAATACACATATCATACAAATATTATACATATATAATACTTATAAATAAATATATTATAAATATATAATACATATATAATACATATCTAATACATATATTATTCATATATAATACATACGTAAAATATAATGCATATAATATCAAGTTGGTGCAAAAATAATGTCGTTTTGTAACATAGTAATATATGTAGATATAATACGTAACCACAGATAATTTAAAGTCTGAAGATGTTCTCTCGTGAGACTTGTGAAAATAAAAATATTTTAATGAAAATTTTGGGATATTTCTTAATCAATTTCTTTCGGCGACTAAGAAATTACTTTGTGGACTCAAAAGGATTAAAAAAAAAATAAACAGGCATATGCCTAAGTTATTTCACCAAACTTGTTTGATGATACCAAATTGGTTGGTTTTCGATCCCGACTTGAAGCAATCGGATGTCTAACAACACTGTAGAGCTGTGATACAGCGAAACAGTCTGTCTGTGGATGACTACATATATATATTTGTTTTCAAAACATTATACTTTCAAGAATGTTCATCCAGTTGTCAATAACTTTAAACTCTGTCTGGATCATATACCCAAATTATTAACACACACACACACATATATATATATATATAAATATATATATATATATATATATATATATATATATATATATATATATAGAGAGAGAGAGAGAGAGAGAGAAAGAGAGATGGGAATTGAGCGCCAATACATTCACACACATACACACACACCACACACCATATATGTACCACAGAGATAGAACACAGTTTTAAACAAAACAGACGTCAGTTTATACACATTTTCAAAGGAAATGGTTGGCTAAATACAATGGCTTTGAAAAAATGCTGGTTGAAAAAAAATACTAAGGTATAAAATGACGTCTATTACATATACATATATATATATATATATATATATATATATATATATATATATATATAGGGAGAGAGACGGAAAGAGACAGATATTGCGTACGGAAACATCGTCATTCGATGAGAATTGAATGGCAAAACATACACACGCATATAAACACATAGGCACAGACACAAACACATAGGCACAGACACACACACATATATATATATATATATATATATATATATATATATATATATATATATATATAAGTGTACATTGTGATCACCATCTAACGGGAGTAGATAGATTCGCCTATCACAAAGTTCACAATCCTCCCCAGCCTTTGAACCGGAGTAGAGGTTTATCCTTTGTTTCCTGTTTACTACTGGGTTTCTAGTTCCTTGTAAAATCTTCTAATTCGCTTTCACTCGAAGAACCCCCTAGCGACTCAGTAATAATATCGATTTACTTGGGATGAAGAGCTTTAAAAAAACAAAAAAAAAAAGACGAACTCAACTGTAATACAAACTCTGTTCTCCCTTCGCTGGCGTTATCAGTTACACTCGGAAAAAAACGGATTTTAAAGATTCTGGCTTTCTTAATCGGTCACCCATCTTGACACTAAGCAGGCTCGACTTTCTTTATTTCAGGGATCGGACGGGAACCCATGCTTCAACGTGATAAGGCCTTAAGAAATTTTCTACCAACTTCTATTTTGCTGGGGTTCATTTCTTGCTTTACTCCTCCGGGCCATCGCCCAGAATTATCGAAGTGTTATTTTATGTATCATAAATAATCTGCGAGAAATAAACAATGAGTTCTACTGGATTACATGATACCAACATGGAAAGTTCTAATATCGAAAGCTGAAGATGGACTACCAGAAAATGGTACCAACTTACCTGTAATTAGCAGGAGCCGGCGGGGGGAATGTCTAAGTGCAATCGTGCAAATTGAATGTGAACTCTCTTAGAGAGATTTTGAACTTAGTGGCACCTTCAAATGTTAACCGAAATTAGAAATTTATTTTAACCTTTTCTAAACGAACCGACTAGTTATGGTCTGGCAAACACAAACCTTTCTTTAAAAGCGAATCTAATAAATGCTGGCTGTATAAATATATACGTTATGGAATCAATTCGAACAAATAAGACGTTATTTACATTGTCATTTTTTAATACCAGGACCCATCAAGACATAAGGGATCTTGGCTCTCCACATTCTTTTCTTTATTATCATCAATTACCATGAATTCTTGGGAAAAATACTGAAGTGGTTTCCCGTTGCCTTCTCCACAGATTCCCTTTCTTTATTATCTGTGAATTGTCATGACTTCTTGGGAAAGACAGTGGAGTGGTTTCCCGTTGCCTTCTCGACAGATTCATTTTCTTTATTATCTGTGAATTGCCTTGACTTCTTGGGAAAGATAGTGTAATGGTTTCCCATTGCCTTCTCCAAAGATTGCTTTTCTTTATTATCAGTGAATTGCCATGACTTCTTGGGAAAGGCAATGGAGTGGTTTCCTGTTGCCTTCTCCACAGATTCCTTTTTTTATTATCTGTGAATTGCCATGCCTTCTTGGGAAAGACAGTGGAGTGGTTTCCTGTTGCCTTCTCCACAAATTCCTTTTCTTTATTATCCGTGAATTGCCATGCCTTCTTGGGGAAGACAGTGGAGTGGTTTCCTGTTGCCTTCTCCACAGATTCCTTTTCTTTATTATCTGTGAATTGCCATGCCTTCTTGGGAAAGACAGTGGAGTGGTTTCCTGTTGCCTTCTCCACAAATTCCTTTTCTTTATTATCCGTGAATTGCCATGCCTTCTTGGGGAAGACAGTGGAGTGGTTTCCTGTTGCCTTCTCCACAGATTCCTTTTCTTTATTATCTGTGAATTTCCATGACTTCTTGGGAAAGATAGTGAAATGGTTTCCGGTTGCTTTCTCCAGAGATTCCTTTTCTTTAATATCTGTGAATTGCCATGAATCCTTGGTAAAAATATTGGAGTGGTTCTCCTTACTTTCTCTACAGATTCCTTTTGGAATTTTGGGATAGATTCCGGACTCGGACGGCGTTGGCAGCTGCATGGTTTAGAATTCATTTTTTTTAAATATATTTTTTGTCAACTAAGAAAAGATAGTCTACCTTGCTATTTAAATCCAGGCTGATAGAGAGAGACAACTTCGTAGGTTCTCCAGTGACATCTGTGCTGAACATAAGGCAGCAGACTTATGTTCAATTTACTTATCTACTATAATATATTTGTCATAACTGATTCATATATTTGATGATTTTTTTAATCATTTCAATTCAAGCAAGCCAATAAAGCCACTAAGGCACAAGGTTTACTGAGTGTCAGAAAATATAAGAAAAACACTCTCAAGGAGAGATCTCAATAAAAGAAAAACAATTAAGAAGGCAGAAGATGACGATTGACATTGCATTTAAATATTTGAGGATGAAAGTTGAAGCAAGAAACCGGGAGAAATACACTGTTAGCATAGAACTTACGGTTTCATCTAGCCAATTCAACTGTGAATTGATGCGCCCTTGCCGCCAATCTAGTACTGCGTTTAAATCCATAAAGTCCAGGTGACGTAGCGAATAGTTCATTCGAACAATTCCCATGAAAGTAATTACAGAAAAAACACAGCGAAGCTACGATACGCTGGTGAGAGAGTAACTAAAGCCGAAAAAGAAACTATGTTTTCCATTTGAACGGATTTGACGAATTCCTGGAGAGTTTAGGTGCCATGGCTATGGTGTCTGAGAATTTGGTATGGTGAATAAGAATCTATCTTGTAGATTGCCATGTAGTTTTGGGTTACAGCCGCATCACGTTCAAACATCTGTTTCTGAGCAATTACCGAAGTTAAGCAAACAGGTCACCAACATGACACCACGCCCTCCAAATAAACCCACGGAAGGAAAAGATATGGAACTTTGCCATTCAAGACTTGAGACCCTATCCATTCCTTATATATATATATATATATATATATGTGTGTGTGTGTGTGTACCGAGTGTAAAAGCAACATTGTCCAAATCATATAGCAGCAAAATTGTACAATATATATATATATATATATATATATATATATATATATATATATTATTTCAGGGTCATTTTCCAACTTGTCCAAGGACCTTCATCCTCTGTAACCTTTTAACTTTGCATCTTGGATTAACAAGGTGTTTCACGTACGATTACATTTTCGAGTTATTTTTTCACTGTTCTTTGGACTGTCATAGCTGAAACTCCTCTCTCACGGGCCAAACGTTCTATGGATTGAGTTGGATCTTTTCTAATTTACCTCTTTAGCTCTGAGTTGAAATCATGACCCCTCTTCATATTGCACCACCCTCCTGATCCAGTTTTCCTCTCTAATATTCGTTCTTTTTTTAAAACTAATTCACCGTTCTATTGGTGGTTCTTGAATGCACTTTGAAGATCGAAGCCATATTATGAAAGTTAGTACCATCATTGAAGGCCTAAATGATCTTTTTCCTATCACCATCCCTCAGGTAAGAAGGCAGTGGGGCTGACATATTTAGCTGAATAACTCAAAGGTCTTTTCAATGATTCTTACGATAAATGGTGGCGTCAGTATGGCTAAAAGTCTTATCTGAAATCGTAGAAAAAACAAACTCAATTTCTTTAGTGTTTTTTTGTGTGATAGGCAATTAAGCTCTTACACGATTTTAGCAATTGTGCTGTACACTCAGTATATATATATATATATATATATATATATATATATATATATATATATATATATATATATATACTAGCAGTAAATCCCGGCGTTGCCCGGGGATGTAACAGTAAGAGATAGATCAAATATCGACCCTCATAAAGACTGAAAAATAAAATTGACAAAGTTTTTGTTTAATGTTGACAGACACGCATGTCTTAATTAGTTTTTTTTTTTTATGAATTGGTCAAGCCCAAACTCAAACAAAAGCATTGTTTTCAATCGTTATGAGTCTACCGATTGAATAGAATTTTATTATAAACAATTGTCTTGTAAATGAAATTTTTGAAAATAAAGAAAAAAGTGTGCAAGACAATAAGAAACACTACCTGCGAAAAAAAAGTGAAGTTTTCTCGAAATCGGTTGAAAAATGTAGGAAATCCGATCTCATATATAAACGAACACACACGCACACACAGAAACAACCTGTGTTTTATAATAAGTATAACTCGATATGAGTTTTCCCCCTTTCATTCTCGTGATGTACAGACTCTCTCACACACACAACCTGGGTTTTATAATAAGTATGATATATATATATATATATATATATATATATATATATATATATATGATTGTATGTGTGTGAGTGTGTGTGTGTGTGTGTATGTTGGCTGTTGATTACTATAAGACGTTCGTCCGACCTTTGACAGATCTTGTTTTTCGTCCTGCTGGGTGACATGGTATCTCACCAGTAGAAAAGCTAGTGAGGAAACTGGTTTAAGCGCCAAATACCGGTTCATGCGGCAGCCTGTACTGCGTTACATGTTACCAGTTGCAAACCTAAGCGTAACTTGATCTTAATCATATGATAATGATTATTCAACGACTCAGAAATTTAGACAAATAAGTGAAGTTCTCTTTCACATAAATAAGTACACGAGAAATAACTAACCAATGTATATTTTTTATTATTTCTTTCTTGTAACAAAGAATTTCATATATTATCCGTTCGAAAATGAATCTGCCAGAATGATAATAGCAGAAGTTAACATGGAATTGGCAAATACAAAAGTTCATTGCTATGTCCCTCACAAGAATTTCTTTAATGCAGACAAAAAAGAAAATGTATTCTTGACTCATTTGAAATGTTTCTAAGAAAAGTTTGAGGTAGGTTCTGAATTCGGAAGTTTCCTTCTTTTTAGCTGCATACTCTTATGCATGACAATTACATCCGGCAGCAACCCTCTGATTGGGAGGTTCTAATTGCTGCTATTCCCAGATTCAGCCTGGCCCGGATGGTAGCACATGTTAAGGCCCGATCTATGGACAATTAGTAAACCCCAGCCCCCGCCGCCCACACCAAAAAAACAAAAAATCAAAACACTATGGACGTATAAAAATATATTTTCATATTAAAAATATTATCACTCCATCAGCTGGAATTTGAATTCGCCTCTCCGATCAAAGACTCCGAGTCATTATCCACTACACCACCTGCACATCCAAGCTTGCAGCATCTGGTATTCCCAAGCGGTTATATATCTAGGTATTGACTAGGCATAGTAAGAGAATCGGTGTTTCAACGTGATGACACTTATCAACGATCATCTATATGACTACTAATCAATGTTAACTAAGATGTTTCAATGTGATATATCTTCTACACTGGTCGGCAACTTCACGCAACGCCTTCTAATTAAACCCATGGAAGAAGTGTATATATATATATATATATATATATATATATATATATATATATATATATATATATATATATGGATATAGATCCGACATTATGAAGAAAAATATACGGAAAAAACAAACAAAAATCCTAATATGCAATTATGCTGTTTTAATCCTAATATAATGTTAACGTCGGATGTTTCGGTCTAGTAGACCATCTTCAGGACATATTCATAAAACATAATTAACATTAGACTATATTTAATTCAACATGAAAAGACGATGGACATAAGAGTATGACTAATCAAAACAGACAACTGAAATAATCTATATTCTAATGTTAATTATGTTTTTTGAATATGTCCTGAAGATGGTCTACTAGACCGAAACGTCCGACGTTGACATTATATTAACATTAAAACAGCATAATTGCATACTAGGATTTTTGTTTGTTTTTTCCGTATATTTTTCTTCAGATATATATATATATATATATATATATATAATATAATATAATATAAAAGGCTCAAACACTAATGTTTATAATGTCTAAAACATATTATAATATGTTTTAGATATGGTTTTATCATGTAGCTTGTTTATCATGCGAGTTCCTTTTTTGATAGATCAAGTTACAATAGACTAAAACCTCTTTTCCTCTATATCTTTATCCCATCTTGTAGTTAAATCACTTTAAAAGTAAAAAGAAGGATAAAAGTATCGTTAGTAAAGTTATACTCGTTTAGTAAACACATGAAGCCATAAACATCAAAGAGAGAAACAGTTAAACATCTTATAAACGTAAACAGTTAAAAAGATATTCACTAGGTTTGTATTTTATAATACGATACTGATAAGTGGCTATTAGATGCATTATTATCGAATACAGTTAAGTAAAACCTCGATTTTATCAAAATCATGTTTATTTTAAATACAACAGTACTTTTTGACTTGTCAGTAAACGTAACCTAACCGTCCGGCTCACTGCTGCCGTCAAAGAATTGAAGAGGATTATCGAACTTAAATATTACTTGGTTCTTTTCAAATAAATGTACGCCCGCGCAAAAGATTCTGACCTCAGCAAAATTGGGATGCAACCCTTTCTCTGATCTCCTTCGGCATATCGCTTCGAGATTAGCTTCTCAAAACGTACGTAGAATTATAAAGTACACAATAGCTATCCATTCACGGCTGTCAATTAGATTATCGTATATACTCGTGTCACGGGTGAGCTCCAAATTTTCAGCTAAAAAAATAGTATTTTACCATATATCTCGTGTATCATGCGATTTCCTTTTTTGAGAGTCCAAATTACAATAGACTAACCTCTTTTCTTTTATCTCTTTATCCCACCTTCTAGTTAAAAAAGTTAAAAAGTAAAAGCGAATGATAAAAGTATCATTAGTAACGCTATACTCGTTGTGTAAGCGCCTACAGCCATACACAACTGAACGAGAAACCGCTAAACATCTTAGAAACCTAAACAATGGAAAAGATGCATATTTACCAGGCTTGTATTTTATAATACATGTATATATGTGAATATTACATGCATTATTATTGAATACAGTTAAGTAAAACAACATTTTTATCAAAATCATATTTATTTTAAAGATAGCTGTACTTTTTACTACAGTAAATAGATATAAGGTTTGGTCAACGGCGTTGCCAGGGGCAGCATTACTTACGCTAATTTTATATCTCGTGTATGATGCGATCCCCTTAAAATTTGTTTCAAAATTAGGTCTACAAATGTCGTATGATGTGCCAGTCTATACTGGCACATATCGTTCGAATTAAATACCCAAAATTCTACGGCTATTTACTCGATAGATGTGTAACGAGATTTCACCGTCTTTGTTATGCATTTCTAAAATTGTGAGAGAAACAGCGAGAATCGAACCAACTACACAATGTTAACAAACTGGTCGTTTACCACGATAGCCATTACTCAATAGGGAAATTCATATCTACTAGTGAATCTTAATCGATCTCATGACAGTCATACGCATTTGTCAATTTTCTTTCTTCGACGAATTTCAACGTAATCGTTTTAACAACAGCTGCTAGATTCAATGTCTTCGAAGAAACCCTTTTTTTTTCTCTCTCTCTCTCTTCTCCCAAACATTAATTCTGATTCTTCAATTTCGAAAATGGTTAATTATTTCTGTTCTTTCTTCATTTTTTCTTTAATTCACCTCCCTCTTTTATCAATATTGTCTCTTTATCTAACCCACTGAAACTCGCTTCATTATCTTTTCCTCCGGCTCTCCGTCTTCATTCTTCTCCAAATATTGCCCACAGTAATATTATAGTATTTTACCAAAAAAAAAACGTGTGTTTTTCCCTGTTTCCATCCATGAACTTCTTTCTTTCTTTCTTTCTTTCTTTCTTTCTTTCTTTCTTTTCTTTTCTTTTCTTTTCTTTTCGTTCTTTCTCGCTCTTTGCCTGATTTTGTCAAATTACCGAAGAGATATCTTCGGGGCAAAAAAAGATCATGAAAGGCCAAGAATAATTCTTTCTCTAATTGATCAAAGATTCAAGTGGACTTGTCAATACAAAAATAAATTGGAAAGAAAGCTTATAATTCTAGGTAAAAGCGGAAGGCAAAAGAAAATTCCTGTGCGAAAAATTAAATTGCCCGCCAGACTGCGTGTAAAAGACTTTCTATTTCATAGTCGCGCCTACAGGAAGGGATAGGTGCAGAGCTATAGATAGAAAGGTAGATAGAATTGAAAACAATAGATAGATAGATAGATAGATAGATAGATAGATAGATAGATAGATAGATAGGGGGAAAAGGTGACGGAAGTGATAGATAGATAGATAGATAGATAGATAGATAGATAGATAGATAGATAGATAGATAGATAGATAGATAAGAAGAAAGGGTGACGTAAGTGATAGATAGATAGATAGATAGATAGATAGATAGATAGATAGATAGATAGATAGATAGATAGATAGATAGATAGGGGAAAATGGTGGCGGAAGTGATAGATAGATAGATAGATAGATAGATAGATAGATAGATAGATAGATAGATAGATAGATAGATAGATAGATAGGGGAAAATGGTGGCGGAAGTGATAGATAGATAGATAGATAGATAGATAGATAGATAGATAGATAGATAGGGAGAAAGGGTGACGGAAGTGATAGATAGATAGATAGATAGATAGATAGATAGATAGATAGATAGATAGATAGATAGATAGGGAGAAAGGGTGACGGAAGTGATAGATAGATAGATAGATAGATAGATAGATAGATAGATAGATAGATAGATAGATAGGGAGAAAGGGTGACGGAAGTGATAGATAGATAGATAGATAGATAGATAGATAGATAGATAGATAGATAGATAGATAGATAGATAGGGAGAAAGGGTGACGGAAGTGATAGATAGATAGATAGATAGATAGATAGATAGATAGATAGATAGATAGATAGATAGATAGATAGATAGATAGATAGATAGATAGGGGAAAATGGTGGCGGAAGTGATAGATAGATAGATAGATAGATAGATAGATAGATAGATAGATAGATAGATAGATAGAGAGAGAGACAGAGAGACAGAGAGAGACACTGAGAGAGAGACAGAGAGAGACCGAGATAAGGAAAAAGGGTGACGGAAGTGATAGATAGATTGATAATGGAACTGAATTGGGAAGGTAAATTTAGGTAAATAGAATGAGAAAATATAACTCACCCTATTCTCCCCTCACATCCAGCCTATCAGTCTATCTGAATCCGTTCGCCTATGTTTACCTATTTATATATGCTGACAGGCATTCTGAGAGAGGTTGCTAAATATAATTAAATAGACTGATTGGCATTCTCAAACAGCTAGAGAAATAAACGTGAATAGATTGAGACAGAAGCTCACAGATAAACGAGGATAGGTAGGTAAATATAGGCGTATAAACTGAGATCGATAGACTGATAAGTAGACTACGAGATGTAGATACATATAGTTGGATAGAGTGAAATAGATAGACTCATAGATAGACTGAGATATTAAATAAATATAGTCGGGTATATTGAGATAGATGTAGATAAATATAGTAGGATATATTGAGATAGACTGATAGGTAGACTAAGGGATGTAAATACATATAGTCGGATATACTGAGATAGATATAGATAGATAGACTAAGATATTTAGGTAAATATAGTTGAATGTGTTGAGATAGACTGATAGATAGACTAAGAGATTTAGGTATATACAGTCGGATATATTGAGATAAACAGACTGATGGGTAGACCAAGAGAGATAGGTTCATTGTGGTTATATTCCGATAGATAGACTGATAGGCAGACTAAAAGGAGAGAGACATATATGCAGATTTACTGAAATAGACTGATAAGTAGATTAAGAAATGTAGATACATATAGTCGCATATATTGAGATAGATAGACTGATAGGTAGACTGAGAGATGCAGATAAACAAGCGGATATTTTGAGATACACTGATACGAAAACTGAGAGTTAAATATACGCATATATATATGGAGAAAGGCTGATAAGTAGAATGATATTAGTAGTTAAATACAGATGAATAGAAACATAGACACATTGGTAGTCTCAACGTGGTAGGGTTAGATGTGGCACAAGGCCGAAATTATGGGAGAGTGAGGCTTTTACAATTCAGAGGCACCTTTTCTAAAGATAACACGCCGAGGTAGCCATTTGTAGGTAAATAGACAGTTATATTGAGACTCATTGGTAGTTAAATAGAGGTGAATAAAACGAGAGAGATAGACTGATAGGTAGACTAATAGACGTACGTAAATGTAGATATTACGACACTGACTGATATAGGTAGTTTATTACTGATGACCCTGGCAAAGTCGTTATTACTGTTGAATAGACTTCGATAGATTGGCAAATAGACAAAGACTACCAGGTAAATATACGTGGTTTTATTAAGATAGACTGATAGTCATATGGCAGAGGTACTTAGATGCAGAGGAATAGAATCAGATAGCGTCCACTGACGTAGATAAATATGCTGATATATTCAGATAGATAGACTGATAGGTAGACGAGATGGGGAGATAGATATATGTTAAATATATAGAATGAGAAAGAGTAATAGTTGATTTACATACTCTAATTGAATGAGATGTTTAATTATTAGCATGGTATTGTTGTGATTTACTCGCTCTCTCTCTCTCATACACACACACACACACACACACACACACACATATATATATATATATATATATATATATATATATATATATATATATATATAGTTTATGAAAAACTAAGTAATCCGTATGGGTGGACCCAAGGAGGATAAAATCCAGAGAGCTCAATGTAAATCCAGAGCAAATAATTTAAATAAAAACAGACCACTTTAAGGTTCCATGTAATAAATTATTTAACCACAGCCCTCTTAAAGGACTGTGGATCATCAGACTTTGCTTCCAAAGGTTGAAACGAAAAATGAAAATAAATTTACACATTTTTGACGGGCCGTATTAAGCATATGTAAATTAACGAAGTGAGGAAGTGAGAGGGAGAGAGAAGACATGAGTGAGTTAGATGTAATTTAAAATTTCTATTCTTTTATACTTAAAATTACTTGAGGAGGTTCAGATATTGACACATTTAATCTCTTAAGGTCTGGGGTGAAATAATTTATTACATGAAACCTTAACGTGGTCTGTTTTTATTTTATATATATATATATATATATATATATATATATATATATATATATATATATATATATATATATAAAGAAAGAAAGAACAGTAAGATATATAATCCGGTGTTCTTATAGATATTTTCATTTTTACAAAATAGTGCTCAATGTAAAATTACAGAGCATTAATATTTTAAAATAATTGATTTAAAATATGTTTTTTCTGCTAAAAAACATATTTTAAATCAATTAATTTATAATATATATATATATATATATATATATATATATATATATATATATATATATATATATATATATGAAGGTTGTTTCATTAAGACGGATTATATAAAGCAGTAAGTAAATCATTGTTATTCATGAAAATTTATTTAATTCTCTATTGGTTCATGTTCTTTAAGTTATGTCAATTATGTGTGAAAAATAAAAAAAATCACCCAAATGTCCGCCAAATCTGAAAAAAAAATCATTCGACGCTTAAACTTATTTCACATTTAAAATTGGTCCAAGTTATTAGAATACACTTTATAAGAAACAGGGAGAGAGAGAAAGAGAGAGAGAGAGAGAGAGAGAGAGAGAGATAGTGTGTGTATGTGTGTGTGTCTACGTGTGAGTGAATATCTATCTATCTATCTTCATTTATATATATATATATATATATATATATATATATATATATATATATATATATATATATATATAAAGGGTGTTTCATAAAGACATATTATATATAAGGGTGTTTCATTAAGACGGATCAAATTCAGCAGTAAATAAATCAGTGTTATTGGTAAAAAAATTATTTATTTCACTATTGTATCATGTTATTTAAGTCATGGCAATTAAGTTTAAATATTAATAACGCCCAAATGTCAGACAAATGTTAAAGAAAAAAATATCGGAAGCTTAAACTTAATTCACATTTAAAATCGGTCCATGTTATTGGAACACCCTTATATATATATATATATATATATATATATATATATATATATATATATATATATATATATATATATATTGTTAAATATAACAGACACTCAATGTCTATAATATCTGATCATGATCCGTTCTAAGCTCTGTATATTTGCTTTAATTTCGGGTAAAAATAAAGACAAAAATTGTACAACATTTGGATATTTTTATTATGCTGTTCATTGATCTAAAGTTTCGGTTCACATGAGCCATCTTCAGAGTGGTTATATGAACATTTAAACAAAGATATTCACTATCAAAGTTGATATTCTGTTATGCTGACATAGAAGATTGCTACGCGACCATAAAGGTCACGGAATAGCAGACGCAAGTCGTAAATTCATTATGCGATTATATGACGTCATACCACGTGAGATAACGAAATATTAACAACAGAACCATATCTCTAGTTGTAATGTAATGTGTTATCTCTATTTTGAAATGTAATTTTGTTGAGTGTGGGTTGCTTTGTTTTTGATGACCTCGAATATCTGAAGGTTCTTTTTTCTGTGTGTATGTTTGAGTATTGTTGTGTTATCAACTAATATCTGTCTAATATTGTGTACATTGTTTGGTTTTTCTAAGAAATGTTGTTTAATAGAACTAAGATAAAAAAAAGTGACAGGTAAATCTACGAGGGAGTATGGTTGTAGTAAAACCAATATATGGGTTTATTATTAGTATCAGAGATACATTCTCTGAACTGGCATGTAAAGTGATACACTACATTATTTGTTATTAGAGAATTTAGTTGTGTGGTTGTAGGGTTATTAGAGACTATGAGGTCAATTGCTTTAATTTTTTTATAATTTATGATGAGCTTTACTAGTTTATTATTATTTATATTTATTTGTTTATCATATATACTAATAATCCTCTTCATTCTTTAGGGAACAGGGCCCCGACAACACCTAAAACAAACGGATGCGGTTCCGGGCGATCCTCTTCAGCGCATGTCATGCCAGCTGCCTTCACTTCTGCGTCAACGCTACTACGGCAAGTACTTTTTGGTCAACCCTGTTGTAATTTTTGAGTACCCGGGTGTACTAGTGAGCCAGCCAAAATGATCTCACTCATTTTATAGTTCACCAATAGAAGGATTAACCAAACAGAAGGCTCAAAATATTCTTTGCGAAGTGTATAAAGGCAGCCATGTTTTTTTTCCGATATTCACTGGCAGCCTTTAATATCGAAGACTGAAGAATTACGGAACAGCTGCTGGTGGTATTGGCGATATAGTCAGATTCAGTAGAGTGTCTAACTCGTGAGTATTAATCTTTAACTTTGTTTCATTGAACAGATTACGTACTGCGCTGGATTCTATATTCATAGACTATGGTGAACATGGTTAACAGACCCACTTTTCACTTCCCTTTTGGATTCCAGTCAAGGGCCTACCTAGTGAGAGTAGAAGCAGGATTGTGGAGTATGTGGCCGATCCATCCCCTTTTCCGTTTCTTGATGTTAATCTCGACTGGGGCTTGTCTGGTCCCACAGTTGATCGTTGAAGACGACTTCCGTCCACCTGATAGTGAGGATGTCCCTGAGACATAAGTTGGTAAATGTCTGAAGTTAGTCGGTGTTGGTCTTGGTTACCCGCCAAGTTTCTGTGCCGTAAAGTAGGACCGACTTGACTTTAATGTTGAAGATTGGATCCTGTTGCAAAATGAGATGGCTGTTGATCTGCATATTGATTGCCGTGTGGTGAAAGCCTTTAGGGCTTATAAAGATCTAGAACTAGTTTTAGTTGGAGCCCTCGGTTAGATTGGAAAATTTTCCGATAGACAAACTGAATGGATCCATGCTAGCAGATGCCTTAAATAATTTTTTTTTAATCTACCCACAAATATAGCTCACAACTTACGAATAGCTTTATCTATGCAAAATGTGTGTGGTTTACACTGACATATTTTTTTTACAAATATACAAAAATATCATGATGTCATTTCTAACCTTAGGTCCCTTGTTGGAACGCGGAAGGAAATGTGAATACAACAGATATCAAAGGAATTAATTTATTATTATAATATATATATATATTGTTCCTTGGGGAATATAAAGCCGCAACAACAACCTCTTCAACGGAGGCGGTTCCGGGCGATCAGCACGGCCCATGTTGTGCCGGTTACCTTCACCTCTGCCTCAACACTTCTGCGCCAAGTCTGTTTTGGACGACTTACTTTTCGCTTCCTTTGTGGATTCCAGTCAAGGGCCTACCTGGTGACAATAGAAGCAGGCTTGCGGAGTGTGTGGCCGATACATTCCAATTTCCGTTTCTTGATGTCAATATCGATTGGAGCTTGTCTGGTCCTGTCCCACAGTTGGTCGTTGGAGACGACTTCCGGCCACCTGGTATTGAAGATGTCTTTTGAGACATCCGTTGGCAAATGTCTAAAGTTTGTGGGCGTTGATCTTGGCTACCCAACAGTTTTTTGAGCCGTAATGCATACATACACACACATGTGTGTGTGTGTGTGTGTGTACGTTTATATATTGGATCGGATTCCCTAGATTTTTTAACCGATTTCAACAAAACTTCACAGGACTACGTAAAATTACCTTGCGGTGGTTCTGACAGCGCAAAAAATTGGAAAAACGCAATTGTTTTTGCACGAAATCAATTTTAAAACACGATTAAGAGGCATCGCGTGAATGAAAGAGGGACAACTCATATCAAGTTATACTTATTATAAAACAAATGTTGTTTGTGTGTGTGTGTTTGTTTATATATGGGATCGGATTTCCTACATTTTTTAACCGATTTCAACAAAACTTCACTTTTTTTTTTTTTGGCAGGTAGTGTTTCTTATTGTCTTGCACACTTTTTTATTTTATTTTTACATTCAGAATGCTTTTAAAAGTCCATTTACAAGACAATTGTTTATAATAAAATTCTATTCAATCGGTAGACTCATAACGACTGAAAACAATGTTTTTGTTTGAGTTTGGGTTTGGTTTGACCATTCGTAAAAAAAAAACAAAAACAAAAAAAACAAAACAAAGAAACACTAATTAAGACATGCGTTTCCATCAACCTTAAACAATAATCTTTGTCAATTTTATTTTTCTGTCTTTATCATGGTGGATACTTGATCTATCTCTTACTATTACATCCCCGGGCAACGCCGGGATCTACCGGGTTCTATATATACTTTAGTATAAACTAAAATTGAAACAGCTAAATATCTTCTTTGTGTTGTAGTAGTTATTGGTTCGGAATTTTTGATTTCATTTGCGGTTGCAATAAAGAAAATAATTTCCAGGAACTAACACAGTAACCGCCGTTTGACTGTTTCTGCACCAGTTTATTTATGGCGACTGGCGTTGATTAACCCAACAAGGCGTAAGCACCTAAGATCAGCTCTTGAATTAACTCTGCTGTAAGAGTTGCTTAGAAATATCTTGATTCTATTCCGTCTCCATTTCCCATACTATGCATTAGTAAAGCCATAGCAAAAAGGAAAGATAGAATCAAGGAAAAACGTGAATTGCCAAATATGAACTGTACTTGAAAGAAATTACATATAGATATATATGTACCTGTTATTATATGTTGCTCACAGAGAAACTATAAAACATATGAATAAGACAAGCTGTGTGGAAGGGTGAAAATCGAGAGGGTCTTGAATCATTTTCCGAAGGATAACAACTGGGCCAAGTGATGTATTTGGAACAGTGTTGCTTTCACTGTTTTTCATTATCACCGAGGAATATAACGTCTACCTTCAGCGCGGTCTACACACAAATCATGTTGGTCACACCACACACGCTGTGCTCGTTCCCTGGTTGACACCAATCACTGGCCGTTAGAGAGACCTTTGTAAGTTCTTCTCACAAGAAAGGGAGTTAACCGCTCTCTGCATATCGACACGTGTACCCTCCGACTTAGAAAATTTCACTTCTCCGAAAGACTCACATCTATACAGCATGGCGCTGATAACGAAAATGGCGTTAAACGAAGCAGCAGTCGCTTATAAAAGAGGGTAAAGCTGCTGAGTATTCCTAGACGCAGAAATTAAGCTCCTTTGGCTGCCGACTTCGATGCTGAATCATTGTTGTCTGATGTGGCTGACATGAAATGCGACAGTATAATTGACGTGATGGCCGCAAGCGTTTCTCCATCATAATGTTCTTACCAAACAATCAAATTATCAACAAAACAAACTTTATAATTATATGCCTCTATGCATGGCGCCAGACTCGATCAGAAGTGTATTAACTAGCAGCTATTAGATTGGTGCAAAAATAATGTCGTTTTCTCACATATGTTACTATGTGAGAAAACGACATTATTTTTGCACAAACCTAATATATACAGCAGTTTTCTCAGATCAATGATTAAAAATGACTACAAGCGAATGGACCCTGTAGGTCTAAAAAGAAGAGGGCCCTTCATCAGATCTCATAGGCTGTCGATACAGAGTTGCATAGAACTATATCAAATAAAGGAACGCACCTTTTTTTGAAGATATTCAGTTGCAGCAACAACTAAAAGGAATAGCAAATCTAAGTAGAAGGGGAAAATTATATAATCAAGGAGTTGATCTTCAAGGGAACCATGAACAAAAGGCCAGGAATGAAACACCCAGCGACACCAGAAAGAGTGAAAAATGTTAATGAACTTGGGAAACATATTTTCCAGAAAAGTTGTTTTAAGAAAAATATTTTTAAAATTTCAACCGACGGTATCATCAAATGTTTGATCAATAATTACCAAATTTCACGAGTATTATTATTATTATTTTTTATTTTCTTTGATTTCTGGTGTTTACACATTTCTTTCCGGGTCCCGCCCAGGGACCTAAGGTTAGAAATGGCATCATGACACTTTCCACTGACAAAAAAAAAAAAAAAAAAAATTCCATAGATAAAGCCCTTCGTAAAGTGTGGGCTGTACTTGTCAGAACAATTTTTTGTATCTCCTTGAGGCATGGACTTCCAGGAATCCCTTCAATTAGTTTACTGCAATCTGTTCCAACCAGTCCTAGGGCTCCAACTACAACAGGGATTGTTGATGTTCCCATATGTCACATTTTCGAGACCTCTATTTCAAGGTCCTTGTATTTTGACAGCTTTTTGAATATCTTCAAAGATACATTGCAGTCAGCAGGGACTGCCATATCAATAAGGAGGCACCGTTTTTGTTTGTGGTCTTTAATAACAATATCTGGGCGGTTGGCTTTGATTGTTCTGTCAGTGTGTATTATTATTATTATTATTATTATTATTATTATTATTATTATTATTATGATGATGATGATGATGATGATGATTATTATGATTATTATTATGATTATTATTATTATCATGATTATTATGATTATTATTATTATGATTATTTTATTATTATTATTATTATTATTATTATTATTATTATTATTATATTTCTTTGATTTCTGGTTTGTACAAATTTCTTTCCGGGTCCCGCCCAGGGACCTAAGCTTAGAAATGGCATTATGCCATTTATATTCCACTGATCAATTAAAAAAAAATGTAAAAAAAAAACATTTTACATATATAAGGCCCTTCGTAAGGTGTTGGCTGTACTCGTGAGAACAATATTTTTGTATTTCTTTAAGTCACGGGCTTCCAGGAATCCCTTCAATGAGTCTATTGGAATCTTTTCCAACCAATCCGAGGTCTCAAACTACAACAGGGACTGTTAATGTCCTCTGATGTTTTGGGATTTACGGGGAATTTTTGAGCGAGCCTACAGGGTCAGATACCCCGCATTAAATTCGGCCTGACCGCGTCGGGCGGTTGGTAAATATCCTGCAGTTGGAGATTCGTCTCCAGCTGTGCTGGTCAAACACTCTGCCTCCAAGCGGAGAGAATCCGCAGACGAGATTCTGCCCTTCGAAATAGACTCGTCTTGGGAAACAGCTACCCGACCCAGTTTATTTCCGGGGTCTACGGGGAATTTTTGGTCTGAGCCTGCGGACTTAGTACCCCACTTTAAATTCGGCCTTGTACCACATCTGACTCCTACAGTAGGAGATTCATTGTGGAATTCAGTTGACTCACTTCTAGCAGTTGACTACTACTTCTACGCACTGCTGGCGAATCTTATATGTGGTGTTCTTGTCCTAAGTATTGTTGTTCATTACCAACTTTCGTTTGATTATTGTATTCAGTAACCTTCCCTAGGTTACAGCATTGTAATAAGTTTTAAAGATCAGATTTTGACATTCATTAGGGTTTAAAACGGAAATATTTGTAAAAATTAATGTGAAATAAAGTCAGTCTTGAAACAATATAAAAAAGGAAAATGTAATTTCCAATTAATTCTATAAAATTTCCCATTGCTTAACATATTGAAAGGTGAACCAAGAGTGGAGTCGGCCAAAGAGTAATCTGTTCAATATGATGACGTCAATAAAATGTGATAATAATCAAACTTCATAGGAGAGATCATGCCGACACACCTGCATTACAGGTAAACGGAAGAGTCACTAATGAATTATTTAAACAAAGGAAAAATACAATATGTTTTACATTTCTCACCCTCATCATAATACGGGGCCCTAAAAATTAGCATCCCCTCTCAAAAACGTTCATAAAAAATAACATGGCCAGATTAGCAAACTAAGATTCCACCTGCAGCCATCTGTGAATTCAGGAAAGAAAGAAAAATCATTATTATTATTATTTTCATTATTATTATCACTATATTTTGAGTTCCGCTATTTTCGCACTACCTACCCAGTCTGCGAGAAGACCTAAGGTAGGTGTGTTCTTATATCTACATTTAATAATTTGTTTTCCTAACTGCTATAACATTACTAGCGTTACATAGACAAAGTTCTTCTTAGTGTGTGGGCTGTACTTACCATGACATTTTTTTTTATTTCTCTTAAGCTGAGATTTCCAGGGATTTATTCAATGTGTTGTTGTGTTCCTTTTTATCATTCCAAGCGCACCTTCTATGACTGATAATATTTTCGATTTCCAGGTCTTTATGCTTAAATATTCTTTCAAATTCCTTGTTTGCTATGTTACAATCTGCTTGGCAAGACTTATCAATTATTAGGCAAGTCTTTTTTTTTTTTTTTCCGTTTTTGACAATTTCTTTTTTCCTTTGATATCTGGCGTTTACATATTTCTTTCCGGGTTCCGCCCAGGGACCTAGGGTTAGAAATGGTATCATGACACTTTCCACTGCAAAAAAAAAAAATTATATAGATAAAGCCCTTCGTAAAGTGTGGGCTGTACTTGTGAGAACAATTTTTGCATCTCTTTGAGGCATGGACTTCCAGGAATCCCTTCAATTAGTCTACTGGAATCTTTTTCAACCAATCCTAGGACTCCAACTACAACAGGGATTGTTGATGTTCCCATGTGCCACATTTTTGAGATTTATATTTCAAGGTCCTTGTATTTTGACAGCTTTTTTGTATATCTTCAAATATACATTGTAGTCTACAGGGACTGCCATATCAATAAGGGGGCCCTTTTTTGTGGTCTCTAATAATAATGTCTGGGCGGCTGACTTTGATTGTTCTGTCAGTGTGTATTGTGTAGTCCCACAGAATTGTCACAGGTCCTATCTCCGTAATTATTATTATTATTATTATTATTATTATTATTATTATGATCATTGTTGTATAGACATTTCCTTCCTGGTCCTAACCAGATACGTACGGTCAGAAATACCTTGATGACATTTTCCACTGATCATTTTTGTAAAATAAATGAATAAGATGACACACAGATAAACTTCTTGGTAATGTGTGATCTGTACTTGTAAATCCATTTATTTTGTATTTCTTTATTAAGGTATGAACTACAAGGAATCCCTTCATTGAATCTATTGGAAGCTTTTGCAATTCATCCGAGGGCTCCAACTACAACAAGAATTATTATTATCATCATTATATTTCGATTTCTTCTAGGTTCACACTTGAGGGAAGACCAAAGGCAAATAGTGGTATGTTCTTACGGCTACATTTCATGATTTGTTTTTTCTAATTCCCATTACATCACTAGCATTACATGGACAAAGTCCTTCTTAGTGCGTTGCCTGTACATATCAAGACGATTTTTTGTATTAATCTTAAGCTAGGATTTCCAGGGATTTTTTCAATGTATTGATGTGTTCTTTTTTTATCATTCTAAGCGCACCTATCATGATTGGTATTGTTCTTGTTTTCATTTTCCCTATTTTTTTTTCTATTTCATACTTCGATAATCTTTCAAATTTCTCGGTTGCTGTGTTATAGTCCGTTGGGCAAGGCATATAAATTAGTAGGCAAGTTGTTGTCTTTCAAGTTTTTAACAATTATGTGCCGTCTATATGCTTCAATCTTCTTGTCTGTGAAGATGGTGTAATCCCATAAAACTGTGATTTCTTCTTCTCTAACCAGTGCTGGGTGATGTTCATACTAGTTTTTATTAACATCTTATCCAAAATGTTTGCATATTGTCCTGTGTATTTTCTACAATCTTCATTTGGCGCAAGTACAGATCATACTGAGATTAGATGGTCTATAGTTTGCTGATATTTTAACAAAACATGCGTTTTGGATCCACACTATTACGTTTGATATTCGCCTGAAAGTTCCTAGTGAAAAGAGTCTGCTCTTGCACTGCAAGAATATAGCCTTCTGTTTCAGCCTTTTATCCAGATGCCCGAAACCATCGATGAGTGTTAACTTTACCAAGAAGCCTTGTTCTGAATATTAACCTCGCATCGGTTTGGCTTGGCAGTGTTGTTTCATCTTTTCAGGAAGTTTATCCTTGACATTCTTTTACATATTCTTTGCTGCAGCAATTGGTTTTTGGGTTTGGGCTTGGTTTTGGTTTTCTCCAGATTCTACTAAATGTAAATCTCGTTTGTAATTAAAACCTTCTTTCATGATTGAATATATTTTATTTCTCTTTTCGTGTTATTTGACTAACTATATCACCCAGCCCTTTGTTTTTTCGATAAATGTTAATAAGCCAATAGTCTTGTATGACAATTCTAGCTGAATAAGACTTCTTCCACCTTCTTTGTGGGGTACGTATAGACGGTCTACTTTGGATTATGCATGTTATGCTTAGGATTTCTTCTTACTGTTTGGGTACTTAACAAGACATTTTTTGTATAATTCTTAAGCTAGGATTTCCAGGGTTTTTTTTCAGTGTATTGTTGTGTTCCTTTTTTATTATTCCAAGCGCACCTACTATGACTGGTACTATTCATATTTTCAGTTTCCACATTTTCTTGTTCTATTTTGATTTCCAGGTCTTTATACTTCGATAGTTTTTCAAATTCCTTGATTGCTGTTTCAGTCCGTTGGTCAAGTCATATCAATGAGTAGGCAAGACTTTTCTTTTCAGTTTTTAACTGTTATGTCCGTCCTATTTGCTTCAATCTTTCTGTCTCTAAAGAAGGTATAATCCCATAGAATTTTGATTTCTTCTATTTCTGTATCCGGGGCTGGGTGATGTTCATACTAGTGTTCGTTAACATCTTTTTCTAAAGTGTTTGCACATTGTCTAGTGTAAATATTATCCCTATTTATCGTGCCGATTTTTATATTCATTTGACGCAAGTATAAAAAATCCTGAGATTAGATTGTCTATGGTTTCCTGATATTTGTCACAGAACCTGCATTATGGATCCACACTATTATGTATGATATTCGCCTGGAAGTTTCTAGTAATAAGATTCTGGTTTTGCACTGCAAGAATAAAGCCTTCCATTTCAGGTTTTAACCCAGATCTTCGTAACCATCGATGAGTGTTAACTTTATCAACATCGTCTTTATTAACATGCTCTGGATATTGGCCATGCAAAGGTTTGTCTTCCAGCGTTGTTTCATCTGTTCAAGAGATTTATCCTTGGCTTTCTTTTTCATATTTTTGTTGCAACATTTGGTTCCTAAGTTCTAATTTAGTTTTCTCCAGAATCAACTCCACGAGAGCACCTTTTTGCGACTGATCGGTCTCACATTGTCCGCTGACTTGAGATCGAATAAATGCATTGAGTCAATAGCTTCGTCCACCGCAAGGTAAGTTGGCTCGTTGTGACGCGGCAGGAAATTTTTCTCGCCGGAGTCGATCTTTCGAATCTACAAATCAACCATTCGACCTTGCATGGAGTATTGCTGCCATATATAGCCTGGAGCCCTTTCTGTTTTTCTCAAGGTCCTTGATAAAATCCAGAGACGGATATGCAATATAATTGGCCCTGATCTGGCACCTGGTCCGCAGTCGCTCTCTCACAGAAGTGCTGTCGCCTCCCTCTGTCTTTTTTTACAAACACTTTCACGGTAACTGCCCCGATGAGCTGCTTTCGCTGGTTCCCAGACTCCATGAATTTAAGCGTTCTGCTAGGCTGGCATCTCGCTCTCACCCTTTCACTATCGAAACTGTTAAATGTAGCCGTCTCTTCTACTCCAATGTGCTCGCCTGTGGAATTCCCTGCCCTTTTCCTGTTTCCCTGATAGCTATAATCTCCCACTATTCAAATGTAACGTCAATCGATGTCTCCAGATGCCCTGCTCTATCCCCTATCCTTCTCTTCATCCTTTCCTCTATCACTCCTATTTTCTCTCGCTCCAACTCTCTGTAACCCGTTGCGTGCTAGTGGCTTCTAGCCTTGCTTGGGGTGAAATGTTTTTAAAAAATCTACCAAATGGAAAAAGCGTTTGTATTTACAACCTTCATTCATGATTGAATATTTTGTCTTTCTGTTTTCATGTTGTTTAACTAATTGTACAATCCAGTTTTTTTTCTTTTCAAGTATGTTAACAAATATTCTTGTATGACATTTCTAGCTGGATAAGTCTCCTTTGCGGGGTAAGTATAGACAGTCTACATAAGCCTTTGGATGATGGATGCTATGCTTAGAAAGAAGATTTATTTTATTAGAATCCATTCGTCTGATGTCATTTAGAGTCCGCTTGACGATGTTGAAATTATACTAAACGTCTGAGATGCTAAGGCTATTAATGGTCATAATTCTGTTCTGAGAATTTAGTTCAGTTATTAATATAAGTCGCTTCCTTCTATAGTAAACTTTTCGCACTATTTCTTTAAATTTTATGGTGAAATTCTTCACTCTCATTTACATTAAAGTACTTAGAAGCTTCTCCTTGCACCAAACCTTTGATTGTTACCACATGTTCCAAGGTAATAAAGGAGGATTATTGTAGTGATCCTCGTAAAATTGTGGTTTTAGCACAAGTATCCAAACTGAATTCCATTCCATTATCATCATTGAAACATTTTACTGTTTTCAGGAGACTTTCCAGCTCACCGTGATTCCTCGCATACAACTTTTAAGTTATTCATGTAAAATCTTTTAAAATATCTTACAGCCATAGTCCGTCCTGTTAAGTTCCATGCTAAATGCTATTAGGGATACTGAAAAAAAGGGATTATGGGAAATAGTAAAAAAGATAAAAAATCATCTTGAAATATTCCTCTGTTGATGTTTATTTCACAAAAAATAATGTCTGCTTGTCTTGTAATGAAAATAAAAAAAATAAAAAATCAAACTTCTGTACTGATAATGAACGCGTCAAAACGTATGAAACACCGGCAAAGATAGAAAGCAGTCTGCAGCGACTGCCAGATCAATAAGGAGGTACATTTTGGTTTTGTGGTGTCTAATCACGATGTCTGGGCGATTAGCTTTGATTCCCATTATTATTATTATTATTATTATTATTATTATTATTATTATTATTATTATTATTATTATTTTCTTTGATTTCTGACGTTTACACATTTCTTTCTGGGTCCCGCCCAGGGAACTAAGGTTAGAAATGGCATCATGACACTTTCCACTGAAAAAAAAAAATTACATAGATAAAGTCCTTTGTAAAGTGTGGGCTGTACTTGTCAGAACAATTTTTTGTATCTCCTTGAGGCATGGACTTCCAGGAATCCCTTCAATTAGTCTACTGCAATCTTTTCCAACCAGTCCTAGGGCTATAACTACAACAGGGATTGTTGATGTTCCCATATGCCACATTTTCGAGATTTCTATTTCAAGGTCCTTGTATTTTGACAGCTTTTTGAATATCTTCAAAGATACATTGCAGTCAGCAGTGACTTCCATATCAATAAGGAGGCACCGTTTTTGTTTGTGGTCTTTAATAACAATATCTGGGCGGTTGGCTTTGATTGTTCAGTCAGTCTGTATTGTGTAGTCCCAAAGAAATGTAACCGGACCTATCTCCGTAACCGGGTCTGTGTGGTGTTCGTACCATTTTCTTTTAGTTTCCTTCCCGTAGATGTTTCAGATTTTTCTGTGCAGTTATTGGCCCAATCTGTCATGCCGGGTTTATATTCAGTGGGTGCCAACATCGTGCAACCTGATACAAGATGATCAATCGTTTCTGCATATTTTTCACAGAATCTGCATTTTGGGCTGACACAATATTTTAGTATATGTGCTTGATAATTCATAGTCAGCAAGCATTGGTCCTGTGCAGCAAGGATAAAACCTTCAGTTTCAGCTTTCAACCCTGCACTACGTAGCCACTGATGGGTACGGGTTTTGTCTACGTCAGCTTGTTTGGTACTTGCAGAGTATTGGCCATGAAGCGGTTCATCTTGCCATCGCTTCTGTATCTGGTCGGTTGCATTCGTCTTTGCTGTCTTTTTTAAATATTTTGCAGTTTCAGTCGGTGTATTGTGCTGTACTTGCATCTCTACGCCCCATTTGAAACTCCATTTTGAATTTGTTGACTTCTTTTATTACGGAGTAAAGACGCTTACTACTTTCATGTTCCTTGACGCATACCATCATCCAGTCTTCTGTAGTTTCCAAGTATCTTTGGAGGCCAATTGTTGTAGTTTGGTAGGACAGTACTAGTTGAACTAATCCTCTGCCTCCTTCGGATCTGGGCACATACAGACGATCAACATCAGCTTTGGGATGATGCATGCGATAGCAAGTGAGAAGCTTTCTCGTTTTGGCGTCGATTCGCTTAATTTCAACTATGGTCCAGTTAAGAACATTAAAGCTGTATTGCACCACAAGGACAGCCAATGTGTTTATGGCTGATATTTTGTTTTTTGAGTTTTTGAGTTCGGTATTTAGTACCAGACGTACACGCCTGTAGCACTCTTTTCTTATTTTGTTCCTTCATTTGAGGGTGTTGTATGCCATCTCCTTCGCTAATTCCTAGGTACTTATAAGCTTCATCATGCTCCAATTCCCTAATCTTTATGACAAAATCTAAATCTATTAAGGATGTTTCTGTAATTCTACCTTTCTTGAATGTTACTTTTGCACATTTATCTAATCCGAAGTCCATACCTCTAGTCGTCACTGAAGTATTTTGCAATATTGAGGAGGCCTTTCAACTCATTGTCGTCTTTGGCAAAGAGTTTGAGATCATAAATGTAGAGTAGGTTTATTATTATTATTATTATTATTATTATTATTATCTTTATTTTATTTCCTTTGATTTCTGATCTGTACTCATTTCTTTCCGGGTCCCGTCTAGAAACCTAAGTTTAGAAATGACATCATGACATTTTCCACTGAAAAAATACATAGACGAAGATTATTATCATTATTATTATTGTTGTTGTTGCTGTTGTTGTTGTTTTTGCTGTTGTTGTTGTTGTTATTGTCATTATTATTTTACTATTATTACTATTAGACACTTAAGAGAAGAGAACGATTAGTGTTTGACAATGTTCGACATTATTTCGACCATATGACAGTCTTCTTCAGGTTATCTTTAAAATCATTTTTTCAAGTATAAATGTATATAAAACTAGAAAAAATAAGTCTTTGAAGAAATGTTGCTTTTTTTTTATAAAGTAAAAATGGCCGTTCAGGAAATGAACCCATCATAACGAATGAAACGCCGCCATATTGAAGGCATAGAAGTGAAACGTACTTCAAATGAAGGTGTTTTGTTCATTTTGGAATTTTCCAAATTAATTATTAAGAGGAAGGAATTAATCAGACATCTTGTAGAGCTCTTATGGTACTGTCCAGTCATTGAACTGGAAAGTTAGTAATTTTCATAAGTTACCATACACATATACGTCAGCATACGATTCAATTGCCACACGACTTGAAACAAAAGGTTCGGAAGGAAACCGTCACTTCCTGGGCGTAATGATAAACTTCATCCACGTCCTGGGTATGACGGTAAACTACGTCTAACAGCAAAGCCTCTGATCAGTAGGTTTTGAGGAGCTTGGAACCACCTCTTAATTGCTGGTGTTACCAGGTCCTTCCTGACCCGGGGTGGTAGCACCTGTTAGGGTCCCAGCTATGGAGAAATAGTTATCTCCCAAACTGGATTCAAAAGATTATGAAAGTGTAAAAATAGGTTTTAATTCCAAAAATACTTTGTAAGAAATTATTACCAACAATAAATTTTTGAAGAAAAAAATTATTACTGGCAGTACATTATTATCAGCAACACATTTTTGAAGAAAAGAATATTACCGGCAATACGTATTTGGGAAAAAATATTACATGCAATAAAACATCTTGTCGGCATTAAATAACCCATTCAGGTTGATATGCCGTAAAATAAACCAAAACTGGAAACCGCCATTAATATATTCGAAAATGCATTAACATGTGCAATTCAGAAATCTATTTTCCTGAAATATTTACTTAAGAGAAAGATATTATAGATACCAGTCTGCAGGAATGGTAAATATTTCGTCCTGTGAAAGCCGAATGTTTCCTTATAAGGAAACAGTTCATTGCGTCATTACAATTAATATATTTGTCTGCAATCACTGAATTTTAAATGTTAATCATGTTTTATCGGTATTGAAGGTTACGCTCATATCACGTTGCAACACCGGTTCCCGTATGATCATCGAAGTTAAGCAACGTCGAGCTTGGTCAGTACCAAGATTGTTTGGAAATATCAGGTGTTGAAAGGTGTGCGGGTGGTGTAAAGATAACGGCTCGGAATGAGGAGAGCCGATTTTCAATACCAGTCAGTCTCATCATATTCACTTACGAGGAAATAACGTTGTAAAAAGTATGAATTTAACTCTTTCCCCACAAGCTATGGATTAAGTAGTAGGATTTGTATCAGTAAATCATTACTATGTCCAAAAATATTCTTACAGTGTAAATATATTGTCTGGTTGTAAGTAACGCCGTAAAAATAAAACCAATCAACAATTAACATTTCTTAAATATAATGTAATGATATTTGATTGTTTTAGAAGAAGAAGAAGAAGAAGAAGAAGAAGAAGAAGAAAGAGGAGGAGAAGAAGAAGAAGGAGAAGAAGAAAAAGAAGAAGCAGAAGAAGCTTATGTAAATGGATGGCTGAACTGGATATAGAAAAGATATAATTTGCTAAGTTTTACAAAGGACAGGAAATTGTGGAGAGCCATGATCACCAACGTCCTGAAAGGTCACGATACATAAAAGAAGAAGAAGAAGAAGAAGAAGAAGAAGAATGTACCTGAGTAAATGGAGGGTAAAACTCAATTTAGGACAGGTAAAAAAAAATCAACATTTACTAAGACTTACAAAGGAGAGGAAATTGTAGAGATCCATGATCGCCAACGTCCTGAAGAAAAATGCCACATAGAAGAAGAAGAAGAAGAAGAAGAAGAAGAAGAAGAAGAAGAAGAAGAAGAAGAAGAAAAAGAAGAAGAAGACCGTGCTTTTGTAAATAGATGTTAGACCTGAGTAGAGGAGAGAAAACAAAAATACAATATTAATAAAGAGTAAAAAAGTGATAGCTATGATCGCCAACGTCCTTAAAGGACATGGCACATAGAAGAATAATATTTCGTCTTTATTTCATATTTATTCATTTATTTTTCTTTTCGATCCGTGTATGCGAAATGGTGAGTAAGAATGGCTTTCCGAAGCTTGGAATTATGGTGATTGGGACGGCGTTCCAGTTTCTACGCATACATCAAGCCGTTCTAAGACAGCCTCTGTGCTTTGCTGTACTCTGTTCGAAATATAAGCCATAATTTCCCTCAAAGGCAAATCTCAAAAGGGAAGGCGGTCTGTAAAAGCCTCGACTACAATAGAACGTCATTTGCATTTTGCGTAATCGCTTCGAAATTATCTTCATAACAAACCTTTTGATGTGTCTCTTACCGGCGGGCATTTATATCTGACGATACTAATTTAAAAAATGTACATATATCAATCTATAAACACAAACAAACACGCATACACACAAACGCACACATACAGCAAACACACACACACACATACATATATATATATATATATATATATATATATATATATATATTTATATATATATATATATATATATATAATACAAATTTATGAACAAATTTGAAGAAATCCTGAAAAAAATCCTCGATAGATTTTAGCCGCCAGTAATATTGTATATATATATATATATATATATATATATATATATATATATATATATATATGTATGTATGTATGTATGTATGTATGTATATATATATATATATATATATATATATATATATATATATATATATATATATATAGAGAGAGAGAGAGAGAGAGAGAGAGAGAGATAAATATATAGAGATACATATATGAAAGCGAGAGAAATGTCTTAATGGAACCACCTGTATTTACCTGCCACGCTTAATCTAGCCATCGGTTAATCTATTTTATTCTATTCACCTGTATTGAACTACCTGTAAATGACTACTTAACAGTCTCTCTCTCTCTCAATATATCGGCCTAGATGTACCTACCTCTTTTAAACTACCTAGCAGTTTACTATCTCAATATATCCGCATGTATTTACATACCTGTATAAATCTACACTCCGACTATTGCCTGTGGATGTTGAGTTCAAGGCCCACTTTATATTTGCACACGTTCTATCCCAGTTAATCAGGACTCATAAATACAGCATTTAATCATATATATATATATATATATATATATATATATATATATATATATGCGAATGTCAGTGTGTCACTGTGTCACACATTTTCACTTTTTGGCACATTGGCTATTTTTGTAGTGATTTTATAACATATTTATGTTATAATTTTTTTTTTTGAATAAATAATTGTATCTGCTCTACTTTGTATTGAGCACGCTTTTAAGAATAGTAATTGTTGGTTATTGGAATTCATTCCATATACATCAATCATATACTTGGGTATATACACACACACACACACACACACACACACACACATATATATATATATATATATATATATATGATTAAATGCTATATTTATGAGTCCTGTAAGAGAATAAAGAAGTCATATATATCTTCAGATAAAGTAAAGTATAATGACATAGAGAGCTTGTGATATTTGGCTTGTGTGAAATTTGATTGGAAATCATAGACTTATTTTATATTTTTTCATTAATTTCTTGTAATAAATGAGGATATTACTGAAAAAAGTTCTGTCTCTTCTGAAAATCTCCCAAATATGAATGATAAATACCGTTGCTGCTGTCGGAGGCTCCATCCATTGCTTCTTCATTGTGTCAACATATGAAACAAGATTAGGCAAGCAAGTAATAACTGGAATGGGAACACCACCACAATGTGGGACAGGTCGTCTTGCAGATTCAGTATCAGGATAGTAACACGACTTCTTTTTGCGACAGTTCCATCTTGACTTGTTCACATTAGCAATCATCATGATGGTTTTTGGCCACTCGTCACACCATAGGTACCCGAAACTTTATTGACTTGACATTTCCTTGGGTCCACAAGCAGAAGTTTTCAGTACAATTCTTACATACTCTTTGAGGATCCCCAACCGTTACACCAAATTGAGGTTGATATGCTCTTCTGGTAAAATCTCAAACATTGAAATGATACTTTTTACCATATATTCACCAGATATGTAACAGAAGTCCTGTTGACTTGGGCTTAAGAATACGCCGATTGAACCTCTGCAGAGGGTTAAGAACTCCACCCACCGAATGAGGCGTCCTGGGTAAGACGATAATCAACATCCAACATCAAGGCCTCTGATCTGGAGGTTTTGATGACAGCTTTATTGCAGGTGATACTTAACACCACCTTGCCTCCAAAATTACCAGAAAAAACATTTAAAAAAAAACAACTTTTTATCAGCAGCACAGTTTTGGAAAAAAATATTATGAAAAATACGTTTGTGAAAAAAAAAAAATTAATAACACCAATACATTTTTGAAAAAAATATTACCTGCAATACATTTTGAAAAGAAAATATTACCAGCAATACATTTTCGAAAATAAATATTACCAGCAATAAAAAATCTTGTCGACCTTAAATAACCCATTGAGATTGATATGCCGTAAAAAAAAAGGAAAATGCCAACGTTTACGCTTAGAATCTATGGTTAAAGTTCTGTATCCTTGAAATACAGAGACACAAGGTCACCGGCAAAGCCTGATACAAAATTCCTGTACATAAGACTGGTAGCAACAGATTGGCCGGTGATCTCTGCTCTCTATACTGCGATTCGTATCTATAACAAGAACAATTGTATTAAGAGTTTCTCATAAATATCTAAATAGTTATACCATTTAAAGGAATTTAAACTGTTATATTCCAGGCCGATGGGATAAACAAATAAAATAAAATAAATGATAAGTTGTATTTTAAATCCAAACAATAGTTATTTTTTATTCCCTTACTTCATGCAGGTTCGTGAAAAAGGCTTAAAATCAATGCAGTTTAATCGGTAGGCACCTTGTTTTTTCTCCTTGTCCGGAAGTATTCTGCTCATAATTTTCTGCACTCAAAGTGAAGAAAATCCTCTTTCTTGGATAGAGTTATTTCCCTAACATAAATATACCGACGAGTAGAGAGAGCAAATCTAGCATGTCCGGAGAAATTTAAATCATTGAAATTTATTGATGTCCAATATCTTGAAAAGTAGAACCAATTCAGCAGAATAAAATGCATTTTCGGAATCAGCGACCATGATTTACCCTAAAAACGTTCTACAGTGTAACCCGGATATAAGAGAGTTGTCGGGACCGGAGAAGTCTCTTATATCCGGGTTTCTCTTATATTCGGGTTTTGTCTAATTTATATACATTAACACAGGCTCTAATTTCGGACCAGATAAAATCTCTCTTGTATCCGGGTTTATCTTATATCCGGGTTTATCTTATATCCGGGTTACACTGTAATATCATTCGTCTTCAAATTTTTGGTGGGTGAATCTCGATTTAATGAAAGAGAAAATTACGGAGTGCCTGGTCGTCAGTAAGAGGATGATCCCGAAACGCGATCTGAAGTTCGAGAACACTAGAATCAAGCAGGCGCGGGAGTTTATATATCTAGGAAGCGTCTTGACAGAGGACGGTAAGTTCCGCTCATCCGTAGGCGTATTGGGATGGCCAAGGACACATTCCCGAAGCAGGGCAGAGTACTGCGATACAGGAGGATTTCTTTGTTATCAAAGAAAAGAATACTGAACTGTTACGTGACATCTATCCTTCTTTACGGCAGTTAATTTTGGACGATTTTCACGGAGATGAAGAAGAGACTCGAGGCCACGGACATATGGTTGTACAGAAGGATGCTAAGAATACCCTGAACCGAGCGTGGGAGCAACGGTGGTGTCATAGAGAGGTAGCGAACAAGGAGGCTTATACTTTATATCAGGAAGAGGCAGCTGAGGTTTCTGGGACTCATAATGAGGAAGGAGAGTCTGGAGAATCTGATACTCACGGGTCAAACAGAGGGAAATAGAGAAAAGGGAAAACAACGCTGACATACCTGGCCGACTTAAGCAAGTGGATGACAGAACGTGGTCTGGGTGGGGAGGAAGCTGATGGAAGGAACTTGTTGAGAGTTGCAAGGGATAGAGGGAGATGGAGAGCCATGATCCCCTAAGCCCTGAAAGGACATGACACATAAAAAAAGAAGGGTCCGCATTTTCATCCAATATTCGCTATTCAAACGCAGCAAAACAGAACATTTAAAAACAAAACAATAACAATAAGAGGTGATGAAAAATGTATTGTTTACTACAATGGAGAACGAAAAATTCTCCGAATACCAAAGGATCCACCGTTAATACCCCAAGACCTGATCCGCATCCGATGAAGGTGATGTCCGCTATCGGGTTAGGTTGTAAGAGAAGTGTTTATTAAGAGCTTCTTCCTCAAAGTCAAACGTTGACTACAAATATTGTTCATAACTGAACCGATTAAAAGCAGGAATCGATGGAAGGCATCCGGAAGGGGCCAATCAGAAGAGTAAGGTTCTCTATCAGGACAACGACAGACCTCACGTGTGCCCATGCGACGGAAATTAGTATCGTTTCTCGGGGAACTACTGCTTCATACACCGTACACATATGGCTTGAAAGGAAGCAAGACCCACCCAGAATTATGTAAAATTCTTGGACGACGGAATCATGAATCTGATAAAAAAAATGCGAAAGGTTTTTAAACAAAATACTCCAAAAGATTACACAAGAATAGATATTTGTTATTGGATGCAATGATTAAGCACAGATCATCAACTTCCTTGCTGTTCGCTTCAGTGGGGCAAGCTGTACGTATTTTTTTACAACTGTGTTCACCCTGTGCAAAGCCCTGGGGTAAGAGGTACAGCCTATGCGGATACATGCGGAAGATATTGTTTAACTCTAGATTCGAACAGGTAAAGATAGTAATGATCGCGGGAAAAACATCTTGGGAGTCGGTACCACAAAGCAGCGGTTCGTGGGAAGAAAACTGCTTGAGTAGGACTTACATCTAACCAAGATAATAAGAAGATAATGAAGATGCTTCGCTACAATGTATGTGGTATGGCGGGTCTGAGCCGGGAAGGTTAGTACTGGTGGAACTAAGGAGTGAACACTCTCCATGGAAATAGTGATAGGGATTGATACGTTTGCTTATCGTCCCGTTCACAAACCTCGGTCCTATAAACAGGTGTAGAGGTTTATCCATTGTTTTGGGATTGGGCTTCCAGTACCTTTCAAAGTCTCCTTCAACTCTTTACAAAGACCAAGAGAAAAACGAGGTAGAGGTAGGTTGTTTTCCTTATAGCTATAATCTCCAACTATTCAAATGTAATGTCACTCGACGTCTGTAGATGCCCTGATATATTCCCTAACCTTCTTTTCATCCTATCCTCTATCACTCCTCTTTGCTCTCGCTCCAACTCTCTGTAACCCCTTGCGTGCTAGTAGCTTCCCGACTGACTTGGGGTGAAAAAAAGTTCTTCCGAACATTCTCCATGGAAATGTGGAGAGGCAACAACAAAAGATCAGAATACTAATTTCAAAGAATCATTGTAAAATAGTAATAAAGCTGCATTAGAAAAATGCACATTGAAAAAAAGAGTGCAACGACCGAAAAATTATAATTAAGACAACAAAGGTGATGTTTTGGCCTCCAAGAAGCATCGGATAATATTAATATAATATACGCTGTTCTAGTGATAAAAGAAATGTCTAGAGCTGTGATTCTCAAAAGCTGTGCCGAACCTAGAGTAACACGTGAAAAGTGGGGAGACAATAAAAAAAGAGAAGAAAAGCTAGTCTCAAACGATCATTGCATAATAGTCACAACCCTGCATCAGAGAAAAGAAATTGAAAAACACATTGAAAAAATGCTACAGTGTAAAAAGTTAAAGGCAACAGATATGAGGAATTTGCTCTCAAAGTAACATTGTATAATATTAACAACACAATACCACATCATTTTTTTTACAATAATATTCAACCTCTACAAAGCCCAAGAGCTACACGAGATAGAGGGCTACAAAGTAAGACACACAGCACACGTAGATATGTGTGGAAGATAACGGTTAACCCTAGACTAGGTTAAGATTGTAATGATCAGGGAAGGCAGTGGCTTGTAGGAAGAAGCTGCTTGAGTGGAAGTTACATCTCACCAGGAGAGTAAGAAGGGAATGAAGGTGGTTCGCTACAATGTGCGAGTTACGGCGGGTCTTAGCCGTGAAGACTGGGACTGGTGGAACTGAGGAGTGTAGTTCTTCCGAACATTCTTCATGGAAATAGCGATAGAGCAGTGAAAGTATTGCGCCGTCTCGTCTGTGAGAAAGAGTTTGCAAACCGGAAAATAAATCATCAACCACAAGGCTGCATTTAGAATCTATCGAGAATAGAAACTGAAACCTCGGCAGCTTCCACCCATGCATAGCAGCAGTAATCCATTTTAGACCCGATCCGGCTTTTTGTACAGGTAGAGGATAGCAGGAGTGAGCTACTTGCTAAAGCAGTACAGGACAACGACCAATTTCCCAGCATCTTTAGCGATGGATCGAATTTATGTGTTCCACTTGAGGTCTGGGTTGATTTTAAATCGAAATAAGTGCTTAAGGCCCAGTGATTACTTGAAGGAACATCCATTCATTGTGACTGGCGATAGTTTAGGGTCCAGTCGCCGATAATAACGTTTAACCCTTGACTTGAACAAGTTGTAGGGGCGGAAAATCATCCTCTTGAGAGTCAGTTTCACAAGGCAGTGGTTTGCCGGAAGAAGCTGCTCATGCGGAACATACATCTTTCCAGGAAATACAAAAGAAATGTGGGGGTTCACTACATTGGGTTAATGAAGGTTAGAAATGGTGGAACTGGGAACACTCTCCATAGAAACAGCGTTAGAGCAGCGAGATGCTTGTGACGTCTCGTCTGTAAGGAAGAGATTGCAGAATGGAAAATAAATCGAGCTGCATGCGAACCCTATCCTAATTCTTGAAATCGAAGACTGTGCAGCTCCAGTCTATATATGGCAGCAGTACTCCATTTTCGGTTTGATCTTTCTCTCATAATAGTAGAGGATAGCAGGAATCAGGTACTTGTTGGACCGGTACAGAAAATCGACCATTTTACCCGCATCTTTAGCGATGTATCGTATGTACGAGTTCCACTCGAGGTCAGGGTAGAGAAGACGCCCGTTCGTTGCGTTAGGCAATTCAGAACCCTCTCGGGGATAATGAAACGTCAATTATTGTGGTATTGAATGTGATCAACAAGGTTTTTTACCAAAAGATCTGTTAGAGATATAACAGAGGAGTGATGAGCTGACAAGGCTCTATTCATACCGTTATCTCATCAGCATAGATATGAAAAAAGAAAAATTATGATGCTGATCCAAAAAAAATGATTGTATTCATCATTTTTCTATGACAAAATTTACTCTTAGAAAAATGATGAACACAACAATTTAAGTTTATTTTTTTTCTTCCTCTAATAGGGATACTAAGAAGCTTGTCCGTAATTATAAGAGGATCCTATTAAAAAGAAGCAGATAAAATTGGCTAAATTATTTAATGAGACATATCTTAATGAAAACATACTGCTAATAGATACGCAATAGATTAGGCATGGTGGAGTAATGGATTGAGGTTTCGGAGAGCCGAGTTCGAATTCCACTTGAATGCAACACATTCATTTACGTGTTAATACCTTTGGGAAAGGTATGAATCCTCTGGGTGAATAGCAGGGCAGATCTGGTTCTAGAGCTTTGGATGGCAACTGGTCTACCGCAGAAAGAAATGGCAACCTCCTGCCGTAAAAATCTGCCTCGTCAGTCATGTATCGAAAGATACATTATCGCCTAAGGATGATTTTATTTTTACTTTTAACTGAATGTATGGATTGTGTTATGCATGTACCGAGAGTTACAGGAATGTTTTATTTTCCAAACACGAACAGCACATTTTGGCCGTTTTCATTGTCAATGTTATTGAATTTTGGCTTTTTCTCTTCTATGGCTAGAACTTTCATTATATATGTATGTGGGTACAGTCATTTAAAAAAAAACTTATTTTACGGTATATTTTATTCTTAAATGTTAATCTACTTAATTTAAATATAAATCCTATTTTATAAAGTGAACATTTATAGTTGAAACCAGAAATACATATGTATATATGTGTGTGTGTGTGTGTTTATGTGTGTGTATGAGTATTTGTGCAGAGTGTGAATATATACAGCGGAAGATAAAGCATACATATTTATATATATATATATATATATATATATATATATATATATATATATATATATATATATATATATGTGTATGTGTGTGTGTGTGTGTGTTTTATATTTGTGTGTGTAAACGCAAGATCTATAAACACAATCGGGACTTGCGTTTAAGGATGCATTCTAAATCTCACGTCTTACATGGAAAGGACGTGGGTCATAAATTTAATTTCACTAAAAAGAACATTTAAAAAAAGAACATAACCCCTGTAGGAGAAAATATTTTGAAAATATATTCATAGAATACTATCAACTATAAACACTCGCTTAAAACATTACATCATATCGCCATTTTTCTACGGATCCATTATTCATGGAATAAGGATTATACAAATTTCCCCTTTTCAAAAGGTTACCGTCCTACATACACTTATACATACAAGCCTTTCTTTACTTACACACTCTTACACACTCACACCCTTTAACATCGTAAATTTTCCACACACATATTTATATATTACCTATTGCGTTTATACACGTGACGCATGTTTGACTAATGAGAACTACCAAAAATCATAACATTCCTCTACTACGTCTCTTTGCCTTTTCATTTTTATTCTCGATCTCTGACGAAGGGTTAATAAAGTTGAAACATGTTAGATTGAGATTAGTTTCCTACTCTGTTCTTTATTTCATAACTATCTCAGTCTCACTATATCTCCCACGCCTCCCACGCCTCTCTCTCTCATTCTCTCTCATTCTCTACGTCTTCTCCTATGTACGTAACAATATATCGCGTTATCTGTTTAAGTCTTCATCAATATCTCTATCTCTTTCTCTCTATCCTTGTCTGCTCACATCTACGTATCAATATAACGAAACCTTAGGCTATCTCTATATCTTTCAATCAACTTATCAGTCTGTTCATTACGATCTCCCTCTCTCTCTCTCTCTCTCTCTCTCTCTCTCTATCTATCTAACTATCCCAGACTCTTCATTAATCTATCTATCTATCTATCTATCTATCTATCTATCTATCTATCTATCTATCTATCCCAGTCTCTTCAACAACCTCTCTATCTCTCTCACGCTATCGATGTCTTCTCATATCTACGTGTTTATATAACGTGTCAAGTCGCTGAACCTTTACCTATCTATCTATCTATCTATCTATCTATCTATCTATCTATCTATCTATCTATGTTCGTATCTGTCAATGTATCTATCTCTGTTTTCATCCATTTCTTTATGTTCTCATCTATATATCTATCTATCTATCTTCTTAATTTTTCTAACTTTATATTTTTCAATCTACTTATCAGTCTGTTCATTACGATGGCTCCTCATCTATCTATCTATCTATCTATCTGTATATATATCTTAGTCTCTTCATCAATCTCTCTCTCTCTCTCTCTTTCCTTCTCTACCTATGTCTTCTCATATCTACGTATTTATATAACGTGTCAGATCTCTGAACATCTATCTATCTATCTATCTATCTATCTATCTATCTATCTATCTATCTATCAACGATCTTATATCTTGGCCCTCCTGTATATTTTGAGAGCATCAACTCAGTGTATAACTAAGAGGCAAATCGGTTTAGTGTCTCCTGATTCTCCTGCCGAAGGACAGTTGGACACTTGAACCGAACGAAATACGCCGTTCTATCCTGTGTTCCCCAGAAGCAGAGAAATGGCAAGGAGAAATTTGATCTGGATTTTCTCATTAAGACTGATCATATGAATTTAATGTCGGCCGCAATATACATATCTGAGAAAGGACGCCCTCAGGTTAACTGTCCGGTTATTTGTTTAATTTAAAGACTGTGTGGAGCCTAACTTGTTAGTGACGATATTTGAGGACGAAAAGTGATGTTCAAGTTCCTGGTGATTTTTTTTTCACGGGGATGTATTAGAAGGAAGAATGTGTAGCTCTACGTCCTTCTGGTGTCCTTTCTACAAGCTATTAATCATAAAATATTGTAGTCACTCTTATTCCTTGCTGCTTCGTCGCGGAAATTGGCGCTGTAAGAAGAAGCAAAAAAAAAGAAAAAGAAAAAAAAAAAGAATAACGTCATGATTCAGAACAACAACAACAACAACAACAACAAAGATAACAGAAGACAGAAAAAGGAGATATAGAGGGGGAAATCGAAGGTAGCCAAGAAGAAGAAGAAGAAAATGGACAATAATAATAATAATAATAATAATAGTGATAAGAAAAATAGATGGAGAAAAAAAAGACTAATGTAGCCAAAAAGACGGCGACGAATAATAATAATAATAATAATAATAATAATAATAATAGTGAGTGGAAAAGGAGAGTAGAAGGAGAAGTCGAAAGTAGCCAAGAAAAAGGACACTAATAATAATAATAATAATAATAATAATAATAATAATAACGATAATGAGAATTAAAAGATGTAGAAGGAGAAGATGAAGGTAACCAATGAAGAAGATGGAGAAGAAAGATAATAATAATAATAATAATAATAATAATAATAATAATAATAATAATAATAATAATAATAGTGAGAAGTAAAAGGAGATGTAGAAGGAGAAGAAGAAGGTAACCAAGGAAGAAGATGGCGAAGGATAATAATAATAATAATAATAATAATAATAATAATAATAATAATAATGAGAAGGAAGAGGAGATGTAGAAAGAGAAAACAAAGGTATCCAAGGAAGAAGATAGCGAAGGATAATAATAATAATAATAATAATAATAATAATAATAATAATAATAATGATAATAATAAAAGTCAGCAGACCTGATATTATCATAAAATAAAATAAGAGGCCTGATATTATCATAAAAGACAAGAAATTCAGTTAGTGTATACTTATTGACATAGCAGTAGCATTTGAGAGAAACACCTCCATGAGTATTATCGAGAAATTGTCCAAATACAAAGACCTGAAGATCGAGATTAACGGGATTTGGGGGAATGAAGAATGAGACTGTACCAGTAGTAATCGGAGTACTGGGCCTCGTGAGAAAAGAATGGACAATTTTACTAACAGTCTCCCAGGCTACATCAACATACAAGTTGCCCAAAATATCACCCTACTAGGAACATCCCATATACTAAAAAAGTGTTATCAATTAAGTGACGATTATATAGACCCTAATGACCATCGTTACGACCCGACTCTACAGGATACAAAGCAGGAATAATACTACTACTAATACTAATTCCTGGAAGTCCATGCCTCAAGGAGATACAAAAAATTGTTCTGACAAGTACAGCCCACACTCTACAAAGGGCTTTATTTATGTTTTTTTTTTTTTTTGTCAGTGGAAAGTGCCATTTCTAAACTTAGGTCCCTGGGTGGGACACGGAAAGAAATGTGTAAACGCCAGAAATTAAAGTAAATAATAATAATAATAATAGAGAAATATGTAGGCAAGAGAAATCAAAGGAAATAATAATCTAGACCCTAGCTGACATTAATCGAATAGACATCAAAACGAGAAAGATTCTCACTTGCCACCGCATGCATCATCCTATGGCTGATGTTGATGTTCTATATGTGTCCAGATCCGAAAGAGGCAGAGGATTAGTTCAACTAGAACTGTCTTACCAAATCAAAACAATTGGTCTTCAAAGATACCTGAAAAAAGCAGACCTGATTATAATTTATGCCAAAGAACATAAAATAAATAAGAAAAACGAAGCTAAAGACGAAAAGAATATCAAATGCAATGTACTAAACGCAGAAACGATGGCAAGATAAGCCTGTTCATGCTCAACACTCTGCCTGTACCAAAAAAGCTGATTTTAACAAAACCCGTACGTATCAGTGGTTACGATTTGCATCGTTAAAAGCTGAAACCGGAGGTTTCATATTTGCTGAACAGGACCAATGCTTCCTAACTAGAATTTACCAAGCAAACATACTGAGTAATTGTGGTACACCCATAAACCCAGATTCTGTGATAAATATACAGAAAAAATTGACAATATTGTACCATGTTTCACAGTTTTAACATTAACTGAATATAAATCGTGGCATGACTGAGTGGGTCAATATCTTCACTGGAAAATATGCAACTTTTACGGGAAGGAAACTGCAAAAGACTGATATGAATATCACCCAGACCCAGTGAAAGATATATATCTGCAACAATTTTATGGGACTTTACATTACACACAGACAGATGAATGAAAGCTAAGCGCCCAGATATCGTGATCAAAATCTATAAGGACAGAATGTGCTTTCTGATTGACATGGTCGACCCTGTAGACATTATATCTTGGAAAAACTGCAAAAAAAAATATCAAAATACAATGATCTTGAAATGGAAATCTCAAAAATCTATGTTCTACATGAGGACTTCAATAATTCCAGTTGTAGTTGGAGCCCTCGGATTGATTGGAAAGGTTTCCATAGACTGATTGAAGGGATTCCTGGAAGCCCATGCCTTAAAGAATTTTTATACTCACAAGTACAGCTCACATATTAAGAAAAGTTTTACCCATCTAAAATATGTGTGACTTTTTCTTTTTTTTTTTTTTTTTTTTTTTTTACAAAAATGATTAGTGGAAAATGTATTGAAACCATTGCTGACCTTGGTTTTCTGCTTGGAACCCGGTGGAAAATGGGTATACAACAGAATTCAAAGGAAATATTAATAATCTGGACCATAGCTGAAATTAAGCGAGTGAATGTCAAAACGAGAAAGCTTATTTTCACCGCATGCATCATCCTAAGGCTGATTTTGATAGTCTGTTTATGTCCAGAACCAAAGTAGGTAGAGGATTACTTCAACTAGAACTGTCTTACAAACGCACAACAATCAGTTTTCAAAGATACTTGAAAATTACAGAAGACTGGATGACGATCTGCATCAAAGAACATGATAGAAATAAGAAAACAGACATAACAATCAAAACTAATGGTCCAGACATTGTGATCAAGGAGAAAAAAACATTCTTATTGACACGTATCTCCAATGATCTACTGTTCATATCTACAGCATGCTATCAAATGACTTTGCTGAGCAAATAAAATTCTGTATCTCATCAGTTTTTGTTCGTGTTTCGTTATTAGTTTTTTCGGCTGCGGTAGAAATCTGTCTATTTTTACGGCAATCGTTCGGTTTTAGATGAGTGTCTGACATACAACTAATCAATCAATGCAGCAATCACATTATCGATCCATGCCCATCATATTGTTTCCACGATCCATCGATTCTTTTGCGCAAGTAATGACCATTAATTATGTATCTGTCTATATTTCTATGATGAGATATTTAACTATTTACACGATTTACATTGTTGGGACTGTTATCCTCATCTTCGTTGCCATATTTAGGAAGTTTCGGCTGTTGCACGCTCTGGCCTTCCTCAGGATCTGCCTATATTTCTAAGATGAGGTATTGCAACTATTTACCCCATTTACATAGTTTGGACTGTTGTCTTCATCATTATTGCCATATACACGGCCGTTCTAGGTTCCGGTCTTGCTCAAGATCTGTCTATATTTCTGAGACGAGGTATTGTAACTATTTAAATTATTTACATATTTCGAACTGATGTGAGCACCTCTATTGCTATATTCGCGAAGTTTCGTCCGTTGTACGCTTCGGTTTTCCTCAAGATCTGGCTATATTTCTGAGATGAGGTGTTGTAACTATTTACACTATTTTCATTGTTCGGACTGCTCTTCTCATCTTTATTGCTATATTCCCGACGTTTCGGCCGTTGTACGCTCCGGCCTTCTTCAGGTGATATATTTTGGATTTTCAAACCGAACCCTTTATTTTATCCGCCAGAGTAGATTGTTCTAGTTTCATGCACTATGTCTTTTAAGTATATCTCAGTATCAGTTATATCCCTTTACTTATGTAACTCAGGTCTTCAAGTTTTTGTTCTTCTTTGCTGTGAGCAGGTATTGAACTCACAACTCTTTGGATCAAGCCACCAACGCTTTCATTCAATGGGTTGCGTCCTTGGGATTAATTATATATATGTTGATTTTATGGAGGCCAGCGGTTCAGACAGAGGGGTCGGGGAGCCAAGTTCGAATCCCAATCGTGTTCTCTGAATCCACTTCTTTCCCTCAGCTATAGATTAAGAGACGGACAGACTGACTATATAGCTTTGGCTGGCAACTAGTCTAGAAGAAGGAAAACTCTGAATTCAAATCAAGCTGCCTTGTAGTTCTTGCCTATTTAATTTCTTAGAGAATGGACAGGGGTGACTCAATATCCCCGATGCAAAAGAAACCATTGAAATCTTCTGCCTTGAATGCCATCATCAACCAAATCTTGTGATATGTAGAAATGTAGAAATATGTTGTGATATGTGGTGACCAGAGCGGCGGTGCAATAAGCGCTAACTGAATAAAATGAATGAACAATTGTCGGCCAAAGTTCTTCATATCACGAGCGAATGGAAGTATAATAGTGGGCACTGAGGTCCATACAAAGAGGCGAAAGATTGTTTCTCGCTTGAACACTCTCTTCAGGTGGATTAAAGCATTGGTTCGTGAATCCTGTGTCTGGGTAATTACGCGTCTAATCACCAGGCCGGGCGGTGTGCAATCTTTTGTCTCCGTGTGGTAGTATTTATGTATATAATTCCTGAAAAAGCGTCTTGGGTATAACTATAAACGACACCCAAAAGCAAGGCCTCTGATCAAGAGGTTTTGAGGAGCGTGGAACCACCTCTTAATTGCTGGTGTGCCGACGTCCCACCTGACGCGGGATGGTAGCACCTGTTAGGGTCCCATCTGACTTTTGTTGTTGTTATAGCTATTGAACAAAAAATACACATCGTCATTCCTTCGCTTTAGTTTTAACAACGAAATACAACCAGACGTCCTAGATATAACGATAAACTACGTCCGGCAACAAGGCCTCTCATCGGGAGCTACCTCTTAATTACTGTTGTTCACAGGTCTTGGGTGGTAGTGTCTGTTAGTGTCCTAACAATGGGAAAATAGTTAACCCACAAATTGGGGGTCAAAGCATTACGAAAGAGTAAAAATAGGTATTAATACCAGCAATACATTTTTGGGAAAAAATATTACAACCAATAAATTTTGGCAGAAAAATTGATCATCAACCATATATTTTTGAGGAAAAAAATGTAACCAGCAATATATTTTCGGAAAAAAATTATTACCAGAAATAAAAATCTTGTCGACATTAAATAACCCATGGAAGTTGATATGACGTAGAACTAAATAGACCCTGCTAAACAAGTCACTCTACAAAAAAAAAAACTCTTTAAAAATACATCAGGGAACCTGATATACAAAAAGATTTCTTACAAAGAATACAAATTCCATTCATACGATTCTGCCCCAAAAATATTGTCGACATTAAATAACCGACATCCTCATCTTCATTGCCATATTCAAAACCTTTTGGCCTCTATATGACTGAGATGAGGTATTATGATTACTTGCATTATTTACATTATTCGGACTGTTATCCTTATCTTCGTTGCAATATTCACAACGTTTCGGCCGCTGTACACTCCGGCTTTTATGTCTATGTCTTTACATATATATCTGTCTATATCTCTGAGATGAGGTATTATGATTACTTGCATTATTTACATTATTCAGACTGTTATCCTCATTTTCCTTGCTATATTAACAGTGTTTCGGCCTCTATATCTCAGAGATGAGGTATTATGTTTACTTGCATTATTGACATTATTCGGACTGTTATTCTCATCTTCATTGCCATATTCACAAAGTCTTCAGGTGATTGGAATTTCGACCTGAACGTTTCATTCCGTAAATTGTTCTAGTTTCACCTGCCATGTTTCTTCTGGGTGTTATTTACTTTTAACTCAACTCTCCAAGTTTTGGTTCACCACTGCTGTGGCCTGGTATTGAACTTACAACAGTTTGTTTCTACTCACTGGATCTAACCAATGTCTTTATCCATTGGTACTTGAAGATAAAGACGTTTGTTGTGAATATGGCAATGTAGATGAGGATAACAGTCCGAATAATGTAAATGATGCAAGTAATCATAATATTAGGTTGGTGCAAAAATAATGACGTAATAATGTCGTTTTTTGACGTTAACGTCAAAAAACGACATTATTACGTCATTATTTTTGCACCAACCTAATACTTCATCTCAGAGATATAGAGGCCGAAAGGTTGTGAATATGGCAATGACGATGAGGATAACAGTCGGAATAATGTAAATAATGCAAGTAATCATAATACTTCATCCCAGACATATAGACAGATGACAGCTGTATTTTTTGATTTGATTTTTTTATTTAATGGGTATCATACTATGCAAGGCAGTAAAGCTACGATAACACAAGATGTTACAGGCTGTGACAGAATTACCAACACAAACATTAATTATGAGAAGAGAAAAGATTAACCAGGAGGACAGCGATTGACATTAACCGCCTTCTGGTATAAATGGTTAGAAATGGATTTGAGCGCGTGAGCCTATGGGTCATTTCGTAGACTATAAATCTTTAAAAGTTAAGGATTAACGCTACATAATCACAAAAAAAAAACATTGTACCCTGCCTCTGTAGGACTTTCAGCAGCTGTAACAATTAAAATGGATAGTACATCTAACTCGAAGAGAAAATAATGACATAATAAAGATGTTGATATTCCACTTTGCTTCAAGTAAAAAGTTAGGAAGGAAACCCACATCAATACTGGAAAGAGCGATAACAGCTACGGGGCTTGACGAACCTATTTAGCCTAAAATATTTTTTTGGGAGATGAAGCAAAAGGAATTGTCTTGAGAATTGTCCATGATTCAGTCTGAGCGCATCTGCACGAATTAATATTTTCTGGTTAGTTTTATATTTTTAATTCTTTTAATATCTTAGTTTTTGTTTATTTCAGAATTTTATTTTCATTTATCTGCCGCACAGCTTCCATTAATCACTTTTTTAATCATTTCATACCAGGAAAGACGCAAAGTGTTATTAGGAGTGAAAGAGAATTAGAAGATTTTAGTAAGGAGAAAGGGCAATAAAAGAACAGATTTCAGGAAAACAAGATGGCGATTTTATAAATTTCAACTGACAACAGAACTGGTTGTTTGTCCAATGAATGCCAAATGTTTCTGAACAGCTAAATTTATCATTATCATATTCCACATATAATTTGTAATCAAGATGTTACAATAAAATATTATTTCAAAGATCAATGGTTAACAATGACTAATAGATTATTTAAAGAAGTAAGAGGGTACAAATGAAAATATATGAAATTGACCAAATATTGCAATAAGTGTCATAAGTATGAAAACAGGAAATTATTTGAAGAAGAGGGCAAAAATGAAAAGATTCGAAATAAAATAAATATTGCAATAACGGTCATAATAAGAATAAATTAAATTATTTAAAGAAGTTAGAAGGCAATAATCAAAAGATTCGAAGTTGACAAAATATTGAAATAAGTTATAAGTATGAGTATAGGAAATTATTTAAAGAAGTAAGAGGGTACAAATGAAAAGATTCGAAATTAGTAGAATATTGCAATAAGAGTCATAAGTATGAATATAGGAAATTATTTAAGTGACTAATGTATGATAAATTCTGTAGAGAAAAAATGTCTTGCCAAACCAGTGAAGCGAATTTCTTAGCAGCTGACCTAGCAATTTTAATTATTTCTGAAGCAATACTGAAGATTGACTAATTTTCATTTTGCTTGTGAAATGTTCAGCTATGTTAAACAAAAAAAAAATCCTCGTTGATAATTAACTCACCTTTTATAACACTATTTGCATCTGATCTAATGTCATCAATTTTTAAAAAAAAATTTTTATCTTTTATTTTTTTTTATCACGATGCTTCAGTTGTCAAACTCTCTAGCCCTCTTCAGGTGATTGTTAACCCAAGTAACCAGCAAGAAATTTCAAACTGTACCATTTACTTAATTGAAGGGTTAGATTTTTCTTGTTCTTCTGTCCATCTCCAGGGATGCCCTCATAGATTAAATAAAGCTAGAGACATACCTAAATATCAGCAGCAGTCCAGGCTTCCTATGAAAAAGTGGTCACTTGAGTTGTTACAAAAAAGAAAAAAAAAACTCTCAGTTGGAGTTGATAGAGATGGCTAAACATATCATATTGCTAATTTTGCTTCGTGAGTGAGAGAAGCCTGTTGATCATTGTGAAGAGCATCCGTCTTCAAACCTTATAGACTGGCGCTACAGAATCACAAAGACTTATACCAGATAACAGAGACCACATAACTTAAGGACTTTCAAAAGCTGCAACAACTAAAATAGGTAGCAGATATAACGCTAAGATAAAATAATGATATAATCAGATTCCACACTACTTAGACCAAAAGGCAAGAAAGGAAATCCCTGTCAATACTGGAAAGAGTGATAACAGCTACTGGACTTGATAAACGTATTTTCCGGAAAAATTATTTTAAGAGAAAGCAACGTGAATTATCTATAGTACCCTGCAATGCAGTTTGGGCACATGTAAATGAATTAATGTTTTCTGGTTCGTTTTAAAATTTTTAATGGGCACAATTCTTTTGAAATTATATTTTTTTCTATCGAATATCTTAATTCTTGCTTATTTCAGGATTAATTTTCGTTTATCTGTTACACAACTTCCATCAATCACTTTTTTTAACCATTTCACCCCAGAAAAGTTTATAATACCACTAACATGCAAAGAGTCATTGGGAGTGAAAAAGAATTAGAATTTATTGAGGAGAAAGGACAATAAATGAAAAGGTGATTTTATAAATTTCAACTGACAACAGCACTGGTTGCTCGGTTAATGAATGCCAAATGTGTCCTAACAGGTAGTATTATCATTACCAGTCTCTATATTAACATAGAAAGCAACGTGAATTATTTAGACTTCACTCTCATCCAGTCTGAGCGCATCTGTATGAATTAATCTTTTCTGGTTTGTTTTATAATTTTAAAGAGTGCAATTATTTTAAAATTATATTTTTCTATCGAATATTTTAGTTTTTACATTGCTCGGCCTATCATTCTCACCCTTGTCGTCATATTTATCACAACGTTTCGGCCGTTGTACGCTCCAGCCTTCTTTAGGTTTTTGAAATGTCGAACTGAATCGCCGCTGTGGCAGAGTGATTAAGTTCAACGTGTCATGGTTAATGGATGTCAGTTATCCGTTAATCTCCTGTTAATTCCCCTCTACAAGTTCTCCTCCGCCTGGTTAAGCAGAGTTTCTGAGTTCAATGTCTAGTTAAGGTATTGAAATCACACTCTTTGGGTTCTGTCACTGGATCTAGCCAACGCCTTTATCCACTGTGCCATGTGCCCTTGAAGACATCTGGGTATGAATTTCAATGTCTTCAGCAATCATCTCCTTGATTTATTTTTGTCACCTGCTTAATATTAATACATGTTTTTCGTACTCATTTCAGCGGAACCCTTTCATTTGACTTTCTTTTATTGACCAAATTATCTACTCTTTCTTTATAAACTTTAGGAAGCATACGTGGTCAGTTTTTTTTAATTATATATATATATATATATATATATATATATACATAAATATATATATACACACACACATATATATATATATATACATATATATATATATATATATATATATATATATATATATATATATATATATAAAATATGTACATATATATATATATATATATATTCAATATAGTTTTCATGTATCAAAAATTGCATCGACCTTGAAATCAGTACAGTCACAATTATTATTATTATTATCATTATTATTATTATTATTATTATTATTATTATTACTATTATTAATATTATTATTATTACGATTATTATTATTATTATTATTATTATTATTATCATCATTATTATTATTACGATTATTATTATTATTACAATTATTATTATTATCATTATTATTATTATTATTATCATTATTACGATTATTATTATTATTATTACGATTTTTATTATCATTATTATTACGATTATTATTATTATTATTATTATTATTATTATTATTATTATTATTATTATTATTATCTCCAAACTCATTCGTCCTCTTGATTAAGTCAACTTCAATTTTAAGCGAATTTCCCGCCAGTCATCCTCTGCTGATATTCGGCCACTATTTGCTCTCCCTGGAGCGAAGCATTGATATACACGTGCTAATCTAATAGATCCTACAGTGTCGAGTTGAAAGTATTTGACCCAAAAGGGGTCATTAGTGCTCGGGCCAAAATCTAACCCTCTGCACTTCCCTTTTGGCAGTTGAGTGGATAAGGAATTGAGGAGAAATGGAAAACCTTAGGCGAGATTTTCTATCTAACAACTCGACTTCCTCTATATCCATTCTAACTCACAAAAATCTGTGATCCGTCTCTTATCAAATATATATTGCTTGCAATGTATTTTCAGTGTATTTTATGTATTTGTTCTTGTTAAAAATCTATCTATAAAATAAAATTCCGTTTGTCAGTCCGTATGTCCAGACTTTAAAATAACTATACATTGTCTGATCGAGCATTGCAAACAGGTAAGAGGTACAAAATCAATCAGTTATGTACCATGCGATTATGTATGACTGACAAGGCAGTTTTTTTTCCCACAGTAGGCTGTCGTTTCTTTCTGCGGTAGACTAGTTGCCATCCAAAGCTATAGAATCCAGTTTATCCTGCTATTTACTCATAGTTGAAGGGAGAAGAGGATTCATATCTTTCCCAGGAGTATTAACACGTAAGTGAATATAAGTCAGTTATGTGCCATGCGTGATACACGCTTAGGCGATCATGTATCTTTCGATATATGACTGACGAGGCAGATTGTTTTGCCACAGTAGGTTGCCATTTCTTTCTGCGGTAGACCAATTGCCATCCAAGGTTGTAGAATCCAGTCTCTCCTGCTCATTACCCATAGCGGGTGAGGAGAAGAAGAACATTCATACCTACCCCAATGGTATTAGCACGTAAGTGAATGCAATGGATTCGACTGGAATTCGTCCTCGGTTCTCAGATTCCTCCACTGTAAAAGTACAGCTGGTTTTCTTCGTTGTGAAGCGTAGTACAATAAACTTTCATCATTTTTTTTAAATTAAAAGTTTTATTTTTGAACATACAAAATACTTCGACTATTTTAAAAAGAATTTAATATTTAAAATAAATACTTATTTAATAAAAAATTAATTTTGTTTTTACAGGTCTTTTCTTTAAGTTTTTATATATATATATAATAAACCAGTTTCCAGTTCTCCCTACATTTGCGAGAACTATAAACAAATCACAAGGCCAAACGCTTCAAAAAGTTGAAATCTGGCTCCAGACAGAAATATTTACGCATGGCTAGTTGTATGCTGCATGCTCAAGAGTAAGAAATTATTATTCGCTGTTAAAAAATATTATTAAAAGATATTGTCAACCACGAAGTACTATAAACCTAAATTAAATCAAAGAAAATATTTAACTGCAAAATAGAGTGTTGTCAAAATATTTCTCCAAACAAATCAGCTTATTCAAATTTCATCGATTCGTTTGCGTAATTGAACGAAAATTAGAGTGTGTAAATCAAAACAAAATTTGTTAGCTATGACTTCAACAATACTAAACAATGTGGCGATTTTAACATATCAGTGTCTTGCAAAAAATTCTAGTAAAAATAAAAACTTGGTATTCAACAAGTATAATTGAGATATAAGTGTTTTTTTGTCAAATTCATGACAATAATAAGAGGCTTTAAGGCTAATATGTTAACCACGGCCATTAGTATCAGGGAAAATTTCACGGTTTTGAATTTAATTTTCTGATGAATCATAATTCTTAAATAAATGATTAAATAAGATCCTCGAGAGATCGCTGACAATAAAATACCAGCGGGCATTCCCTTATTGATTCGTTAAATTTTGCAATAAGAGCCATAAGTATGAATACAGAAAAATATTTAAAGAATTAAGAGGGTACAAATGAAAAGATAGGGAATTGTCAAAATATTGCGATAGCTGTCATAAATTTAAATACATTAGATTAATTAAAGAAGTAAGAGGGTACAAATGAAAATATTCAAAATGAAATACGTATTGCAATAACGTTCATGAGTAAGAATACATTAAATTATTTAAAGAACATATAAGGTCAAAATGAAAAGATTCGATTTGACAAAATATTGCATTAACAGTAAGAGGTATGAATATAGGAAATAATTTAAAGAAGTAAGAGGGTATGAATGAAAAGATTCAAAATGACAAAATATTGGAATAACAGTCAGAATTATGAATATAGGAAAATATTTAAAGACGATACAAAGGAAAAAGATTTAAAATGACAAATTATTGCAATAACAGTCATAGCAGGAAATTATTTTTAAAATTACGAGGGTACAAATGAAAAGATTAGAAATGACAAAATGTTTCAATAACAGTCATGAGTATGAATATAGGAAATAATTTACAGAAGTAAGAGGGAACACATTAAAAGATTCGAAATGAGAAAATATCTCAATAACAGTCATGAAGACGAATATAGAAAATTATTTAAAGAGGGTACAAAGGAAAACGATTTAAAATGAGAAAATATTGCAATAACAGACATAAGTATGAATGTAGGAAATTGTTTAAAGAAGCAAGAGGATACAAACGAAAAGATAGGAAATGACAAAATGTTGCAATAACAGTCATAAGTATGAATATAGGAAATTATTTAAATTGGGTACAAATGAAAAAGTATCAAATGACAAAGCATTGCAATGACAATCATAAATATGAATGCAGCAAATTATTTAAAGAATTAGGAGGGTAAAAAAGAAAAGATTCTTAATGACAAAATATTTCAATAACAGTCATAAGTATGAATATTGGAAACTATTTAAAGAGGGTACGAAGGAAAAAGATTTAAAATAATAAAATATAGCAATAACAATCAGTATGAATAGAGGAAATTATTTAAATAAATAAGACGGTACGAATGAAAATATTCAAAATGACAAAATATTTCAGCATCAGTCATACATATGAATCTAAGAAATTATTTAAAGAGGGTAAAAGGCAAAATATTTAAAATGACAAAATATTAAAATAAGTCATATGTATGAATATAGGAAATTATTAAAAGAAGAGTGTATCAATGAAAAGATTCGAAATGACAAAATAGTGCAATAGCATTCATAAGTATGAATATAGGAAATTATTTATAGAAGTAAGAGCGTACAAATGAAAATATTCAAAATGCTAAAATATTGCAATAATAGTCCCGAGTTTGAATATAGGAAATTATTTAAAAAGGATGCAATCGAAAAAAGATTTAAAATGACAAATATTGCAATAAAAATCATAAGTATGAATATAGGAAATTATTTAAAAATGTTAGAGGGTACAAATTGAAATATTCCAAATTACGAAATATTATAATAACAGTCTTAACTATGAATATAGAAAACTATTGAAAGAAGTAAGATGGTACAAATGAAATGATTCGAAATGACAAAATATTTCAATTAGTCATATGTAGGAATAAAGGAAATTATTTAAAGAAGTAAGAGGGTACAAATGAAAATATTCAAAATGCCAAAATATTGCAATAGCAGTCATGCGTATGAATATAGGAAATTATTTAAAGAGGCTACAAATGAAAAAGATTTAAAATGACAAAATATTGCAATAGCAGCCAGAAGTATGAATATAGGAAATTATTTAAAGAAGTAAGATGGTACAAATGAAAAGATTCGAAATGACAAAATATTTCAATAACAGTCATAATTATGAATATAGGAAACTATTTAAAAAAGTGAGAGTATATAAATGAAAAGATTCGAAATGACAAAATATTTTAATAACAGTATCAAAACAGGAAATTATTTAAATAGGGTAAAATGGAAAACGATTTACAATGAAAAAATATTGCAATAAGTCATAAGTATAAATTCAGGAAATTAATTAAAAAATTACGAGGGTAGAAACGAAAAAATTCGAAATGAAAAAATATTTCAATAACAGACATAAATATCAACATAGGAAAATATTTAAAGAGGCTGCAAGTGAAAAAGATTTAAAATTACAAAATATTGCAATAACAGTCAGAAGTATGAATATAGGATATTATTAAAGAAGTAAGAGGCTAAAAGGAAAAGATCCGAAATGACTAAATATTTCAATTAGTCATTACTATGAAAATAGGATTTTATTTAATGAATTAAGATGGTAAAAATGAAAAGATTCTATAAGAAAAAATATTTAAATACGAGTCATAATTAGGAATACAGGATATTATTTAAAGAATTAAAAGTGTACAAATGGAAAGATTCGAAATGACAAAATATTTCAATAATAGTCATAAGTATGAATATAGGAAATTACTTAAAGAAGCATGAGTGTACAAATGAAAAGATACGAAATGAAAATTATTGCAATAACAATCATAAGTATGAATATAGGAAATTATTTAAATAGGGAATAAAGGAAAATATTTAAATTGACAAAATATAGCAATAATAGCCGTAAGTAAGAATTTAGGAAATTATTTAAAGAAGCAAAAAATGAAAAAATCCGAAATAACAAAATATTTCAATAACAGACATTCGTATCAACATAGGAAATTATTTAAATAGGGTACAAAGGAAAAAGTTTCAAAATGACAAAATATTACAGTAACAGTCAGAAGTATGAATGCTGGAAATTATTCAAAGAATTAGAAATAAAATGTTTCGAAATGACAAAATATTTCAATAGCTGTCTAAAATATGTATATAGGAAATTATTTAAAGAAGTAAGAGTGTACAAATGAAAATATTCAAAATGTCAAAATTGCAATAACAGTCATAAGTATGAATATAGGAAATTATGTAAAGAGGTTACAATTGAAAAATATTTAAAATGCCAAAATATTGCAATAATAGTCAAAAGCGTGAATGCAGGTAATTATTTAAAGAAGTAAGATGGTACAAATGAAAAAAATTTGTAATGACAAAATATTTCAATAGCAGCCATAGCTATGAAGGCATTAAATTATTTAAAGAGGGACAAATGAAAATATTCAAAATGACAAAATATTTTACTAAGTGTTCAAAATATGAATGCAGGAAATTATTTATGAAGAGTGTACAAATTAAAAGATTCGAAATGAAAAAAATATTGCAATAAAATTCATAACTATGAATGTAGAAAATTATTTAAAGAAGAAAGAGGGTACATTTGAAAATGACAGGAAATTATTTAAAGAGGTTAAAAATGAAAAAGATTCGAAATGACATATTATTGCAATAACTGTCATAAGTATGAATATAGGAAATTATTTAAACAATTAAGAGTGTAAAAATGAAAAGATTCGAAATAACAACACATTTTAATATCAGTCATAATATGAATATAGGAAATTATTTAAAGAATTATGAGGTTACAAATGAAAATAATTCGAAATTAAAAAATTTTCAATAACTGTCAAATGTATGAATATAGGAAATTATTTAAAGAATCATGATGTTACAAATGAAAATAATTCGAAATTAAAAAATTTTCAATAACAGGCAAATGTGTGAATATAGGAAATTATCTAAAGAGGCAACAAATGAAAAAGATTTAAAATGACAAAATTTTCCAAATTTAGTCAGAAGTATGAATATAGGAAATTAATTAAAGATGATGCAAAAACGATATAAAACGACAAAATATTGCACTAAGAGTCCTAAATATGAATGCAGGAAATTATTTATGAAGAGTGTACAAATTAAAAGATTCAAAATGAAAAAAATATTGCAATAAAATTCATAACTATGAATATAGAAAAATATTTAAAGAAGAAAGAGGGTACAATGAAAAGATTCGAAATGAGAGGAAATTATTTAAAGTGGTGAAAAATAAAAAAAAGATTCGAAATGACATATTATTGCAATAACTGTCATAAGTATGAATATAGGAAATTATTTAAACAAGTAAGAGTGTAAAAATGAAAATATACAAAATGACGGATTATTGCAATAACACTCATGCATGTGAATATAGAAAATTATTCAAATACTCTATAAATGAAAAAGATTTACAATACAACAAATTGAATTAACAGTCAGAATTATGAAATTATTTAAAGACGTAAGATGGTACGAATGAAAATATTCAAAAAGACAAATTATTGCAATAACGGCGAGAAGTATGAATATAGGAAATTATTTAGAGAAGTAAGACTGTACAAATGAAAATATTCAAAATGACAGATTATTGCAATAACAGTCATGCATGTGAATATAGGAAATTATTTACAGAGGCTACAAATGAAAAAGATTTACAATACACCATATTGAAATAACAGTCAGAATTATGAAATTATTTAAAGACGTAAGATGGTACGCATGAAAATATTCAAAATGACAAAATATTGCAATAAAACTCGTAAGTTTGAATGCTGGAAATTATTTAAACAATTACGAAGGTACAAATGAAAAGTTTCGAAATGACGCAATATTTCAGTAACATTCATAAATATGAATATAGGAAATTATTTAAAGAAGTAAGATGGTATAAATGAAAATATTCAAAATGACAAAATATTGCAATAACCGTCAGAAGTATGAATGCAAGAAAATTTTTTAAGAAGTAAGAAGGTTAAAATAAAAATTATATATATATATATATATATATATATATATATATATATATATATAAAGCATATCAAAATCTATATGAAAATATACCCAAATGTAGATTTCATATATATATATATATATATATATATATATATATATATATATATATATATATTGTGTATTTAGGCAGCAAACCTTCATTTATGTATGTTTCATTAAAAACAACAGACAAGATACTACCATTAAGCTTTTTAATTATTTTCTCTTTTATTCGAACAAGTGTTTTTTGGGTTTTTTTTTTTTTTTGTACACCCAGTGTATAGAAATTGTCCAAATGTTCTATAATTCCGAGCGGTTTCGGTCATATTCTAACCATTATCAAAGTTTTTTTTTTCAGTTCAATTGAGTGTTTGTGTTGCGTGTATGGTTTTAGCGTTTTAGAGATGTTTTATTTTCCGAACATTGCCAGCACAGCGTGGCCGTTTTCTTAGTTAATATTGTTAAGTGTTGCCGTTTTCTTTTTTCTTATTATTACGTCTTCTATTATTTTTAATTTTTTTACTGGTGGATGAGGTTACTACTCAGCATAGTTGCAGTATCAACCACAGCTAGGCTCTGTGGGTGTTGATGAACACAAATGTGCCTGAGCGAGCATCTGCAATAGGAATTGTCTTGTCGACAAAGTAGACGGGTGTCCTCTTTAAAAAGCTGAACATGAAACCGAAAATATGAGTAAAAGAAAAAATATCTCAGAAGCTTTATTTTTCAATTTGCTAATGATTTAATTGGATAGTAATTACATATTTTAATAAATTTAACAGGTTATAGCTATACAATAACATACAAACTTACAAATAAACAAAAATTACAACCTTGTAGAATCATTTTTCAATTTGCTAATGATGTAATTGAATAGTACTTATGTATTTTAAGGCATTTATATTTTTTAAAAATGACATGAATAGTTACCTCACTTGCATATATATATATATATATATATATATATATATATATATATAAGAAATATAGTTTTAAGGCGTGCTATATTTATGGGATAAAGTGCTCAATATCAGAGACAGCGCGTATGTAAATATAAAAGTGCACATTGAAGTCAACACTCAGAGGCGTCAGGCTGTTTCATGCTAGACGCAATCATCAGGCCGCTTGACGATTGCATCTAGCATGAAACATCCTGTCGTCTCTGACTGTTGACTTCAATGTTCACTTTTATATATATATATAAAATATATATATATATTTTTTTTTGACGTTAAAAATGTGTCAAAAACCGTCATTATTTTTGCACCAACCTAATATATATATATATATATATATATATATATATATATATATATATATATATATATATATATATATTGAATTTATGGTGTTAGCGTATAAGCCACCAAGCAAGTGATTCGTGAACTTTAATGAAATTAAACTAAAATAAATAGACATTCTATAACCAAACCTGCTTGAATGAAAAATATTGTGCATATATATATATATATATATATATATATATATATAGAGAGAGAGAGAGAGAGAGATAGATATATGTATATATATATATATATATATATATATACAAATTGTAGCCTCTGTCTCCCTGCTTGTTTTTCATCAAACTCCTTTTAGGGTTTTCGAGATAAACCCTCTAAGCCTATATGTTCTCAAACTACATTACCCACGTTTCTTTATTCAAAGGAGGTATCGGGGGTGGAGAGGCAATCCCACACCTCTGAAAATTTCTTTTTTTACCTTTCATATAAATTAAATTTAAATTGGAAGAAGGGAAAGACTACTGTTCAAAATATAGAAGGAGAAAACCAGATGATGGAGGTCAAATCGGCAAGATCATTTTCATCAAAGGCTGGGCAGGCTGGTGGCACAAACTCCGTGATTTTTTTTTCCATTTATTTTAAATTAAATTTAAATTTGAACAAGGGAATGATTCCTAGGTTACTTCGATATGTACATTTCGTTTTCATCAAAGGGCGTCCGCCGGAGTGGTACCCCCATCGGAAATCTTACCTCTTTGATTTAATTTAAATTTAAATTTGAACAAGGGAAGGACTGCTATCTGAAATACAGAAGTAGAATGCCAGAAGAAGGTGGTCACATCGACAAGATTAAAATGAGACAATGCATCATTTTTCTACTCAAATTATAACAATGGTTTAAAATCAATCAGTATTTCATCATTTGAAAAAAAATGTGTGACACGCAGCAAGACGCGCATAATTCGCCTAGTATATAAATATATATATATATATATATATATATATATATATAATTATTTATTTGAAAATTATAACATAAATATGTTATAAAATCAACATTTATTCTACAATCTACTTTCAACATCATCACTTGATAAGACACCAGATGTGTTGAAACAAAATGGCTATTTTTGTAGTGATTTTATAACATATTTATGCTATAATTTTTAAATAAATAATTATATTCGCTCTACTCTGTATTGAGCACTCTTTTATGAATAGTAATTGTTGGTTATTGAAATTTATTCCGTATACACTAATCATATAATTGTATATATATATATATATATATATATATATATATATATATATATATATATATATATATAATGTTTTTGACTTTCACAGTTTCTGTTTTCTATTTCTAATACGAAATCAACCTACGCCAATGCTGATGAGACAGACGACCGGTGTTTTCGTTTACCAAAATAGGCTATTCCTCATATTAGGTGATTTGGGATTTTATTGTCTTTTTTAATTATTTGCTCTGTAATAATAAATTCATTGAGCACATTCTGTGGTTCCGTTTTAATATTTTATATTACTAGGATCCACTTGGATTATATACAAACGGATTTTTTACGTTTACTATATATATATATATATATATATATATATATATATATATATATATATATATATATATATATATTAACATAATGAAAAATAGACTACTTTAAGGCTCCATTGAATAATTTATTTCCTCAGAGAATTTTATCCTTCACTGGATCCTCAGACTTCACTTTCAAAAGGTGAAACGAAAAATGAAATTAAAATTTACACTTTTGACGGGCAGTATTAAGCTTATATAAGTTGACATAGGGGTGGTGAAGAATGGTATGAGAGATACACATATATATATATTTAGCTTCCACCGTAAAATCTATTTTTCTGATAATATAGACAACCGATATCTCCGTCTGTCGAAATAAGATATTCTCCTCATGAGAGGATTTTGAATTTTATTGCCTATCAATATATATATATATAACAGAATATATAATATATAGCAGAAATAACTAACACTCTAACACCCATGGCTCAAAGATTAAGTTTAATCATTAAAAAGATGTTGCTATTATTATTTGTTTACTTATATATTTATATTATAAGAATAGGTGTGTGTGTGTGTGTGTGTGTGTGTGCGAGAATGAACCTTTATGTGTGTGTGTCTATCTGTATTTTTATAGGAATGTATTATGAAAAAAATAATGACGTCATAATTTCGTTTTTTAACGTTAAAAAATACGTCAAAAAACGACATTATTACGTCATTAATTTTGCACCAACCTAATATTTGTGTAACATTAATAAGTAGATATTAGGTTGGTGGAAATATAATGACATAATAATGTCGTTTTTTGACCTTAAAAAATACGTCAAAAAACGACATTATTACGTCATTATTTTTCCACAAACCTAATATATTTTTAATCAGACATTTTTATTAGAGCAGGATTTTTGAAATCCTTTGAAATTGACGTCCTGTTTTCATTGTTTGTTTTTTTTTTCATTTTTTCCTTCCTTCCTTTTTCCTCAGCTTTTTCATCCATTTTGTTCATTGCCTTTCTTTCTTTTTTATCTTCTTGTTTTTTTCTTGATCTTTTTAACCCTACTTAATCTTACATTCCTCTACTAATATGGATCACTCTTAAATAACCGAACTCCATTTTGTGTAATACTTCACCACATCAAAAGCCTGCTAACAAATGATTGCTTGTAACCTCTGCATGTATTAGTTTATTATTTAATATTGTGTTGCCATATACGACGACAGATATCTAAAGACGGCTGGAGAGTGGCATAAAGTTTTTGTTCAGTGAAAAAAAATCTGTTATGTCTGCTGGATTGAATAATAAAGCATAAGCATAAACAATTGTAATTCACATTCTCAAAACTTTTATCATGAATATCACATCTATCTTTGCTACTAGAGGTAAAAATGGTGAACCGATAGCCAATGCGAACATTCTCGAAGAGACCGGACCTTGGGAATTCGGCCTGTGGAGTCGATTCAACTTAGTTTTCGAACGTTGTATTTCTATTTTCATGCAAATGGTGCACACAGCCTGACCGACCGACGAGAGACCACTGCGCGTCTGCTGGTCCCTGCCCGACTGGTTGGAGCCACTCGTGCAAGTGAATCAGTTTGGCACAAGCACCCTTCTATAAGGGAATAATAATAATAATAATAATAATAATAATAATAATAATAATAATAATAATAATAATAGGACCTGTTACAAATCTATGGGACTACACAATTCACACTGACAGAACAATCAAGGCCAACCGCCCAGATATTGTTATTAAAGGCCACAAACAAAAAATGTGCCTCCTTATTGATATGGCAGTCCCTGCTGACTGCAATGTATCTTTGAAGATATTCAAAAAGCTGTCAAAATACAAGGACCTTGAAATAGAAGTCTCGAAAATGTGGCATATGGGAACATCAACAATCCCTGTTGTAGTTGGAGCCCTAGGACTGGTTGGAAAAGATTGCAGTAGACTAATTGCAGGGATTCCTGGAAGCCCATGCCTCAAGGAGATACAAAAAATTGTTCTGACAAGTACAGCCCACACTTTACAAAGGGCTTTATCTATGTAATTTTAATTTTTTATTTAATTTTTTTTTTATTTAATTATTTATTTATTTATTTTTTTTTTTTTTGTCAGTGAAAAGTGTCATGATGCCATTTCTAACCTTAGGTCCCTGGGTAGGACCCGGAAAGAAATGTGTAAACGCCAGAAAGCAAAGAAAATAAAAATAATAATAATATACTTTGTGATATGCCAATTCAAACAGACAGGGAAATAAAAGCCAACAGAACTGATATTATCATAACAGACAAGAAATTCAGGAAGTGTATATTTATTGATGTAGCAGTGACCATCTGAGAGAAATACATCCATGAAAATTATCGAGAATTTGTCCAAATACAAGGACCTCGAGATCGAGATTAACAGGATTTGGGGAATGAAGACTGAGATTGTACCACTAGTAATCGGAGCTCTGGGCCTCATGAGAAAAGGAATGGATCATTTTATTAACAGTATCCCAGGTAACACCAACATGTAAGTTGCCCAGAAGATGGCCTACTAGAAACGTCCCATATACTAAGAAAAGTGCTATCAATTAAATAACAATTTTCCTATAGAAAGGACTCGGCCGTATAGTATACAAAGCAGGAAGCATAACATGTACAAATGATGATAATAATAATAATCTTTATCAATGTAAAATATGTGTGATTTATTTTTTGTTATTTCATAAAAACTCAGTGGGAAAAGTCATGATGATATTTCCGGCCATATATCTCTGGTCGGGATCCAGAAAGAAAGAGTAGACACCAGAAATCGAAGGAAATAATAATAATAATAATAATAATAATAATAATAATAATAATAATAATAATAATAATAATAAATATCACACTCGCATCAGTAATAGTTTAGGGTTTGTGGCCTTTGGCGGGCATGTTTAAATGTTTAGGTTTTAAATTACCACCCATTCTTTCTTTCTTTCTTTCTTTCTTTCTTTCTTTATTTTTGTCGTTATTCGTTGCATCTATTCTTTCTTTCGTTATTCTTTTCACTATTTTTATTCATTCTATTTTATTTTTCCAGATTTGTTTGTTTGCTTCTTCCTTTCTTTCTTTCTTTCTTTCTTTCTTTCTTTCTTTCTCTCTTTCTTTCTTTCTTTGTTTCTTTCTCTCTTTCTTTCTTTTTCCTTTATTTCTTTCTTTCTTTCTTTCTTCCTTTCTTCCTTTCTTTCTTTCTTCCTTTCTTTCTTTATTCATTTATTTATTGATTGATTGATTGATTCTCCCGTTCTTTCTTCCATTTTCCATTTTCACTTACATTTTTTTTTCTTATTTTTGCATTCTTACCTTCTTTTTATTCCATCTATCGTTATTTCTTCGAATCTGCCTTTCCATTTCTTTCTTTCTCTCCTTCTTTCTTTCTTTCTTTCTTTCTTTCTTTCTTTCTTTCTTAATCGTTATTTTTAATCGTTCTCTTATAAAGGGCGTTCCAATAACTTTAACCAATTCTAAACTTAATTCACATTTAAAATTTTTCCAATATATTTCCGGACTTCATTGATAGCTTCTTTCTTTCTTTCTTTCTTTCTTTATTTATTTATTTATTTATTTATTTATTTATTTATTGTTTTTTCTTTCTTTCTTTCTTTATTTATTTATTCTCCCGTTCTTTCTTTCATTTTTTCTTTTCACCTTACATTTTTTATTTTCTTATTTTTGTTTCATTCTTACTTTCCTTTTTATTCCATCTATCGTTATTTCTTCGAAACTTCTTTTCCATTTCTATTCTTTGTTTCTATTCTTTGTTTATTTCTTTTTTTGCTTTCTTTCTTTCTTTCTTTCTTTCTTTCTTTCTTTCTAATCGTTCTCTTATATATTTCCAGACTCCTTTATTAGATAGATTATTTCTTTCTTTTTTCTTTCTTTTTCTCTCTCTTTCTTTCTGTCTTTATTTATTTATTATCCCGTTCTTTCTTTCATTTTTTTTTTCTATTTTAGCATTATATCCATGTTTCTTTCTTTTTTCTTTCATTCTTCGTTTCATTTTATTCATTCTCTCGTTATTTCTCCGAATCTTCTTTTCCATTTTTGTTCTTTCTTTCTTTCTTTCTTTCTACTCATTCTGTCAGTTTCTCATATTACCATACTTTTCTTTTTCACGGGATTACTTTTTTTCTAATAATTCTATCACTCTCTTTTACTTTCTTTGTTTTTATTAATTTTACCATTATTGGTTTGTTCGATGGGTCGTTCATTTCTTTGTTTCCTTCTTCCCTTCTTTTTTTCTAATACTGCTTTGCCCGAAGCCCACTGCAAGTCTTCCATACGTAATCTAGCTGACAGCGTTAATTTGCTTCGTGTTTTCATCTCGTTTTTGACGAGAGTTCGCTTGTCAAATTCCAAACGATATTTTTTTCCGTTTATATATCTCTTAATGTTAAGGTCTTTTTTCTTTTTTTTTACACACATTCGATATACACATATATATATACATATCTACACACTTATATATACGTACGTATTTCATGCACGTAAAGTGCCACGGCAGTCTTTTTTAATTATTTTTTTTTCTGTTGGAGTAAAACAAAAATGATTCGATTTGACTAAAATGCAAATTTGTCATGGAATATTAAACTAGATTTTCGCGGATTCATATTGAGATATATTGATTTATCGATGTGTCTATCGAACTGAAATATTTTATCTTTATCCACAAAGTAAAATAGCTGTTTAATCGAAGTTGGATACATATAATGTATTTTCGGCCTAAGCACCACTGTATAACACGCGCCTAATATAATACAAGGAAGTTTTAAAGAAATAATTCAAAGTAATTATCAAACAGTTATATTAATGCGCTTTAATAATTATATATTTGACGCTGACTCCTTGCATCCCAAAGATATTTATTTTTTTACTACATGCTGAACAATTTAAAATTTAAAGCCGTTAAAAATCAACCGATTAATGACAAATAGCGATTTTTTTTTAATCCTGCTGATGACCAGATCTGATCTCTTTTTACGGTTGGTACATAAATGTTTAATTGGAATTGTCATATTTGCATACACATTTCGTACGGTAAATATAGAACAAAATGCAGAAACATATATGTAATATTAAAGGTCCTCATCTGGCATCTCGTCTACAGTCATTTTCTCACAAACGTGATGTGGTTTCCCTCTGTCTTTCTACAAATATTTTCATGGCAATTGCTCTGACAAGCTAGTTTCACGGGTACCCCATGGGCATGAATTTAAGCGTGCTACTAGGTTGGCATCTAGGAAATTTGGAAATCGGGGAGTTGAGTTCCAATTCCAATCGGGTTCGTTATATTCACTTACATGATAAGGTTCTCCTCCCACCTATGGGTTAATTGGCAGGACTTGTATCAGTAAGTCATTATTATCTAAAATAAAAATAATTCTTATGATAAAAAAAATTCTAGCTTTAAATAACCTGCAAAAGGTTGATAAGCCGTGAAGAAATCGATCAAAGAATCAAAACATTTGTTTCTGCAGAAGGATGCTGAGAAGAACATGGACGGAATATGTCAGCAATAAGGAAAATTTAAGTGAGAAGGGAAAAAATGACAGTAGTAGTCGGACTTGTATCTTCTAAACATTATTATCTTAAAATCTAAAAACATTTTATGGCTTTAAATAACATGCAAAAGGTTGATAAACCGTAAAGCCCAATCAGTCAACCAATCAAAAACAGAGGCTTGTTCAGTAGAATATGGCTGAGAATACCATGGGCGGAACATGTGAGCAGTGAGGAAGCTTTAAGTTAAATGGAAACAAAATGGCCACTCATACTTAGAATCTGGAAGAGTTAAAACTTCCATTGTCTAGGCCGGTGGTCATTCAGTTCACCGTTGAAAAAAAGAGAATGTTTACCCAGACATGCGTATCCACACACACACACACACACAAACACACACACACATATATATATATATATATATATATATATATATATATATATATATATATAGCGAGAGAGAGAGAGAGAGAGGTGTGAATCCTTTTCTTCTCCCTCCAGTTATGGGTATATACTGGTAAAGACTGGGTTCTATACCCTTGGGTAGTAGCTGGTCTAGGAGAAGGATAGCTTAATTCAAAACCTGTGTAGGGTCGTTTGGAGACCTTGTGGCACATAGTGCACCAGGTCTCTGTATTCGGCCTTTCAAAAAATGTGCTTGGTTCTGCACAAACCTTCACTCCTATAATCAAAACTCATGTGCTTGTGTGGAGTTGTCGGCTGCTAGGAACTGATCTGTTTGACCCTCATACGTCGAATTCGATATGTATATGTATAATATCACTTGATAATTAGTAGGGATAATTCCATGGAGGATATAAAGCCAATGGGAGCTCAATGTAAAAACAGAGCAAATAAAATAATGAAAACAGGATCCTTAACAATCCATTCAGTTGATATTTTATTTCGTGGACTCAGAAGCCGATTGCTTCAGACCAAATTTTACAAAATAAATGGATTTCAATTTATTCAGACACAAGGGAAAGAAAAAAAGAAAAAAACATTTTAATATTAAAATATGTTCCTCTTTGTTTTAGTTTCTCTCTCTCTCTCACTCTCTCTCTCTCTCTCTCTCTCTTCCTTTTTTTTCTTTATTCAGTTTTAAGGTATACTTTATTTATGGGATAAAGTTCTCAATATCAGAGATAGAACGCATGGAAATCTAAAAGTGAACATTGAAGTCAGCACTCAGAACGACAGACATGAACCTGTGGAAATGAAGCTTATATATATATATATATATATATATATATATATATATATATATATATATTATGAAAAACTAAGTAATCCGTGTGGGTAAACCTAAGGAGGATAAAATCCAGAGAGCTCAATGTAAATCCAAAGCAAATAATTTAAATAAAAACAGACAACTTCAAGGTCCATGTAATAAATTATTTCACCACAGCCTTTTTAAAAGAATGCGGTTCATCAGACTTCCAAATGTTCTGATGATCCGCAGTGCTTTGAAAGGGCTGTGGTGAAATAATTTATTACATGGAACCTTAAAGTGGTCTGTTTTTATTATATATATATATATATATATATATATATATATATATATATATATATATATATATAATAAAAAGGCTTAAACACTAATATTCCATGGTCATAATTTATTCCAATGGAATCGTAAATACGATCCAATTCATCAGACTTACAAATTCAAAAAGAAAACAGAAAAAAAAAAAAAACAACTCCGGGAAAAAAAAAATAAAATTCAGTGAGAGTGTGGGAGCAATTAAGTTTTTTTTATTAAACCCTTACTCTGTCCTGGACATTGAGTTCTACCTAGATTCTATCCTCTTGGAATTATATATATATATATATATATATATATATATATATATATATATATATATATATATATATATGTATGTATGTATGTAAGTTTATGTATGTATGTATGTATATATATTTATATATTTTAGATATTTGATTACATATGTATGTGTATATTAACCACTAATATTATATATATATATATATATATATATATATATATATATATATATATATATATATATACTCCGTGCCAAATTATTATCGAGATAACTTTTTTTATAATATTTCAAAAACCGTCCAATCAATTCACACAGAATTTTCACACAATCTTGGCAACAATGACCTGCGCAATCTCTGAGATTTTCGTACTGATCCGATGGCTAGTTAGTACTTTCATAGAGACAATATTGTATTATGGTGGCTGTAGTAAGAAAGGTAAGTAAGAATTCGTTGTTTTGGTGTAAGGAATAATGTAGTATGTTTGGGTCAGTGTTTGTGATTAGCTAAGTTTAAAGTTAAGACAGAAGACCGTTCCTTTTGTTCATCCCCTATTTTCGACCTTGTACCACATTTTGTATTTTTTACAAATAAATATTGGGAAGATTCCAGCAGTCAGCTCTGACAGTCGGACCGAACGTTCTTGCTGTAACACTCTCGTTTGTATATGTTTGTATTACTGTTTCTGTTAATATATTTGTTTAAATCAATTCCTCTCTTTGTGTCTTTATTTCTGGCTCTAACAAGACCACAACAAAGACATTCAAAATGAATGCAGACATTTAAAGTTGTCTTTAAACTGGTAATTCTAGTGTGCATATGACTAATAACAACAATTTTTGATGTAAAAAAGATATTCTTGCAGGACCACACGAAGAGAAAATAGCAAAAACATTTATTTGAATTGGCATTACTAAAACATACTCAGAAATTACAGATTAACGGTGCCCCTTAAGCATGAGGGATTGACACTGACCCATCTTCTGTTGTTGCAATGTGTGTGTGCTCCTTTGTGACACGGTCTCCTGTAGCTGGCAATAAAACCAATGTATCACACGCATAACCACACAAAAGAAATATGGCACAATGGCGTTTTAAAAGTGCGAATTCTAAGCTTACATATAATAGAGATGTGAGCGTTACTGGAGGATAAAATTTAAAAACAATTTTCTTAAAACAATGTTCATGTATGGAAACTTCTTAGATTCAATTTTATCTGCCCTACAATTGTTAATGGAAGTCTCCATAAGATTGTTTTTTGTTTTTTGTTTTTGGTAGCGTGAAAAGTCAACATGTTGATTATAGAACAACAGCTAGGTAGCTAGCTATATATATATATATATATATATATATATATATATATATATATATATATATATGGTGCGATGGATAAATTGTCGACCTTTTATATTTTTATTTTTGCGCATGCTCGTTATTTTTAATTTAGTCGAGTGTATATTATGGTAGGGTCAGTTGGGCACTATCTTTGAGAAAAAGGACCCCAAGACGCAATACACTAGACTGGAAATTTTAAAACGGCATGTTGTACTGCTTGGCGTTCGCACCGGAAGCTCCAGTACTAACATTTCAGAGTGTTTGAGAGTCAATCTGAGGAGAGTGCATAGAGTTTGAAAAGAATTGGAAGGGTCCAATGTGCTTTGAGGAGGTAGGGCTGCATTGTGTCAAGAGGGTGACTACTGGAAGACTATCTGTCTGGCACAGAACTCTGAACCATGCCATACAAGCAGGAGAAACCAGTCATGGCGGTCAGACAATTTCTGCGACCACATCAGCCATTATATCTGGCCACCTAACATCCCAGACTACAACACCCTTGATTATTATGAATGTGGCGCTGTTGAGCGAGATCCCAACAAAACTCCTTATAACACCAAAGATGAACTGAAGGCAAGAATTATGCCAGCATTCACCAACTGAAACAAAGAGATCGTCCAGAAGAGAAGCAGGACATTTCGAAGTCTTCTGAAGATCACGTTCGAAGCCAAATGCGATTTTACGGAATAAATTTATTCGTTAGTATTTCAAGATATTTTTGTGTAATTTTGATGAAGAAATTAGTTAAAATGAAATAGTATTTTTATTTTCATTTTTTGAGTACTTTAGACGACAATTTATCCATCGAACCATATATATGTGTGTACGTGCGTGTGTGTGTGTGTTTGTCCAAGGATCTGTAATGTAATCGATCCTAACTTGTCATCTCGACATCATTCACTTTCTCACAGACTTGACGTTGCTTCCTTCTGTCTTTTCTATAAATATTTCCATGGCAACCTCTATGACTAGCTTTTTCCTTGTTGCCTTGAAGACATGGATTTCAGCGTGCCACTAAATTGGCATCTAGGTCACACCTTTTCACTGTGGAAATCCACTCCACTTCTAGTCCAACATTTTTACTCGCACTTTCAACCTGTGGAACTCACTTGTTTTTTACTGGCTTCCCTGATAAATACAACCTTAGAAAAATTAGATGCAACATCTGGTGTCATCTTCTTGAATTCTGTTCATTCTTTGTCCTTTCATCAATTCTCCCTATTCTCTGTATTCTCTTTCACTCCCGGGAATCCCCTTACATACTAGTGGCATTCCCGTCTTGATTAAGGTGAAATTATTAAAGATATATAGGGAGTGAGAGGATTAATACATTTTTTTACTTAGTTTAT
>OZ010603.1:85963367-85990867 GCA_963932145.1 Acanthosepion lycidas
CCTTCTTCTTCTTCTTCTTGTTCATCATCAACATCATCATTTTCTTCTTCTTCTCGTCTGTCATCACTTTGTTAACTGTCTTCCTATATAATATTGTTTTTCTTCTCCTTCTGCTTTTCTTCTTCTTTTTCTTCTTCTTCTTGCACATCACGTATCTACTTTTCTTTTTTGAAAAAAAAATCGTGTCCACACCAAGCAAGGGAATAAAGCCACTGAGACGCAAGGTGTTATTGGGTGTGGAAGAATTAGGAAGCAAAAACTTTATTAAGGAGCCAGAACAAAGAAAGTGTTATCAAATGAACAACAGATAGCGATTGATGTTGCATTTAAATTTTTAATGATTAAAGTTAGTTGGAATGCATGGGACCGGAAGTCAGTTCTACAAGCGAGAAAATAAACTTTTATCATAGAATTTACGGTTACATTTAACGATCTCAACTGTAAATTGGTGAGACACCGTCGCTAGTCTAGTACCGTGCCATGTGTCCTTGAGGAGAATAGCGTTGGTTGAATCCGGTGACTTGACCCATTTGTTGAGAGTTCAATATTTGTCTATAGCTGACATGAACAAAAAATTGGAGAGTGGTGTTAAAGGGAGATAACTGATACTGAGACATCAACAAGAGGCCTCGTACAGGATCTAGAATAATCTACTCCGGTGTACGAAATAAAGAGTTCAGTTCGAAATTCCAGGCACCTAAAGAAGTCTGGAGCGTACAACGGCCGAAACGTCGTGAAGGACAACATTCCGAACAATGTAAATAGTGTAAATAATTACAATCCCTCATCTCAGAAATATAGACAGATCCTGAGAAAGGCCGAAGCATACAACGGCCGAAATGTCGAGAATACAGCAACAAAGATGAGGACAACAGTCGGAACAATGTAAATAGTGTAAATAATTACAATCCCTCATCTCAGAAATATAGACAGATCCTGAGAAAGGCCGAAGCATACAACGGTCGAAATGTCGAGAATACAGCAACAAAGATGAGGACAACAGTCCGAACAATGTAAATAGTGTAAATAATTACAATACCTCATCTCAGAAATATAGACAGATCCTGAGAAAGGCCGAAGAATACAACGGCCGAAATGTCGAGGATACAGCAACAAAGATGAGGACAACAGTCGGAACAATGTAAATAGTGTAAATAATTACAATCCCTCATCTCAGAAATATAGACAGATCCTGAGAAAGGCCGAAGCATACAACGGTCGAAATGTCGAGAATACAGCAACAAAGATGAGGACAACAGTCCGAACAATGTAAATAGTGTAAATAATTACTATACCTCATCTCAGAAATATAGACAGATCCTGAGAAAGGCCTCGAGAATACAGCAACAAAAATGAGGACAACAGTCGGAACAATGTAAATAGTGTAAATAATTACAATCCCTTATTTCAGAAATATAGACAGATCCTGAGAAAAGCCGAAGCTACAACGGCCGAAACGTTGTGAATATGCCAATATAGTTGAGGAGAACAGTCCGAACAATGTAAATAGTGTAAATAATTACTATACCTCATCTCAGAAATATAGACAGATATTCATGTATTATTTTTGTAATTTTATCAATGACGAAATCATCGAAAGCTGCTGTCATATCTATTACAATTCCGTCTGGCCCTGTTGCTTTGTTTCTGTTCAATTAATGCAGTGCTGTTGCCACTTCAGATTTTAATATTGCTGATCATTCCCTATTTCTGTGTATTGCCTGTTCTTCCTTTTCGTCGTGGAAGAGTTTTTCGATATATTCATTTCATCTCTGAAGTATTTATTTTTTTTCTTTCTCTGATATCATTGTCTCCCGTCCCGTTCTTTTTTTTTTTTTTTTTCTCTCATTAGCTAATATCAGTGTCCCGTCCGAGCGCAAAAACAGCGTAAAAGGGATCGAATTCATTGGACTTGATCCCCTCGCACGATAAGAGCAGACAGGAGGGACAGGTGTCATCAGTCTGCCATCCAGCGTCTGCTCGCATCAAAGAAATAATAATTCCCTTGCATATCCCATCTTTTTAATAACCTTTTTTTTTCTTTTTCTAGAGCATTACGTTTTATTTTTCTTCTTGCTTATCATGTATTTACTAATAATCCTGTTTTGTCTTTAGTGGCGTTTAATTTTTGTTGCCATTGCTATTAAAATTCTTCATCTTCTGATTATTATTATCATTCTACATCAAGTCTTTCTAAATAATATTGCCCTGTCTTGTTGTAGTGTTTCGTTTTGTTGTTATTTTAGTTGTTGTTGTTGTTATTGTTGTCCTTCTTATTGTATATCAGGTCTTTTTTTTTACTTTTTTCTTTTGTGGTGTTTCGTTTTGTGCCAATTGTATTTGCTGTCGTTCTTCTCCTTCTCCCTCTTCTAGTTTCATATCGCCTCTTTTAATAATCTTTTTGTTTTTATGGCGTTTCGCCTTCGCCTCCTCTTCCTCCTCCTACAACAACAACTACAATAAGCATAAAACGAAACACCACAAAAGAAAGAAGAAAAATAGACGTGATATACAATAATGAGAAGGACAAAATAACAACAACATCTGCAATAACAATATTTACTAAGACTCACAAAGGAAAAGAAATTGTGGAGAGCCATGATCGCCAACGTCCGTTTTGAGTGTTAGTAAATTTTGTATTTTTCTTACATCTCCTATATCCTTTTCTGTCATTCATTAACACAGGCACGTTTTTCTTCTTCATTCTCTTTTTTTAGGCGTATTCTTTCAGGACGTTGGTGATCATGGCTCTCCACAATTTCTTTTCCTTTTTGAGTGTTAGTAAATTTTGAATTTTTCTTACATCTATATCCTTTTCTGCCATCCATTTACACAGACACGTTCTTCTTATTATTATTCTTTTATGCGTCATGTCCCTTCAGGACGTTGGCGATCATAGCTCTCCACAGATTCCTCTAGTTGCTCTTTCTCCCTCTCTCACCCAAGTTGTTTAGGTTGATTTTCTTACTCTTAATTGTATTTCATATTTTCTTTTACTTATTTTTGTTAGCAATTTTTGTTATTGTCATTCGTTTTGTTGTACTTGTTTTTATTGTTGTTGTTGCTTTTGTTATTGTATAGCCTTAAAAATCATTATTTAAATTATTTGAACTATTGTCCTCATCTTTTTCGCCATATTTATCACAACGTTTCGACCGTTGTATGCTCCGGTGGTTGGAATTTCGAACTGAACACTTTATTTCGCTCACTGGGGTAGACTGTTCTAGTTCCACGTGCCATGTTTGATGGATGTCAGTTATCAGTTATCTCCTGCTAATTTCCCTCTGAAAGTTCTCCACTGCCTTAACCAGGTATTGAACTCACACTCTTTGGGCCCTGTCACTGGATCTAACCAACGCCTTTATTCACTGTGCCAGGTGGGTAAAAATTTCTGGTTATTATATATATTGTCTTCAGCAACCATTTCGAAATTCAAACCGCCTGAAGAAGGTCGGAGCATACAACGGCCGAAACGTTCTGATAAATATGGCGACAAAGATGAGGACAATAGTCGGAATAATGTAAATAATATACATAATACCTCATCTCAGAATTATAGACTGACTATCTATCTATCTATCTATCTATCTATCTATCTATCTATCTCTCTAGTTTGTGTTCATCCTTTTGATAGCTTAGTGGAAATATAACTATTGATCAATAATTGATTGCACCTGAAGAAGGCCGGAGCTTACAACGGCAGAAACGTTGTAATAAATATGGCAACAAAGATGAGGACAATAGTCCGAATAATGTACATAATACCTCATCTCAGAAATATAGACATATCCTTAAAAATCAGCATATCATTTTTTTTTGCTTTATCTGAATTCTAACACAGATTAGTTTATTTTCTTCCCTTATTTATTTAAACCAATTTAATGTAGAACTTAAAATCCGGTATCATGAATTATAAGAACTAAAATAGAAATCCAATATTTAATAAAAGCTTATAACAATCGGTTATTTGATCACTTCCATGTGGTGTAATTGTTAAGAAACTTTTCACACTAGATAAGTAATGACTGATTAGAGAGTTCAATCCTCATTAGATTATCTCTAAGTTCAGCCTTGAGCCACATCTGTAACAAGTCGGAATTACAAAATTATCCAATATCTCTGTCTATAAAAGGCAGGATGTGTGTGTGTGACGAATGAACGGCCGAAATTTTCAACGGATTTGCACCAAAATTTACATGCACATGCTACAAGTTAGCGGCAAGGCCAAGACCGACTTTGCATTTCCAATCGATTTTTTCATGCATCTACGGCACTTTTCATGTAGTTTGCGGCCATTTTCTACTGGACAGAGGGAGAGCCTATAGCTGGCTGCCACGAATAGGCAGGAAGATTCTATTGGCCAGTGTGAGAGCCAACAGCTGACTGACAAGAATGTTAACTAGCTTGCTAGCATGCAAAAAGAATCGATAGCTGCATTCGTCATAAGTGGGAAAAATTTAAATCTGCATGGCATTTTACTCCAATTGGCTCATTCGCTTGCTTAAACTCAACTTTGATTCTGATTCCGCAGAACTGGATTTGGGTGTGAAAAAGTAATTGCTGTTAACATTCTTTTTTCATTCAGTTTTTCCAGTTACGAGTCCTTTTTTAAAGCTGATCGTTTTGTGTTCATTTTGTTTAGTACTTTTTTCGTAACAGATTTAATGCTTAGTATAGAGCTTAGAAAAAAAAACTCGCAGTGTGAGATAGGCAAGAAGTATGGCATGTAGCAACATCAGCACGGCAAAGGGCACTCATTTAAAGGCAAGGAAGGGCAAAAAATATTTTAAGTCGAGTGATAGCGATTGCCGTATGAGTCGTAAGATTTTTGAATCATGCACGGGCAACGCCGGGCCATGCTGCTAGTTATCTATAGATTTCTCAAATATTACGATCCTGAATGAATTATAGGGTGATATAAATATCGAGAATTATTTATCGGGGGATATAATACGGCATTATTTGTAGGATTCTACCTACTTGACATTATTGGATACCATTGTAGATATATAGATATATTAGGTTGGTGCAAAAATAATATCGTTTTTTGACGTATTTTTTAACGTCAAAAAACGATATTATTTTTGCACCAACCTAATATCAAAGAGTCACCATTAGTGAATAAATTTTGTTTTCATGAAGGCAAAATGAAAGGATGAATTTAGGTGACTCCTCATTAAAAAAAAACTTTGTAATATTCACCTTGTAAATTCATTGACGCTACATAACCTTCCTTTATTCCATTATTCGTTTCTGTTTTCGTATAACTATTATAGCTCGTTCGGAATGTGGCACATGGTCATGTTTAAAGGGGGGTTTCCAAATTTACGTGAGGAGTAGTAAAAATATAATCAATAGCTTGGGGCATTGTGCCGTGCCAAGAAATTTATCTTGTTAGAATCCATCCTTCACATTTACAAATCTACCATTCGTCCGTGCATTGAATACTGCTGCCATATCTGGTCTGGTGCACCTGCTATTCATCTCGAGGTTCTTGACAAAACCCATAGATTGAATCAAGGTAAACGTTGACAAGATGTGCAGAAGATTCTGAAGCCATATGGAGGCCGTGGTTGTAGCCAATGGCGATTGTATTGAATAAATGGATTCTTGTAATATTTCAAGGCATTTTTTTGTAATTTTGGTAATTTTGGTAAATATGATATGTCAGTTTCATTTTCATTTTTGCCTAATTTAAACGACACGCACCCTATATATATATATATGAACATTGAAGTCAACACTTAGAGGCGACAGGGTGTTTCATGCTAGACGCAATCGTCAGGACCTGACGATTGGGTCTAGCGTGAAACAGACTGTCGCCTCTAAGTGTTGACTTCAATGTTCACTTTTACGCACGCTCTATCTAAATATATCACACCTTAAGACTATATATATATATATATATATATATATATATATATATATATATATATATATATACACAGAGTGCGCGATGGATTAATTGTCATCTAAATTAAATTGTTGAAACTGATTTTGGTCTGATTAGACGAAACCGCTTTCATAATTATCATTTTCTCTGTTCTTACATTGAGCTCTATTTGCATTTATATCCTCTTTGGAATTATCTATTCGGATTGCGAAATAATATTATCATATATATATATATATATATATATATATATATATATATATATATATATATATATATATATATAGATCTGTAAATTAATCGGTCCTGATCAGGCATCTCGACATCAGCCACATTTTCACCGAGGTTGCTTCCCTCTGTCTTTTATACAAATATTTCCATGGCAACTGCTCTGATGATCTTTGTTCCCTGGTGCCCCGAATACATTAAGCGGGATACTATATTGGAACCTAGGTCACATAATTTGACTGGTAAAATATGTAAAGGCAAACGCCACTTCTAGTTCAAAAGTTTTTATTCTTGCACTTCCAACCAGTGGGACTCCCTTCCGTTTACTTGCTTCCCTGGTAAATACAAGCGGCTTCAATCGTCATTTTCTGTCTTCTTGAATCCCGTTCATCTTTTGTCATTTCCTCATCCTCCCTATACTCAGTCTTTTCTCTCATTTTCACTCTCTGTAAACACCTGCGTACTAGTGGCATTTTCGCCTTGCTTGGGCTGAAATGAATCACAAAATTTAAATACAACGTCAATCGCCATTTTCTGTCTTCTTGAATTCCGTTCATCTTTTGTTCTTTCTTCAATCCTCCCTATACTTAGTCTTTTCTCTCACTTTTCAGTTCCTGTAACCCTGCGTACTAGTGGCATTTTCGCCTTGCTTCAGTGGAAATGACTAAAAAAATAAATGAATTAATTCTGATAAAAAGTATATCTTAGTATACGCTAATTCATTCGATTCAGTTCTTACAAAAAGGCGGCATCACTTGAGTATTCGTGAATAGCATCGGGGAAAGAATCTCTTGTCGCATTTTTGACAGGATCATTTTGCGTTTAATAGCCTGTTATTTTTACGACCCGTCTTATTTTACTTTCTTCGCCAATAAATTAATATCAGATTAGATAATTTTGAAATTGAAACTTCTTTTTTTCTTCTTCTCTGTGCGTGTTCTTTCAGAAAGCTGGTGATCATGACTCTTCACACTGTTCTGGTTTTGTTTGGTTTGGTTTGGTTTTCACCATATCAACCTCAATGGGTTATTTAATGACGACAAGATTTTTAGGATAGATTCGTATGAATAGAATATGTATTCTTTGGTTTAGATTGGTTTGGTTTATTTTGTTTTACGGCATATCAACGTCAATGTGTTATTTAATGCCGATAACATGTAGACCATAGATTCGTTTGAATAGAGTATGTATTCTTTGGTTTAGAATGTTTTGGTTTATTTTGTTTTACACCATATCAACCTCAATGTGTTATTTAATGCCGACTGCATTTTTAGGATAGATTCGTATGAATAGAATATGTATTCTTTGGTTTAGATTGGTTTGGGTTTTTTTTTTGTGGGGGGGTGCGGGATATTTTTTCCAAATAGCTATTGCTTGTAATGTTTTTCTCTTCAAAAATCTATTGCTGGTTATAATTATTTTTCATCAAAAATTTCTTCTGCTTATATTTTTTCTCCAAAAATCTATTACTGCTAATATTTGTTTCAAAAAATGTATAGCTGTAATAATTCTTTTTTCAAAAATGTATTGTTAGTAATAATGTATTGCTGGTAATAGTTTTATACGAAAAAAGTATTTCTGGCATTAAAATCTAGTTTTACAATTTCATAGTGTTTTGACCCTAGTTTAGGGGTTAACTATTTGCCCAAAGCTGGAACACTAACAGTTACTACCACGTCGGGTCAGGGTGGACCTGGGGACACCAGCAGTTAAGAGGTGAATCAAAGCTTCTCAAAACCTTCGGATCAGAGACGGGCGTAGTTTATAGTCTTACCCGGGGTGCGGATGTAGTTTATTGTCATGTTCAGGACGTTACACTGTAGCTCTTAAAAATATTTGTCTTTTTTATCTCTCCTAAACCTTGTTCTACCTTCCCTTTACTCAATTTTTTTTTCTTTTTGTCTTTCTTTCCTTTCATCTTCCTGTGTGTATCAAATTTTTCAACCCTTCTTTCCTCATTATATTTCCTCCTCACTAACGACTATAACTGTCCTTTTTTTTCTTTCCATAGAAATTTTAATAGCGTGGGGCGTTCAAGATTAAACCAAACTGCCAACTCCCTTTAAAACATTTTTTAAAGCAAATATATCTTTTACAAAAGATTTTGCAGAGCCTACATACAGTCTTTGTTATATGGTAAAGTAGAGGTATCTGATGTTTCTCATAAGTGATCTGGGAGATTGAAGAATGAATCTTTAACTGGGCATGACTGCTCAGAACATACTTGGGGGCAACATTCTTATTGTTACCTTATCCCTGATCAGTTTCAACCAAAATATTTTAATTGAAGGCCACTGTAGCTTAAGAGCTGCGTAGGATTGTATTTTCTAATAAAGCTAACAAAAAAATGAATCAAATTTCATAAAAGAGTAAACGTTTTTCCTGCTGGCCAGACTATTTTGGCGAACACTACAAGGGAGTTTACAATTTGATATTGTGCTTTTTCGGCATTAATAAAAAAAAAAAATCTAGTATTCGTCATCCACATTATATATTTATTTATATTTCAACTCTTTGTCCGTTCATTTGAAGTAGGTTCTCTGATATATGACTGAAATATAAACTCATCAAGTTCTGTCTTCTGATTTGAAGTCGATAAAATTTGGATACATTTCAATCGGATCAAAATACAATAAAATCAGTACAAACGAAACGAAATATTAGTTGAGAAAAACACGTCAGAAACAAAAAAAAAAACACTGAACTAATGGAATATCATCCTTCCTATATGGAAGTGAAAGCATGTCAATCTCCACCCAGTTAAAGACGAAACTTGAAGCGACAGAAACGTGGCTTTAAAGAAAGATGCGGTGAATACTATGCTCCGTAAACCCTTGTGCAAATTAATTGAAACAACCACTTTAGTTGCCTTTCTTTCACCATACGTTCAGGTTTAGAGCCGCTGGACTTACAGGTTATAATCAATTTTCTTTTCCTCAGATTAGTTCAATTGCATTTGTGTGCATTATTATGAATCTGTTTTCTGGGTGTATGATGAAATTTGTTTGGCCTTGAAAAATATTTCGTCATCTGTGATTGCATCAGATTATCATCCCGCCCAGACACTACTGTCTCGACTGACGATTAGTTGTCCTACGGCCATTGATTGCGATGAACTTCACTCTAAGAAAATCTGTAACGATACACGAACACTCTGGCAAGCATTACCAGTGAGGAAATAAAAGTACTATAGACTGTCCCGGAAACTCTGCTGATTTAAATCCAATCTGTGGTCAATTTGCAAGCAACGACTCCATCGAATGGACATACGAAGTACTAACATATGTATTAGGTGATGTTTCACTGGAAAAATACAAAAATGTAAATAATAACAGAATTATTCTTTTTGTTTCAATCAATTTGCACAATGGTGTACACGAAGTTCTATATACAATGGAAATAAAAAAGGAAGACTACTTAACATCAGTAAGAAACAGTTGGCAATTCTAGAGCAAATAATGAGGAAAGACGGCTTGGGAAATCTGATACACAAAGGACAGATTAAAGATAAAGTGGGATAGAGGAAAACAATGCATACCAAACCTGGCGAGTTTGAGTGAATAAATAGAGAAACAGGACTTGGTAATGATGGCCAAAAGAAAATATTTATTTAAAACTACAAACGATAAGAAGATGTGAAGAGCGTTGATCGCCAACGCACTGAACGGTCACACGTCACACAGAAGAGGATAGAATAAAAGACAGCTCCCAATGCAAGAGTCAAATTTCTAGAAGCTATAAGTATGCAAAAGAAACCGCCTTTATATTTTAAAATCATTTTACCCTTATGGAAGGATGTAAAGTCACTAAAATACAACAGATGCAAAAGAATAGGAAAAAAGAGAAACATTATTTAAGAGCGAGAACAAGACAAAAGAAAACAGGAAGACAGTAGAAAACGATTGACATTGCTTTTGAATGTTTGAAGATCCAAGTTGATTGGAAAGCATGGAGCTGAAGAGATTTTCACAAGCGTGAAATGTTAGAAAAGAAATTGTCAACATCAACTTGAGAATTGATAAGAATTTGCCACCAATCTGCGCTTAAATCGCTTAAAGTTGAGGTGCCATAATTCATCCAAACAATTACCATGAATGCATTTATAGAAAAGGTACAGGGAGGTAACATTACAGCGGTGGGAATGTCACTGGAGTCGATATGCCAGATGAGGACCAATAATATTACAGATTCTTTGGATTTTATCAAGAATCTCCTAATATATAGCAGGCAAATCGGACAATATTCAATGGATGAACGAATGGTAGACGTTATTGTCGGATTTGTGTCAATAAATTATTATTATCTCCAAAAAATTATTAGAATCTAAAAATACTTTTCGGATCTAAAGGTTGATAAGGCGTAAAAAAACGATCAGTCAATAAAACTCTCTCTCACTCTCACGTACGAACACATACACGAACGTATACGTACATATGCACACAATGACATGCAACACATTAAACACTGCAAAATAATATAAGAGCTAATAAATACGGTCTATGTTGGCACAATTATCGTTGTCTATTGTTTTCTTGTTCTGTTTTTTTATGTCGGTTATGATTGCAACGTATTATTCAAATGAAAAAAAAACTCATGATTAATTGATTCGTTTTTACGGCTTATCAACATTCGACCTGTGAGTATCAGATTCTCCAAGGCCTCCTTTCTCATTACGTGACCCAGAAACTTCAACTGTCTCGTCCTGATGTTAAGTATAAGCTTCCTCCTTGTTTGCATCCTGTCTGAAACCTCATCGTTGCTCACACACTCTGTCCATGATATCCTTAGCAGATTTCTCTTTTTCTCTCAATTCGACCTGTGAGTATCAGATTCTCCAAGTCCTCTTTTCTCATTACGCTTCCCAGAAATTTCTCCTGCCTCTTCCTGATGTTAAGCATAAGCTTCCTCTTTGTTTGTATCCTATCAAAAACCTCATCGTTGCTCACATATTCGGTCCATGATATCCTTAGCAGCCTTCTCTCTTCTCCTCTATTCGACTTGTGAGTATCAGATTCTCCAAATCCTCTATTCTCAATACGTTTCCCAGAAATTTCACCAGCCTCTTTCTGATGTTAAGTATAAGCTTTCTCCTTATTTGCATCCTCTCCAAAACCTCATAGTTGCTCACATGTTCGGTCCATGATATCCTTAGCAGTATTCTCTCTTTCCCTCTATTCGACCTGTGAGTATCAGATTCTCCAAGTCCCCTTTTCTCATTAGGTTTCCCAGAAATTTCACCTTACTCTTTCTGATGTTAAGTATAAATGTCCTCCTTGTTTGCATCCTCTCAAAGACCACATCGTTGCTTACATTCTCTGTCCATGATATCCTTAGCAGCCTTCTCTCTTTCCCTCTATTCGACCTGTGAGTATCAGAATCTCCAGGCTCTTCTTTCTTATTAATTGTCCCAGAAATTTCAGGTGCCTCTTTCTGATGTTAAGCAAAAGCATCCTCTTAAAAACTTCATCGTTGCTCACATGTTCGGTTCATGGTATCCTTAGTGTCCTATAGAACCATGCCGGGCGTGACCGTTGATAATGAACATTATGCAATATCTACTCGTTAGACAAATGAGTGACTGCTTAGAAACATTTCTTAGAGAGCTTCTGGCCTCATGCCAGACTAATGAAAGTCAAACGAATAGATGCGCAATTATTGATTGTCTTTCTTCTTAAATGTTTTGGAAGCAAAGGAAATTTCCCTTTTCCCAACTGAGGAACAGAAAAACAACGAAAAATTCTTATGATAATTTCCGAAACAAGCATAAAAGACAATAACAATGATATTGTTGTTTTTGTAAAGCCGGATAAAAAATAGGGAATTATTAAGAATAACAAAACAAAAGAGAGTCATTAAAATATGAAAGTAAAAACTGTAAAAAAAAAAAAAAAAATGATACATCGGTTCTCAATGTTCGATCAGTCATTGTTATTTTTACATTTTATTTTTTTAAATATTTTTTAAAGATTATATTATTAATGTTGGCTTTTAATTAAAAACGATTATTGCTTCTTTTTTTTTTTCTTTTTCTAGCTTTTTTAATTTTTTTTCCTTCGACCAATGTTATTCCTTTTTGGTATGACGATTTGAGTGCTATAAAATGCGAATATTTTAAAAACAAAAACAAGGCAAAATTAATAAGTCCTGAGATATCATTATGAGGCACAATGCGTCAAAGCGGTGATCTCAGATGGTCAAATCCTAAACACCTCCTGGGCATCGGTACAAATGCGTAATTATTAAACTCACTCAGTTAAAAAAGGAGAAGCAGGTATCTCAGTTCAAAATATGATTTGATACTTTTTTTTTTTTTAAATTGTTGTTTATAACAGAGCGGAAAATAAGCGATAAATACGCCGACAAAAGTTATTCTATAGTTATTGTTCCTTTAATTAAGCGATCTTTTATCAATGTACGGCAGGGGAAATTTGAACCGGTGTGCCAGGTTTCAATCCTTAATCACTCATCTTTCTTTCTGCGTATAAGTGATATATTATTTCGTAACGAGGTAACATAAAAAAAGCAAAGGCTCTGATCGGGAGATTGAATATTTTCATGGGCGTGGAACCATGTCTTAGTTGGTGTTATTTTCAGGTCCACCCTGGCCCGGTGTTGTAGCACCTGTTAGGGTACCAGCTATGGGTAAATAGTTAACCCCTACCCAAACAAATAAAAACAAAACACTATGAATATATAAGAATATGTATTTATAATATAATTACCAACAATATATTGCAAAATGAGAAATGAAACATTTTATCTGTAGTTGATTGTAACTGTCCTCAAAAATTTTGGCATTAGAGCATTGCAAATATTCGTTCCCAATTAGAAAATTACATACAAAATTTTGTTTAATTATAAAAAAAAACAATTATTAGTCAAGTACATTTATTAATCTCTATTGATTCTAAAACCTTTTTCTAAAAGATGGTGCTGCCATTTTCCTAGAAATATAAATCCTTACCACCACCCTTGCCAAAAAAAAATCTCCAAGATAAGGCACGAATAAAAGTATGCATCAACCTCTTTTAAAAACAATTTACCTCATTGAAGATTGGGAAAGAAGTTGAAAATACGATGTTAGGCAGAAAGTCCTGACTCGCTTAGAAAGCTGAAAGAAGACAACAAATCTTAAGCTTTGCCTGGTGGAATTTCCAAGGAGTACTGTATTTCGCTCTTGTTCCACATGGTCACGCTATGAACTCTAAACTTTATTGCTAGCAGATAGACTACGTGTACGACAAACTAAAGAATGAGTGCCCTGCTTTGGTCAGTCGCAGTCGGGATTTGTTTCAGCAAGCCAGTATGAAGCCATACACGGCCAGGTTTACTAAGAAGAAGTTAAAACAGATGGACGGTGAAGAATCTTCAACATCTACCATTCAGTCTCGATGCTGCTCCGAGTGACTATGGCCTATATTCCGCTCAATGGCACACTTCCTCCGTGACCAGGAATTCAACACTTTTGTTTTGAAGAAGTGAAAGAAGCTTTTTTACAGTTTTTTTTTTTTCAATTTTTTTTTTTTATTCAAAGCCAGCGGACTGGTTATCTGGGACAAATTCGGATGCTGGCTGATGGGTGGTAGAAGATCATTGAGAATGATAGACTTTATTTGGAAGAATAAATGTTAGTGCTGCTCCATAAAATTTTTTCTTCTTTCCGCTTCCTAAGTGAGTCAGAACTTTCTGGCCAACCTAATATATTACATTCATTAACTGGAATAAAATGATTTACGCAAATTGGTCTAAAACTCGCGTCCCATCAAATTTGAAATTGTTGATAAATCTAAGGAAATCACCACTGTTAAGTTTGCAAACGGACTTCTTCAATAGATTCGGATGCCTTATGTGGTGAAAACAACAATGGCGACTTTTGCAAATTAATAGAAAACGTTCCAAGTGTGGACATAAAAATCTGATAATATATCAAGATGATGTATGTTCGAACGCAAGAATTGAAATAAAAAAAAAACAGCCAATTATTAAATATAGTAAGGATATCTGGAATGAATATTAGCGAATATAAATATGTATTTATTTGTGATAAAATATTAAAACTTTCAATAGGGAGAATTTCACTAAACAGAAGTTTGACTCAAAATATTAGAGTTGTCCCCCTCTACCAATAAAAAAGTATTAGAATCTATGTCTATTAGAATTTTAATAGTAAATCAGTCAGTCAGTTATGTACCATGCCTGCTACATGCTTAGGCGATCATTTATCTTTTGATACATGACTGACGAGTAAGATTTTTCCCGCAGTAGGTTGCCGAGTCTTTCTGCTGTAAACCAATTCAAGGCTTTAGAACTCGGTAAGTCCTGATATTTACCCATAGCTGGATGATTGTCGGGGGGGGGGGGAGGAGGAGTGGATTCATACATTTCCCAAAAGTAACGTAAGTGAATGTAATGGATCGACTGGAATTCGATCTCTCCGATTCCTCAATCCGAGCCGCTATCCATTACCCCAGCGTGCCTACAAATAGTAAAAATTTACCCAAATATTAGAAAATATATGAACCGTTTGCCAAGATTTTAATCGAATATACAACAAGAAAGGCAGCAAAGCCACTAAGACACAAGGTGTTACTGAATGTGAAATAATTATGGGACAGAAACATTATGAAGGAGGAGAATCAATAAAAGGTTAATCAGGAAGACAGTAGATAACGATTGAAACTGCATTTATTTATTTGAAGATCAAAGATGGGTAGAAAGCATGACGTTGAAAGAAAGCGAGAAGTGCAAGACATGAAACTGTTAGCATAGAACACACGGTTATATCTCGCAAGTTCAACTCTAAATTGATGAGACTTTGTTGCTAATGGGAGAATGGTAGAATTATAGATATGTAAGATAGATTCTGGAGGGGAAAAATTGTCTAGATTGTAAGAAATTTAATCTGCTTGAGCGTGTATCGTCTGCCTTTTATGTGAGAAATCAAACGTTGCGTTGGGCTCTTACTCACATTTTTGAAATTCAGAAATATTTTTGCTGCATTTCGATTTGTGAGAAAACAGCTGCGTTTTTTTTTTCATCCATAACTAATCAAAAGATTTTCTTCCAAATTCCGAGAAGTGAATTTGGAGCCTACCTGGTGGATATAAAAGGGAGACTTGGATTTAATTCAAGGAGTCGACGAACAGCTGCTGCTATAACACAGCTCGCCAACGTTTAGAAATTGTTCTCTTGTAATTGTTCTCTTCCCTGTTACTAAAAACTTTTCTTCAAAAATTGTACCAATGCTTAGAAAACTGTTCAGAGAAGTATTTTCAACTTTTCTTCATTTTTTATGTAGTTTTATATCCGAGGACTTTATGCAGCAGTGTAATGTTTATTGTAAATCGGCATATTTCATTGGCAATGATTACTTTTACATACATGTTATTTGATATCAATTTGCTCGCAATGCACTTAACCCTTGGAGCCCTTACCACCGATTTACCGGTGGCAGAGAAAATTGACGTAATGCCCAGCCACCGGTCGAACAGTGGTAGTGAAAATTGACGTAATACCCAGCCACCGGTTGAACACTGGTAGAGAAAATGGACTTAAAGCCCAGCCACCGGTTGAAAAGTGGTAGAGAAAATTGACGTAATACCCAGCCACCGGTTGAACAGTGGTAGAGAAAATTCACGTAATGCCCAGCCACCGGTTGAAAAGTGGTAGAGAAAATTGACGTAATGCCCAGCCACCAGCGGAACAGTGGTAGTGTATACGGGTCTACGAGGAATTTGTGGCGGCGCCTACAGGCTAGGTTTTGCCTGCCATTAAAAAACGGCCTTCAGCCACATCCTGCCGCGCGGGGACGTAAGGTAAATAACCTTGCTTCGGGAATTACTAGCCTGCCAACCGATTCCCTGTCTTCGATACTGCATTCTCTTTTACAACAAATCTCTCTTCTTTTATCTACGCGCATGTTGCTTTTCCTTCTCTTGAGTACCACCTTTGTCTATTTGTAACCTCTTTAAAAGGATAAAACGATTTCCTAGCAGGTGATATAAGAATGGATCCAATATAGTATTTGCTCTTCATGTCAGCTGAGAATGAATCACTATACTGGGGGTCAGCATCAGGCGTGCATATGGAATGCAGAGAGTAATCTGTCAAATGATTAATAGAGATCAAATTTGCTTTGGAGGCATTGAAATTAACAAGTCATTCTTTGCTCCATTTAAGGACAGATTGTAGTTCGTCTTTGAGATCAGTTGGCAATTTGACCTTATCGAACTGATCAGATTTACTATCAAGACAGTTGCGTAAAGCGATACATTTGAGAATTCGAAAATTTCTCCTGCAAGTGTTTTTGGGGTCCCAAAATATATAAGGCTTGTCCAGTGAAGATAAAAAGCGAGGATGAAGAAAACGGGGGGAGATTGGGAATCTTGACAAGTACGATCACAAATGAGAACGCCGGGAACGGCAGTCAATCACATTAACTAGGGGAACCCAAAGAGATTAGATTAACTAGGGATGGGGATGAACGGGGATCCACTCCGTTGTAATTTCAGGAGACTAGAAAAGGAAGATAGGGTTGGCAGAATTCACGCGAACCAGGCTCACAAATTGCACCCATTACGACAGAAGAGGAATTAATGATTATTTAAAGCATGTCAATACATACTTATGTGGCACAAGGCCGAAGGGGAAAGTGGGGAAACACCAGTCAACACTCTCTAACATACACCGAGTTAATCTCATTCACGACAAATTCACTGTAACAAATTCCACAATCACCACAAGAAAACATCGTTCTCCATCCAATGCAATATGTACCCCAATAACATATATTCACAGGGTTACGCAATCACAACAAGAACACATCCTTTTTCCATCCAACCCAATATGTACCCCAATAAAATATATTGGTGGGGTTACGCAATCACCACAAGAAAACATCTTTCTCCATCCAATTCAATATGTACACCAATGATACATATTCGCCGGGATATACAATCACCACAAGAACACATCCTTCTCCATCCAATTAAATATGTACCCCAATAACACATATTCCTCGGGATACACAAGAACACATCCTTCTCCATCCAATTAAATATGTACCCCAATAACACATATTCCCCGGGATACACAAGGACACATCCTTCTCCATCCAATTAAATATGTACCCCAATAACACATATTCCTCTGGATACACAAGAACACATCCTTCTCCATCCAATTAAATATGTACCCCAATAACACATATTCCCCGGGATACACAAGAACACGTCCTTCTCCATCCAATTAAATATATACCCCAATAACACATATTTCCCGGGATACACAAGAACACATCCTTCTCCATCCAATTAAATATGTACCCCAATAACACATATTCCTCGGGATACACAAGAACACATCCTTCTCCATCCAATTAAATATGTACCCCAATAACACATATTCCTCTGGATACACAAGAACACGTCCTTCTCCATCCAATTAAATATATACCCCAATAACACATATTTCCCGGGATACACAAGAACACATCCTTCTCCATCCAATTAAATATGTACCCCAATAACACATATTCGCCGAGCTACTACATAATTAACCATGATGTTTAAAAATTAAGTCAACATAACTTTTTTTTTACTAAAATATACAAAAATCTTACACTCACTGAAGAAAATTCGAACGATTCAAGCATCGATAAAGAAAAATAGGACGTCATCAAGAATAAAGATTGCTCTAGACCTCCCAAGGAGATAAATTCACACAGATCTGTAGAGAGGGGAAGAGAAGGAAATCAAAATAGACGAAGTTTGAGATAAACGAATGAATGGCATAAAGCCTATTTGCTTCCGAGAATTGCGGTAGTGGTCGGTTTGTGTTCCCGCTAATTATAATACGTCTAGGAGTAGACGTCACGTATAGGCTCGCTACGTAACTTAATGCCAGTAGTCTTGAACTGCAGAATAGATACTTACTGCACACAACTGACATCCTTACTTTGAGAATCAAAACAAACGATAAAGTTTTTCTGCAAACACAAATAGGAGTGAACACACGAATCTAAACGGTTTTGTCTTTCAGAAAATACAAGAAACATATGAAACAATGACTGTAAATGGTAAGGATATTCATTACATAAAAGCATAATTTAACACTGAAATAAGGATCTCCGGCAAAGACATTAAAAATTGGACAACCGAATAAAAAACGTGAGGAACATCAGCAAAATCAAGAGGACACTAACACCGAAATAAAAAAAAAAGTTAAGTATCTTAAGCAAGATTTTATTTACGTATTTTTTGGCGGTTTTTAAAGAATGTATTATCACGAGTTATTTTTTTTTTTTAATTCTACGACTGATTTTTCTTCTGTTTGTTTATTTTTGCAGCTAAGAGTTGGCATTTTATCGGCCCGCCATTTGGCACGCGTGTTTCCATAACCGTGAGGAAATTTACAGTCGACTTGTTGAAGTAGGAAAAAGGAACATGGCGGAATAATAAAACACGCGAATCGTCATTAAAACAAGGGGGTCGATTTGCGTGGTAGTCAAGGGTTAAGCTACTGAAAATGATGCCCCAAGGGTAAAGGGCTCCAAAGACCGGATTCTTTGGCTAAGCGAGTATAGGAAACTGAATTACAAGAATTAATTCAGTAGAAAAATAACCATTTCAATAATAATAATAATAATAATATACCAAAGTTCACCATTGCATTAAATATTTTATCTAAAAAAATATACGCACGCACGCACGTACGCGCGCGCGCACACATACACACACACACACATACACACAAACGCACACATTATTAAATATCTTCTTTGAGTATATGAATATTCAGGCCGGTAAATGTATCTAATATTGTTTAATTAAAACAGAACATTTACGCAAATAAGTTGTATCCATAAAAGTAACGTATAAACAGAAAATATATTAAAATATTTGTCGGTTTTAATCTACTTTATCTAATATGTTGTCACTGTTTATGTTAGGTTACGTTTGGGGGCAGAAATGATATATCAAGAGATATCTTCGAAGATGTTTGTTTACAAGCAGTAATTAGGACTTTGCTCACCGTAAAGTTCCCTGTGACTGAATGGTTAACAGCACGTTAGGCCAAATCACCATTTCCTAATAGGATACAGGTTAGATTCCAGTCGGAGAAGGAAATTTCTACCAACATTCTGACCGGTAAATGTAATTAAAACTGTTTAATTAAAGTAGACCATTCACCCAAATAAGTTGTACCATGAAAATAACGGGTAAAAAGAATATATATATATATATATATATATATATATATATATCAGGTAATCCCATAAGTTCTGTCCGAATTTTAACTTTTTGTTAAAATGAACGAAATTTAAAGAGTATTTTATAATGTCTAATGAAGCTGAACACTTTTTTTTATGTTTAGATGCATTTAAACTGATCAAATTTTTTTTCAGAGAACAATAAAATAAAATTTTGTTTGATTAAAACCTTGCTAACATGGAAGTACCCAAGAATCATTTGCGGTACATAATGCTTTATGAGTTCAAGAAAGGAAACTCAGCAGCCGAAGCGGCTAGAAACATTCACTCAGTTTATGGAGAGAAATGTGTGAATGAAAGAACTTGCAAAAGATGGTTTGTAAAATTCAGAGGTGGAGATTTCACCCTTGAAGATGAAGATCGAACCTGACGTCCAGTTGAGTTTGATGAAAAGCTTCTTGAAGCAGCCCTTGAAAAAAATCCTGCTTTATCAGTTGAGGAATTGGCAGTGGTTCTCAGTTCAAACCATACAACTGTTCATCGCCATCTTCAACAACTTGGAAAATTTCCTAAATTTGGAAAATGGGTGCCTCATGTATTGTCTGAAAACAACCTCAAATTCCGAGTTAACATCTGCTCTTCTCTTCATTCGCGCCAACCTCTTTCACCTTTTTGGATAGACTTGTGGCTGGCAACGAAAAATGGATCTTTTATCGAAATGTTAAGCGTCGTAGACAGTGACTTGGTAAAGGGGAAGGAGCCCAGTCACAGCCGAGAAGGGAACTTCATGGGCAAAAGGTTCTTCTTTCAATCTGGTGGGATCGCCATTTGAATTCTTACCACCTAATGCAACAATTAATGCTCAAATATACTGTCAGCAATTAGGGCCTTTGAACCAAGCTTTGAGGAAAAAATAGTAGTGAATCGAAAAGTGTAATGTTTCATCAGGACATGCGCGACCCCACACAGTAAGAATCACGTTACAAAAGATCGAAGAACTTGGGAGAAAATTCCTCATCCACCTTATTCTCCCGATCTTGCTCCTTCAGACTACAATTTGTTTCGTAGCTTACAGAATTATTTGGAAGAAACAGCCTTTGTAACACAGGAAGAGGTTAAAACTGACATTTGTGAGTTCTTCGAATCAAAGCCAAAAGAATTTTACAGTAATGGAATTAGTAAGCTTGTTAATAGATGGAAAGAAGTCATAGATTATCAGGGAAAATACATTGATTGAATCTGTAATTAAATGTAACATTTGGTCACTTGTTTTCTTTATTCAAAATTCGGACAGTACTTATGGGATGACTATATATATATATATATATATATATATATATATATCGAAGACTAGATAATAGAAAGGATCTCTTCCCCACTTCCAGGTATGGGGAAATAACAGGACAGACCATGTTCTATGGCACTGGTTACCGATTAATTCAGAAGTAAAATCTGAAATCAAACCAGCCTGTACAGGATTCGGCTCCGTCAGGCTATCTTGCCCCAAAGAGACCGGCTGCAGCACGAGTGGTGCCGTTACGACCGTCATGGCTTACGAAGGATGTCACTATATTCTGCGGTAGACTGGTTGCCAAACAAGGCTATAGGCCCCAGTCTCTTCTACTATTTAATCCATAGCCAGGAGGAGAAGAGATTCGTACTTTCCCCAAGGATATTTATACGTAAGTAAATTTAACGAATTCGACTTGAATTCTAACTTTCCGATTTGTCTTCCAAAGCCATTATCTATCGTACCGTCCGCGCAGCGGCTGATATCCCTAAATGGACACCCATCTAGGTTGAACTTTTCTTAATTTTGACTGGTCCCGAAGACAACGCGTAAACTAGACACGAAAAACACCATGTGACACATGCGTAAATTTTGTTAGCTAGTATCAGACATTTCTTGGCCACCCAAGACAATTTCAAATATACGAGACACACACACACACACATACACACACACACACAATATATATATATATATATATATATATATATATATATACCCAAGTATATGATTGGTGTTTCCCCCCCTTTTTTTTTTTTTTTTTTCATGACAGACGGGGGAGATGTTCTCTGTCTTGTCCCCTTTTTTTTTTTGTGTATATGTCTTGGTGCTTATGTATTAGAATCTGACTGCGTTTGTTTTACGCGTGAGTTTGGGACCCCATTTACACATCATGAGGATTAAAATGTATACATTGTAAAAAGACCGGATATTAAATATAGCTAAAGTAACTTCAATGAAAAAATAAATTGAATAACATATATATTTCTTCTTTTCTCCTCAGTAATTTTATAGTTGTAAACTTGATAGCGAATAAATGTTAAATTTTGATTTTGTAATTAGCAGTTTTAAATTTTAATATTAAATTTTATCATATAATTTACTAATTATTCGTTGGAATAAATTATTTTTTAATACTAAACATCTGAATAGATATTATAACATGACTTCGTTATCGAGCTTTTTGAATTTTCCTGTACTTGTGTTCTGATTGGTCCATCTAGCCTTTGTAACAACGTTTTCCCCTTGCGTAGAATATTAATTAATTTGAAACTTTTAAAACCATTTATTTTACATTCAACGTCATCACTTGATAAGACACCGAAGGTGTTGAAACAAAATGGCTATTTTTGTAGTGATTTTATAACATATTTATGTTATAAATTTTTTTCTTTAAAAATAAATAATTATATATATATATATATATATATATATATATATATATATATATATATATATATATGTTTCATTTAAAATGACAGACAATGTATTAGGTTAAGCTTTTTATTTAATTTTTCTTGTGTTCGAACAAGAGCTTCCTTTTCTGGACAAAGAGTGTGTAAAAACTGTCCAAATGTTTTACAGTTCCGAGCGCTTTCTGCTATACCTTTAGCCATTATCAAGGATGATTCCATTTTTCAGTTTAATTCAGTGTGTGCATTATGTGTATGTTTTAGTGTGTTGTAGAGCTGTTTTTAATTTCCGAATACGATTGGAACATTGTGGCCGTGTTCGTAGTTAACATTGTTAAGAATTGGCTTTTTTCTTTTTTATTATTAAAGCTTTCATTATTTTTAATCTTTTTTTACAAGCGGATGAAGTTACTCAAGTAAGCTGAAAAATTGAAAACGCACACTACGAATTGGACAAAGTCCAACAATTATTCTTGATATATTTAACTGTTATACATTATTTATTTTGACACAAATATTTAAGCAAATGATCTGTTTGATATATGGGCCATGACCCGTAGATTGCTTCTTCGCTTAGTTTAAATTGATTCGTTTATCAGATTAAAGTCCACAAACAATAAAACCACCTCTTTTCGTAAAAAGATGTAATATTTTGCTTTTAAATCTAAATAAATCGTTCACTATACACCCCTGGTCGAAATCTTAAGACCAGATACAGAAGGGTTTAAAAAATATATAAAATACTATTACATTAATCAAAATATATTTGCGAAACATTTACATTTAATTAGAAAATGTAGTTTATCAACAAACAAATGAAAATTTTAAGCTTTTAATTGATTAATTTAAGCAAACATTGAAAAAGTATTTTTTGGTTGGTCATAACGATAAGACCACGTAAATAAAAATAGCAAATACTGAAGAAATTTACATATATTTTATATACGCAGTATTTATTGGAAAGGCTCCCGAGTTATGAAGAAACTTGGCGAGATAGATAGATAGATAGATAAACATTGAGAAGTAGAGAGATAGATAGATAGATAGATAGATAGATAGATAGATAGATAGATAAACGTTGAGAAGTAGAGAGATAGATAGATAGATAGATAACATTGAGAAGTAGATAGATAGATAACATTGAGAAGTAGATAGATAGATAGATAGATAGATAGATAGATAAACATTGAGAAGTAGATAGATAGATAGATAACATTGAGAAAGAGATAGATAGGATTGTGAAGTAGATAGATAGATAGATAACATTGAGAAGTAGATAGATAAATAAACATTGAGAAGTAGATAGATAGATAGATAGATAGATAGATAGATAACATTGAGAAATAGATAGATAGGATTGTGACGTAGATAGATAGATAGATAGATAACATTGAGAAGTAGATAGATAGATAGATAGATAGATAAACATTGAGAAGTAGATAGATAGATAGATAAATATTGAGAAGTAGATAGATAGATAGATAGATAACATTCAGAAGTAGATAGATAGATAGATAGATAGATAGATAACATTGAGAAGTAGATAGATAGATAACATTGAGAAGTAGATAGATAGATAGATAGATAGATAGATAGATAGATAGATAACATTGAGAAGTAGATAGATAGATAGATAGATAGACAGATAACATTCAGAAGTAGATAGATAGATAAATAGTTAGATAGATAGATAACATTCAGAAGTAGATAGATAGATAGATAGATAGATAGATAAACATTCAGAAGTAGATAGATTAGATAGATAGATAGATAGATAGATAGATAGATAACATTGAGAAATAGATAGATAGATAGATAGATAGATAAACATTGAGAAGTAGATAGATAGATAGATAGATAGATAGATAGGTAGATAGATAGATAGATAGATAGATAGATAGATAGATAGATAGATAGATAGATAGATAACATTGAGAAATAGATAGATAGGATTGTGAAGTAGATAGATAGATAGATAGATAACATTGAGAAGTAGATAGATAGATAGATAGATAGATAGATAGATAACATTGAGAAGTAGATAGATAGATGGATAGATAGATAGATAACATTGAGAAATAGATAGATAGGATTGTGAAGTAGATAGATAGATAGATAGATAACATTGAGAAGTAGATAGATAGATAGATAGATAGATAAATAGATAGATAGATAAATAGATAGATAGATAAACATTGAGAAGTAGATAGATAGATAGATAGATAGATAGATAGATAGATAGATAGATAGATAAACATTGAGAAGTAGATAGATAGATAGATAAACATTGAGAAGTAGATAGATAGATAGATAGATAGATAGATAGATAGAAAGTGATGGAGAGAGTAAGAGATGATAGTAAAAGAGAAGAAGAGAAAGGAGAGAATTTAAAACCGTAGATAGAGAGAAAGACTAGAGCGTAAGAGCAAGATAGATAGATAGATAGATAGATAGATAGATAGATAGATAGATAATCATTGAGAAGTAGATAGATAGATAGATAGATAGATAGATAAACATTGAGAAGTAGATAGATAGATAAACATTGAGAAGTAGATAGATAGATAGATAGATAGGTAGATAGATAATCATTGAGAAGTAGATAGATATATAGATACATAGATAGATAGATAGATAGATAGATAGATAAACATTGAGATGTAGATAGATAGATAGATAGATAGATAGATATTAGTTACGCGGATAGTCTGCAGTTAATCATTTCAGTGAGTAACGTATTTCACTAGTAGTGACAACGATATGCGTGAAAGGTCAAACACTGTTTCTTTGCAAAAACGTGTAGATAATAGAAGTGACTATATGGGAAATAAAAAAATGTAGTTGAAAACAGACGCTATCCAACCAATTAATTGTGCCCGAAGTAATATATTGTAGCTGATCAGCTTCTTATCCAGTTTTTACCCATTTCGACTGAAACAGCGACATCTTTAACATAGAACAGGTGTAGTTTTGTACAACATAGCAAGATTTTACAAAACTAAAATATTAATCTAAAAAGTCGAGTTATATCTGTCTATATTTCTGATAAGGAATATATTAAATATTTACATTGTTCGATCTGTTGTCCTTATCTTTGTTGTTATATTCACGACGTTTGCATCAACTATCCAAGATAAAAGCGTAGGTGGAAGTAATCGAGTGATTTGACACAAATAGTTGTGAGTTCAATACCTGGCCATCGCAGTGAATGAAAACTGGTGGTGGAGAACAATTCTTCTTTGAGTCCCATTGACTGGCGCTACAGAATCATAGAAAATAACAAAAGAACATATTTCGATTTGCATTATATTTTTTCGTCTCGGATGCTACCTGAATTTTACCAAAAAGAAAATTGTTTAAATCCCTGATGATGACCGGAGAACCTGTCGAAAGAACTTGCATATTTAAGGGTTACCTAATACAGTTTATAATTTTAAAAAACAACGATCACAACATTCATCGAGTGGTTTGTGGGTTAATTTATTTTTTTAAATTTAGTTAGCGAAGTTAATTTGCCATTTTATCTCATTAACTTTACTAATTTACTTTTTGTATGAATGATTCTTTGTACTATAAATTAAACTGTACCGCTTATTTGATATATATATATATATATATATATATATATATATATATATATATATATATATACATATATACCTCATGTATTAATCATGTCTGCCTACGTATAATTCACTGGAGTTTTTTTCATATAAGAATCGATACATATATGTATATATATTATATTAAACCTTCATATGTGTATATATTGTATATTACTTAAACTAACATACACGCACATGTGACTACATACATACATACATACATATATATATGCACAAACACACACACACACATATATATATATATATATATATATATATATATATATGTATGTATGAAGAGGCAAATATATGTGTATTTTGTACATGAATATTACGTGTGATAAGACTATATTTAGCGTCCTCTTCCTATGACCTGGGGATGCGTGTTGTTGAAGTGTCATGGCTTGTGGATGCGCAAGAAGAGTCAAGTATTTCAACCCTAGACAGTCGTGATAGGGCAGAGAGCGATAGAGCGATATTTCCTTCAAGATAGCGTCTATGTGAAATCAGCTCTTTGCCCTCAAAACACGAGTCACTTTAAGCATCAGAGTTGCAGATATACTTCCGTTGTTTCCCGCTTTTTCCTCGTCGCGCGAATATTTCTCTCCGACTCGGAACTGAATTATCATTGTTTTCTTTTTCTTTTACTTTTTTCACGAAAAATTACTTTTGAACGATGGATTGGCGCCGATTCGATAATGAAATCTAACATTCGCGCTTTTACTGAAAAGCTTGAAAGCACAAACAAAATAAATAAAAAGAACATAGGTGATTCGGTGCTTAGAGGAATATTGCCAATTTAAATATCATTTTAGCAATGGGGAATCTATAATGTTGATTCTCACCCGGTGCCCTCAGTTTATGCTGTCATAATAAATAGTATTTGTTCATTATTTATTTAGCACTTACCTTGCGTCTTGCCATTACGGAGAGGGTTGCCTCGGTAACATTTTGTTTGAAGCAGTGTGAAATCTCAACATCTTCATTATTTGCTTTTCTTGTTACATGTGGAGTCCTGGATATGGCAATAAACTACATCCGCCAGCAAGGGAGACTGAAGGTTTTGAGAAATGTCTGTATATATATATATATATATATATATATATATACCAGCAGCATGGCCCGGCGTTACCCGTGCATGATTCAAAATCGTACGACTCATACGGCAATCGCTATCACTCGACTTAAAATATTTTTGCCCTTCCTTGTTTTTAAAGGAGTGCCCTTTGCCGTGCTGATGTTGCTACATGCCTTACTTCTTGCCTATCTCACACTGTGAGTTTTTTTCTAAGCTCTATACTAAATATTAAATCTGTTACGAAAAAAGAACTAAACAAAATAAACACAAAACGATCAGCTTTAAAAAAGGATTCGTAACTGGAAAAACCGAATGAAAAAAGAATTTTAACAACAAATAATTTTCACGCCCAACCCAGTTCTGCGGAATCAGAATCAACGTTGAGTTTAAGCAAACAAACGAGCCAATTGGAGTAAAGTGCCATGCAGATTAAAATTTTTCCCACTTGTGAGGAATGCAGCTATCGACTTATTTTGTATGCTAGCATGCTAGTTAACATTCGTGTCAGTCAGCTGTTGGCTCTCACGCTGGCCAAAAGAGTCTTCCTGCCTATTCGTGACAGCCAGCTATAGGCTTTCGCACTGGCCAGTACGAAATGACCGCAAACTACACGAAAACTACCGTAGAAGCATGAAAAAATCGATTATTTCCACTATCGATGGTAGTTGGGAAATGCAAAGTTGGTCTTCGCTAATTTGGAGCATGTGCATGTAAATTTTGGTGCAAAAAAAAAAAAAAATATACATATATACATATATATATATATATATATATATATATATA
>OZ010603.1:85993367-86003367 GCA_963932145.1 Acanthosepion lycidas
CACTAAAACATTAATGGCAAACGAGCCGGATATTGTAATAGGATTGCCCATCTTGCTATAATTGAAATCAGCTTAATTGACTTCGAATGGATATTTAAGAAAATAAGAAAATACTCTTCACATCTTCTTTATATGCCGTGTCTCATCAGGAAGTAGACGATCATGGCTCATAAATACTGTTTTTTTTTATCTCTTCTACAGCCTGATCCGCCATCTATTTACTCAAACTCGTTAGGTAGGTTGTGCGTTGTTTTCTTCGGTCTCTCTTGCCTTCAGTATGTTTTGTGGGTTTCAAATTTTCCAAGCACTCTTTCCTCGTGATGTATACTAGAAATTTCAAATGTCTCTTCCTGATTTTACGAAGACATGGTGGAGTAATGGATAGCGGCTTGGATTGAGGAATCAGAGATCCGAATTCCAGTCGAATCCATGAAATTCACTTACGTGCTAAAGTGAAAGGCATGAATCCGCTTCTTCTTCTCGCATCTATGGGTAAATAGCAGAATAGACCGGGTTCTATAGTCTTGGATGGTAACTGTTGTACCACAGAAAGAAATGGCAACCTACTGCGGGAAAATATCTGCCTTGTCCAAGCGCATGGCACATAACTGAATGGCGTAATGGATAGTGGTCGGATTGGGGAATCGGAGAACCGAGCTCGAATTACAATCAGATCCATGACATTCAATTACGTTTTAATAACCTTGGGAAAGGTATGAATCCTCCTCTTCTCCCCCAGCTATGGGTAAATAGCAGGACAGACGGGTTTTGTTGCCTTGGATGGCAACTGTTCTAACGCAGACAGAAATGGCAACCTACTGCGGGAAAGAAATCTGCCTCGTCAGTCATGTATCTTTCGATACATGGTCGTCTAAGCGTGTATCACGCATCGCACATATCTAACTGACTAGATTTTTAATAAAAAGCAGAAAGACAGTAGAGCCGAGGATATGGCCTTGAGGGATACTTGAATTCTACATTCAACCTACTGCGGGAAAAAATCTGCCTCGTCAGGCATGTATCAAAAGATACAAGATCGCCAAAGCATGTATCGCGCATTGTGCTTAATTGCATGACTTCCTGTTAAGTATAAGTGTCCCTTTTTATGTTACTTTCTCAAAAACTTCCCTGTTTCTCATATTCTCTGCATTCTTCTGTAGATCCACAATTTTTGCTACTTTAAGTCCGTTCTTTTATTTCTTCTGAACCCTTCTCTATCCACCATTTACTATGTTGTGCATTTTTTTGCTCTGACAGACTTGCCTCCTATCTGTCCTGTGAGTATCAGATTCTCCAAACCCTCTTGCCTCATTATGTTCAGATGAAATAAAAATCTGTATCGAGAACAAAGAAACTTGCCGATAAAAGTAGACTTCATTTATAGAGATAAGAAAAACTGAGATTGATCGAGATTGACGGGCAATCGCAAAGATTACCATATTTCGAGGGCCGACTAAAGTAGACCCGACCATGATATTTTTTTTCAATGATGTTCAGCTTCTACAGGCCCAAAAGCCAACCTAGGTAGAGGATTACAGAGGAAGAGGAACCACGTCAAGCAAGGACAAAAAGACGCCAAGACGTTTTCTTCATCATCATCCTTCGACATCCCTATAATTGGTCGGAACTCCATTAATAATCCATTTCCATACTGTTCAGTCTTGCAATGCTAAAGAAAAAAGATTTCACGCTCTTGAGTAAGAACAGATCGCAATTCACACTAATAAACAGAAGGAATCTATGTAGAAGTCAAAGAGAAACTACTCCAATATATTCCGCAAAAAACATGACAATTCACAAATGATAAACAAAAGGAAACTGTGTAGAACGCAAAGAGAAACCACTGAAATGTATTCCCCAAGAAACCATGACGATTCACAGATGATAAACAAAAGGAATCTATGTAGAAGTCAAAGAGAAACTACTCCAATATATTCCCCAAAAAACCATGACAATTCACAGATGATAAACAAAAGGAAACTGTGTAGAACGCAAAGAGAAACCACTGAAATGTATTCCCCAAGAAACCATGACGATTCACAGATGATAAACAAAAGGAATCTGGGTAGAAGTCAAAGAGAAACTACTCCAATATATTCCCCAAAGGGACCATCTACAGCTTGTCCTCTTCCATCTTTTAATTCTTTTTTACTCGTTTTTTTTTTTCTTTTTAATTATCAGCTACGCATACTTCTTATTATCTTTCTCTATTTTATTCTTTATTTTTCGTCTTTTCTCTTTCTTCTAGTTCTTTTACTCCTCCTCCTCTGCCTGTTTTTGTCATCTTTTTTTCTCCTTTTTCCACCTCCTCCTCTTTTTGATTCTTTCCTTTTTTCTTATCCCCTTCTTGTTGTTGTTGTTCTTCTTCGTCTTCTTTTGCATTTCTTCTTCTTCTTCTTCTTCTACTACTCATCATATTTCTCTTTTTTATTCATAACTTTATTTTTTCCGTTTCTTCTTCTTCTTCGTCCTCTTTTTCTTCTTCGTCTTCTTCTTCTTCTACCCTTTCTCCTTTTTATTCTTAAGTATTCTTATTTTCCCTTTCTTCTTCTTCTTCCTCTTCTTATTCTTCTTCTTTTTCTTCTTCTTTCTTAACTTTTCTTTTTTTTTCCCTTTCTTCTTCTCTTCCTGTATCTACTTGTTATTCTTTACCGTTCTTTTCCCTTTCTTCTTCTTCTTCCTCTTCTTATTCTTCTTCTTTTTCTTCTTCTTTCTTAACTTTTCTTTTTTTTTCCCTTTCTTCTTCTCTTCCTGTATCTACTTGTTATTCTTTACCGTTCTTTTCCATTTCTTCTTCTTCTTCTTCCTCTTCTTCTACTTCGTCGTCGTCGTCGTCGTCGTCGTAAAATCTAATCAAATGACCAAACATCAGAATCTACTTCCTGGTTGAGTTTTGAACTTTTCAGCACCCCATCATATTATGTTTGTCCCTCTCTTCTCGGCCAGTTCTGCTCTCAGGATCTTCCTCTCGTCTTTCTTCGCATATCATTCTCAAAATTATAATCGCCATCATTTTTTCCGATTATTCTTTTATTTTATTCTTGTTATGAAAACCTTTTTTTTTTAAGATGAAGATGGCCAAAAAAAATAAAATATCTAATTTAGCTTTAAGCGAGACATTTACATGTAAAAATTGAATCGCCATGCGAGCAAAAGGATATTGGCTAGAAAACAAATCATTTTCCAAACGGAATTACAATTTAATATTTTGTCGGAGGCATCGCCTGTTTCAGCGAATTTATCTTTCAAAATTAAACCGTCAAAAAAAAAAAAAAGGCATTTTTCAAAAATAAAATAAAACAAAACCGCCCACTGGAAATGAAGAATTCAACAAAACAAAAACAAAAAAATATCTATACGAGTTTATTCAAAAATCGGTTTTGTGCTTGGCGTACATACGGCTTTCCTCTCGTATTAAGCTCTCTTTCCTAATTGATACTTCGATGTCTCCCTTTCCGCCATCCGTATCTCCCTTTTCTCTCTTGCGGGTAAAACTCTTTCGCCAGGTTTCAAATTTTTAATTCTTTGCATTCAATATATATATATATATATATATATATATATATATATATATATATATATATATATATACGTGTGTGTGTGTATGTGTGTGTGTGTGTATATATTTATATATATGTGTGTGTGTGTGTGTGTGTGTGTGTGTGTGTGTGTGTGTGCACCGCACTAGAAGCTTCTCTCTCGCTCTCCCTCTCTCTTTCTCGGTCTCTCTCTGTGTCCCTGTCTCAATGTATCTCTATCTATTAATCTATCTATATACGTCCGTCTGTTAAATCCGATCTATTATCTCTCCGGCACTCGATGAGTTACATATTAATTTATACGTAGATTTTTTTTTTAATTGTTTTATTAAAATGTGCATGGCTCTTCACAAATACATTTTCTTTATTATTTGTTAATTTCAGAGACTTCTATAAAAATTAGTGGAGTTGTTTTCCGTTGGCTTCTCCACAGATTCATTTTCTTTATCTGTGAATGCCCATGACTTCTTGGGAAAGATAGTGTAGTGGTTTCCCGTTGTCTTCTACACAGATTCCTTTTCTTTATTATCTGTGAATGCCCATGACTTCTTGGGAAAGATAGTGGAGTGGTTTCCCGTTGCCTTCTACACAGATTCCTTTTCTTTATTATCTGTGAATGGCCATGACTTCTTAGGAAAGATAGTGGAGTGGTTTCCCGTTGCCTTCTACACAGATTCCTTTTCTTTATTATCTGTGAATGGCCATGACTTCTTGGGAAAGATAGTGGAGTGGTTTCCCGTTGCCTTCTACACAGATTCCTTTTCTTTATTATCTGTGAATGGCCATGACTTCTTGGGAAAGATAGTGTAGTGGTTTCCCGTTGTCTTCTACACAGATTCCTTTTCTTTATTATCTGTGAATTGCCATGACTTCTTGGGAAAGATAGTGGAGTGGTTTCCCGTTGCCTTCTACACAGATTCCTTTTCTTTATTATCTGTGAATTGCCATGACTTCTTGGGAAAGATAGTGGAGTGGTTTCCCGTTGCCTTCTACACAGATTCCTTTTCTTTATTATCTGTGAATGGCATGACTTCTTGGGAAAGATAGTGTAGTAGTTTCCCGTTGTCTTCTACACAGATTCCTTTTCTTTATTATCTGTGAATTGCCATGACTTCTTGGGAAAGATAGTGGAGTGGTTTCCCGTTGCCTTCTACACAGATTCCTTTTCTTTATTATCTGTGAATTGCCATGACTTCTTGGGAAAGATAGTGGAGTGGTTTCCCGTTGCCTTCTACACAGATTCCTTTTCTTTATTATCTGTGAATGGCCATGACTTCTTGGGAAAGATAGTGTAGTGGTTTCCCGTTGTCTTCTACACAGATTCCTTTTCTTTATTATCTGTGAATTGCCATGACTTCTTGGGAAAGATAGTGGAGTGGTTTCCCGTTGCCTTCTACACAGATTCCTTTTCTTTATTATCTGTGAATTGCCATGACTTCTTGGGAAAGATAGTGGAGTGGTTTCCCGTTGCCTTCTACACAGATTCCTTTTCTTTATTATCTGTGAATTGCCATGACTTCTTGGGAAAGATAGTGGAGTGGTTTCCCGTTGCCTTCTACACAGATTCCTTTTCTTTATTATCTGTGAATTGCCATGACTTCTTGGGAAAGATAGTGGAGTGGTTTCCCGTTGCCTTCTACACAGATTCCTTTTCTTTATTATCTGTGAATGGCCATGACTTCTTGGGAAAGATAGTGTAGTGGTTTCCCGTTGTCTTCTACACAGATTCCTTTTCTTTATTATCTGTGAATTGCCATGACTTCTTGGGAAAGATAGTGGAGTGGTTTCCCGTTTTCTTCTCCACAGATTCCTTTTCTTTATTATCTGTGAATTGCCATGACTTCTTGGGAAAGATAGTGGAGTGGTTTCCCGTTGCCTTCTACACAGATTCCTTTTCTTTATTATCTGTGAATGGCCATGACTTCTTAGGAAAGATAGTGGAGTGGTTTCCCGTTGCCTTCTACACAGATTCCTTTTCTTTATTATCTGTGAATGGCCATGACTTCTTGGGAAAGATAGTGGAGTGGTTTCCCGTTGCCTTCTACACAGATTCCTTTTCTTTATTATCTGTGAATTGCCATGACTTCTTGGGAAAGATAGTGGAGTGGTTTCCCGTTGTCTTCTCCACATATTCCTTTTCTTTATTATCTGTGAATTGCCATGACTTCTTGGGAAAGATAGTGGAGTGGTTTCCCGTTGCCTTCTACACAGATTCCTTTTCTTTATTATCTGTGAATGGCCATGACTTCTTAGGAAAGATAGTGGAGTGGTTTCCCGTTGCCTTCTACACAGATTCCTTTTCTTTATTATCTGTGAATGGCCATGACTTCTTGGGAAAGATAGTGGAGTGGTTTCCCGTTGCCTTCTACACAGATTCCTTTTCTTTATTATCTGTGAATGGCCATGACTTCTTAGGAAAGATAGTGGAGTGGTTTCCCGTTGTCTTCTCCACAGATTCCTTTTCTTTATTATCTGTGAATTGCCATGACTTCTTGGGAAAGATAGTGGAGTGGTTTCCCGTTGCTTTCTACACAGATTCCTTTTCTTTATTATCTGTGAATTGCCATGACTTCTTGGGAAAGATAGTGGAGTGGTTTCCCGTTGCCTTCTACACAGATTCCTTTTCTTTATTATCTGTGAATTGCCATGACTTCTTGGGAAAGATAGTGGAGTGGTTTCCCGTTGTCTTCTCCACAGATTCCTTTTCTTTATTATCTGTGAATTGCCATGACTTCTTGGGAAAGATAGTGCAGTGGTTTCCCGTTGCCTTCTACACAGATTCCTTTTCTTTATTATCTGTGAATTGCCATGACTTCTTGGGAAAGGTAGTGGAGTGGTTTCCCGTTGCATTCTACACAGATTCCTTTTCTTTATTATCTGTGAATTGCCACGACTTCTTGGGAAAGATAGTGGAGTGGTTTCCCGTTGTCTTCTCCACAGATTCCTTTTCTTTATTATCTGTGAATTGCCATGACTTCTTGGGAAAGATAGTGTGGTGGTTTCCCGTTGTCTTCTACACAGATTCCTTTTCTTTATTATCTGTGAATTGCCATGACTTCTTCGGAAAGATAGTGGAGTGGTTTCCCGTTGCCTTCTACACAGATTCCTTTTCTTTATTATCTGTGAATGGCCATGACTTCTTGGGAAAGATAGTGGATTGGTTTCCCGTTACAATCTCCACATTATGGAATTTATAGAAATTCCCAGATAATAAAGGGAATGAATCCTTTTCTTTATTATCCCAGAATTGTCTTGTGTTCTTGTTAAAGATAAAGGAGTGGTTTCCCGTTGCCTTCTCCACAGATTTTATTTCTCTCTTATCTATGACTTGTTATGCTTCATTGGGAAGGATAGTGGAGTGGCTTCCCGTTGCCTTTTCCACATTATTCAAGTTATAGAAATTCACAGATAATAAAGCGAAAGAATTTATGAATTAGCAGGGGAAACCTCTCAATTATCGTTTCGATGAAGTCTTGGCAATTCACGGAAAAAGTATCTGTGACCAAAAACTTCCTGAAATAATAAATTAATAAAAAAAAAAATTTCCAAAATCTAAATTTTCTATTCAGAAATCTGCAAGAAATGTGTGATAACCTATGATGTAATATTAATATTGTAAATATTTTTCTGCATAATGTTACTGTGAATAACATAGATGGAGCATGTGAGCAACAAGGAAGTTTTAAGGAAATCGAAAAGAGATTAGTACTTGGAATCAGAATGCTTGGAAAATTTGGCACTTACAGGATATACTGAACGTAAGATACATCGGGATGTATCGTAGAATAGTGACAGGGAGGGGAAAACAGATATTGCTCCGAGGTACGTGGTAGGAAGTTATGAAAAATCATGTTTGTTCACGTCCTGAACGGACACACTACATAAAAAGAGATGAAGATCTTGTGGAATTTATTGGCGAATCATGTAGGTTTACTATGTCTGTGTTTTCTCTATTTTGGCCTTAATTAAATTTTGTGAATTGTCTGGGTGGTTTCCAATAGTGTTTCATTGTCTCTCCCCTCTAGATCCCTTCTTCATCGCCTTGAAATATCGTTTCCTTTCTTTTTGTTTCACGAGACTTCGTTTTTTTTTTTTTTTTTTTTTTGCTTGATCTACGCCATTGATTACCTGTTGGACATGGACATTTTCCTTCTTTCCTTCCTTCATTCCTTCCTTCGTTCCTTCCTTCGTTCCTTCCTTCATTCATTCCTTCATTCCTTCCTTCATTCCTTCCTTCATTCCTTCCTTCGTTCTTTCGTTCCTTATACTGTTTTGCTTTTTTTTCTTTATTTCATTTTTCTTTCCCTTATAGTTTTACTCTAATTCTTTTCTTTCTTCTTATTTATTTCATCTACATTATCATTTTTTTTTTTGCTTTTATTCAGTCCCTCTTTTTTTAAATCCTTCTTCTTCTTCCTCGTCATTCTACATTAGTATTTTCTTTCTCTCATAGTGTTAATCTTCTATATTTTCCAGCTTCTGCTTCTTCTTCTTCTCCTTTTTCTTCTTCTTCTTCTTTTTTTATTTCAACTGCATTATCGTTTCCTTTTGCTTTTATTCCTTTCTTCTTTGTTCTACTCCTTCTTCTTCCTCGTCATTCTACATTGGTATTTTGTTTCTCTTATAGTGTTAATCTTCCATACTTTCCAGCTTCTTCTTCTTCTTCTTCTTCTTCTTCTTCTTCTTCTTCAATTACTTTCACTTCTACGTTTACTCTTTTTTCCTTCTTTCTTCTTCTTCTTCTTCATCATCATCATCATTCAACATTATCATTTCTTCCTCTTATAGTGTCAATCTTCCATTATTTCCAGCTTCTTTTCTTCTTCTTCTTAGGATTATTATTATTATTCTTAATAATAATAATAATTCTTTCTACATTATCATTTTCTTTTGCTTTTATTCTTTCTCACTTCTGTTTTTTCTTCTTTTTCATCTTCGTTCCATATTCTCATTTCCTTTCGCTGCTACGTTTACTCTTTTCTTCCTTCACTTTTCTATTTCTTTTTTTTTTCTTCTTCATCTTCCTACAATATCATTTTCTGTCGCTTATACTTTGACACTTTCATTCCTTCCCTCTTCGTTTCCTCTTTCTTCTACTTCTTATTCTTCAAAACATAGTGTCATTTTTCTTTCCTCCTATTGTATCTCTTCTTCCTTCCCCCTCCTTTTCCTTTTCTTCTTGAACATTCTTCTTCTTTGTCTTGTATTTCTCCTTCGTTTCATATTCCCATTTTCTTTCCCTTCTACGCTTACACTTTTTCCTTCCATCTTCTTTTCATTTTCTTCAAATTCTTCCACATTATTTTACATTTTCATCTTTTTTCTATTATATTGTTAATCTTCCATTTTTTCCAGCTTGTTTTCTTCTTCTTCTTCTTCTTCTTCTTCTTCTTCTTCTTCTTCTTCTTCTTCTTCGTTCTACATTATCATTTTCTTTCGGTGTTTTCCCTCCCTCTTCTTCTTCTTCTTCTTCTTCTTCTTCTTCTTCTTCGTTCTACATTATCATTTTCTTTCGGTGTTTTCCCTCCCTCTTCTTCTTCTTCTTCTTCTTCTTCTTCTTCTTCGTTCTACATTATCATTTTCTTTCGGTGTTTTCCCTCCCTCTTCTTCTTCTTCTTCTTCTTCTTCTTCTTCTTCTTCGTTCTACATTATCATTTTCTTTCGGTGTTTTCCCTCCCTCTTCTTCTTCTTCTTCTTCTTCTTCTTCTTTTTCTTCTTCTTCGTTCTACATTATCATTTTCTTTCGGTGTTTTCCCTCCCTCTTCTTCTTCTTCTTCTTCTTCTTCTTCTTCGTTCTACATTATCATTTTCTTTCGGTGTTTTCCCTCCCTCTTCTTCTTCTTCTTCTTCTTCTTCTTCTTCTCCTTCTCTTTCTTCTTCATTCCATATTCTCATTTTCTTTCGCTTTCACTTTTGTTCTTTCACTTCTTCCCTCTTCCTTTCCTTTCTTCTTCTTCTTCTTCTTCTTCTTTTTTTCTTCTTCTTCATTTACTTTCACTTCTACGTTTACTCTTTTTTCTTCCTTCTTCTTTTCCTTCTTTTTCTTCTTCTTCTTCTTCTTCATCATCATCATCATTCTACATTATCATTTTCTTTCTCGTATAGTGTCAATCTTCCATTCTTTCCAGCTTCTTTTCTTCTTCTTCTCCATAGGATTATTATTATTGTTAATAATAATAATAATAATAATAATAATAATAATAATAATAATAATAATATCTGTATTTCTGAAAGTTCAAAATCTGTATTGTGTATGATGATGCTGGTATTAAACCTGTTAATTCTCCTTCGTCATGTTGTTGTTTATATTCTTCTAGCGGCTACTGTTGAAAATATTTAATTACTTTTCACTAGCTCGAGGAACTTGTCAACGAAACGGAAGTATATTTTGGGATATTAAAACCGTAAATATATATCCCGGCATTCCCTCTCAGGGCGTCCATCTTGAGGTTTTTGGCTTG
>OZ010603.1:86008367-86010867 GCA_963932145.1 Acanthosepion lycidas
AGATATATATATATATATATATATATATATATATATATATATATATATATATATATATATTAAGATTTTTTTATGTTTATACATTCTATTTATAGATACAAATATTTAAGTAAATGCCCTGTTTTTAATAAACAGTATAATAACATTTAAAATCTCTCGGACATTCAGGTCGGTAAATATTATCAGTACTGTTCATATATATATATATATATATATATATATATATATATATATATATATTTAAAGAAAAAATATGCTGGATTTAGATATTGAATGTCTTTGTTATTTATATTATGTTTTCTTGGTAATAAATTCGAATGACACCAGCGAACCTAACAACGATGTATCAATTGTTAAATTGCTTATGTATAAATATAAAAATGTCTTTATATATATATATATATATATATATATATATATATATATATATAAAATCGACTTACAAAAATAAAATATAAAAAAACAATAATACCTTAAAAACGGCTTCAGCTACACGTACCAATTCAACAGTATTCAAAATGTGATCACGTGCACGTATTGTTTTTTTTTCTTTCAACTATTGCAAGACCCAAGCGCCACTCAGAGTAGATGACTACTGAATGAGATGTATGAACATAGGAGGACACGTTAATGCGTGCGTATTATAAGGATTATGTCTGAACTATAACGGATGACCCTAGACCTGAAGAGGTCAAGTCGCGATGACAGCATCTCGAAAAGACTGTCCCACAAGGTATCGATTCTTAGAAAGCTGTCCAGATAGAACTTTCGACTTTCAAATGGAAGGAGGATTCGTTCCAGTTTATGAGCTCTGATTCAAAATTAACGGAACAGTTGCTAAGGCGACGGAACTAAAGAACGCAGAGTAAAGCTGCTCGGCACAGACTGACCTTGAATTCTGTTGCGCATGCACACTAAGTTATAAGGGTCTCACTCACTTCCGTTGTCTATAGCAGTGATTAGTAGGCAAGTGTGTAGAGTGCAGTCGTCTCACCACCACACAAAAAACTTTTTGAAACGGTCAAAACAGGCGACGAATAGACTGTCTATGGCTACGATCACAATACCAAAGCTCAGTCATGACATTGAAAGACCCCAACCTCTGAAGAAGGCTGAATGAATGGAAGAAATGTTCGAAGACCGAGCGTGTGAGCAACGATGAGATCTTAGAGAGGTTACAAACAAGGGGGAGGCTTATACTTGATATCTGGAAGAGGCAGATATTTCTGGGACACATAATGAGGAATTAGAGTCTGGAGAATCTGATACTCACAGGTCGAATAGAGGAAAAGAGAGAAGGCTGCTAAGGACAGAGCTGCTATGGACAGAGCATGTGAGCAACAATGAGGTTTTGGAAAGGATGCAAAAAAAGGAAGAGGTTTATACTTAATATCAGGAAGAGGCAGCAGAAGTATCTGGGACACCTAAAGAGGAAGGACGTCCTGGAGAATCTGATACACGCTGGTCGAATAGAGGGAAAGAGAGACAAGGGTAAACAACGCATGACATACCTGGCGGACTTAAGCAAGCGGATGACAGAGCGTGATCTGAGGGAGGAAGCAGAGGGAAGGAACTTGCTGGTAGTTACAAGGGATAGAGGAAGGTGGAGAGCCATGATCGCCTTCGTCCTGAAAGGACATGGCAGATGAAAAGAAGAAGTCAGACAATATACGATTAATTTTCAGTTGGCATAAAGTGCCATATTCCCGACGTGTCTTTTCGCTTTCCCGTATCAGACCGGATTTTTTTTTTTTTTAATGTTCATTATATGTCAGAGAAATGAAATCAGTCGTCTATATATGACTTGATAAATATATGTCTACATATATATATATATATATATATATATATATATATATATATATATATATATATATATATCAATCTTATCTATCTAAGTGAGTCGTTTTAGATCTTTGCATCTATGCATTTTTTTAATCAATTCACGCTACGAAAGGCGATAATGCCACTAAGAGGCAACTGGCTGCTGGCAGTTAAAAACACTAAGACCTTATAAGGAACTGGAAATCCAAATCCTAAACAGAGAACAAGGGACAAACCTCTACTCCGGTACAAAAGACCGGGGTTGTGTGTAAAGCGGATGATTGGCAAACCTATCTATCTATCTATCTATCTATCTATCTATCTATCTATCTATCTATCTATCACATTCTGTTCATATCTATCTATCTATCTATCTATCTATCTATCTGTCATATTCTGTTCATGCCTATATATCTATTACATTCTGTTCACATCTATCTATCTATCTATCTATCTATCTATCTATATATATATATATATATATATATATATATATATAACTTTTTGTTTATAAAAATATGCATGTATAGGAAATTATTTGTATTATACTTAATATTTATTTCCCTTACACACTCTCTCACTTTATACATACATGCATATATATACATATATATATATATATATATATATATATATATATATATATATATGTATGTATGTATGTGAGTGTGCGTGA
>OZ010603.1:86015867-86020867 GCA_963932145.1 Acanthosepion lycidas
CGTTAAGGATCTCAAAGTAAATATGACCGGACCATATTGGATAGCGATATTCTAAGCAGTAAAGTAGATAGCGATTGACATTACATTTAAATTTTTTGAGTCAACGTTGACTGGAAAGCATGGAACCATGGAACGATGACAGGGGACGAAAATGAATCGTCTATAAGATTGTGAAGCGCCAACGATCATGGGGAAAGCGGGAGGAACCACCTCAAATAACATTCAAAGTAGGAACACGGTTATGCTTTCAATTTCGTAAGATTGGGTGTTTTTACGAACCTATTCCAATGTACAGGACCATTATTTCGGATATGTACTGGAAATACTAAACACAGAGATCAAAATGTAAGGGCATTGTCTTTCATCAGGGTAATGCAAGACTGCGCACTTCTTAACGGACGCGGCAACCGTTATTGGGACTTGACAAGGAACTTTTGGCAAACTCTCCATTTTCGCGCGATTTTGCGCCTTCAAAATTCAAACTGTTTCGGCCTCTTCAAAATTAACTGAATGGACAGACCTTCAACTCTTCAAGAAAAGGTAAAAAAAATTCCCTGGAAGAGTTTTCACCAGTACAGATAACAAATTCTTTGAGCAGGATATAGTGCATCTTCCCACAAGATGACAGAAGAGACTGGAACGAAACGGTAAATACATTATGGAATATATGGATGGCTTTGAATTTAAAACTTCTTATTTTCACAAAAAAAAAAAAAACGAACATTTTGGTTAACGCAATATAACCAAAAAATATCTATATAAAAAAAACTAATTAAAAAAAATTCTACTTTGCTGTACATCATTGAATCGTCTGGGGATGATTCCATTGCGTGAAACCTTTAGTGAGGGACAAAAAGTTTATCTTGGATATACCTTTTTTTTAACTTTTCACCCCAAGCAAGGTGGGAGTTCCAATAGCAGGCAAGAGGTTACAGAAAGCAGGAACAAGAATAAAGAGGCGTGAAAGAGGAAAGAGAAGGACTGGGAATAGATCAAGGCATCTGAAGATGTCGATTGACATTGGATTTAAATATTTAGAGATTATAGTTATCAGGGAAGCAAGTAATAGGAAGGGAGTTCCAAAGACGGGAAGTGCGAGACATGAAGCTAGTGGTGTAGAAGAAACGGCTTCATTTAACCGTTTCGACAATGAAAGGATGGGACTGAGATGCCGTCCTGGTGGCACGTTTAAATTCATGCAATTTGAGAACCAGTGAAAATAGCTCGTCGGAACATTTACCGTGAAGAAAAGACAGAGGTAGGCGACGGCACGTCTGTGAGAGAGCCACTGTAAACGAGGTCCCAGATCAGGGCCAACAACATTGCATATTCGTATACTACTGCTTTCAGCTTGATGTTTACGTTTTGTGTCAGATTTCTATCTCTGCTTTGCTGAGCATTTTGTGTTCTTGAAAGCTGAGCCATCGTGTCTATCCAATGTAGCTCTACATTCATCAAGAAAAATAAATATTGATAAATCAATTATCATGTACTTCTTTTCCCAAATGTTTCTCTTTTTAATTTTTGCTCAGAGGTGGTTGGTTTGATTTCATGCCTTTAAGCAATGATCTGAATATATGACATTCTCTGCTGTTATGGTGAATCTTTTTAGATTCACCATAAAAGTTTCTCCAAACATTTTCTTCTCTTCATTTCAGCTTCCATGTTTATCATTCAAGAATCTCTCTTTGTGACATTTTTAGCGCCATTTTTTCTTGTTCTTACCTTTTGGAAGTTCTTATTTCTTTTGTGAAAATTCTCTGACCTTTTCACAACTTTGTCGCAACTGTCAAAATTTATTTTCATTACCTTATAGCGTTATATGTTGTTCTTCGTTCTGGTTATTAACTTTCCTAAGACCTCAGGCAATATTTATATGTCTGCAACCTAAACTATATATATGGCCGACTTTTTAGCACATTTGCTCTCCGAATATAAAACCCGTTTTTAGATGTCAATATTTTCAATTTTACAAGAAGGAAACTACTTTAAAAATATTTGTAGCCCAATAAAAAAAAAAAAAATTAATAATTCATTATTTTTTTTTCTTTGGACAGGGTATGTCTATATTTTATTTTCTAAATTTTGTTCGTAATTTCGGAAATACATTTTAAAAATAAATTCACACATGCTAGAATTAAGCTTGAATTTATGCTTAGCCAGAGGATACAGTTTCCATATCAAGTCTTCTAAAATCCCTCTACAACCCAACTTGTGACAAACAACTATCCCAAAACAACTACATCTCTTCAGTAATATAATAGGCTAGAAAAAATTCCCCTGAAAAAATAAAACACTACGACTATTTCTCGTCCCTTCATCGAAATTGATTCATAACGAGACAGATTTTAAAGTCGGAAATTTCGGACACGCCTGTGTCCTTTTTCAATGAGTCATGGTTATACCCAGATGTGGGACTCATTCTTCCGATGAATGTTGTTGTCTAATGGGATTCCTGTGGAAATCATATTCTCTGAGCAAATCTAAATCCCTGATTGATACTTTAATGTGTGACCAAAAACGACAACATTCCTCGGAAGAGTGAGTCCCACTTCTTTGTTTATTCCGTGTCTCATTGAAAAAGGACACGGGTGTGTCCGAAAATTCCGACTTTAAAATCTTTTCTCTTCGTGCTTCAATTTAGTCATGCCAAAACATTCAAGAATACAGGTTTGCATTACTAAACCAAATTGAAAATTTTCTTGCTAGAATTCGATTCACATTGCAAAAAAATGCTAATAATAATAATAATAATAATAATGAAGAAGTGTTCAATTTTAAAACCAAGGGATACCCACCATGCCATTGGGGAGCTGGCTGGCCTTGAAGAATAAAATCAAGTTTAAGAGAAACACCAGCAACTTCCAAACATTTTGAGCACTGAGGTGGAAAACATTATAAAGTCACCAATGATATTTGTTAAGGGTGATAAAACAAAGAATATCTATAGACCGGAGGAATACAAAAAGTCGTTGACTAATGAAGTCAGCAAGCACTACAAAAAGACCCCAGAATCCTATATCGATATTATCAATAAGGAAGCTGAGGGATTCCCAGCCAGTCTGGTCATCAGTAAGAAGGTCAACCAATTATACGATAAGCAAGTTTTCCTTAATGTTAAGGACCACAAAGGTGACTTCCATAAAAGACCTTCGTTCCGCCTGATAAACCCTGCCAAGACTGCAGTCGTCATCATCAGCCAGAAATCTTTTTAAAAATATATGAAACCTGTTACGAGTAGCCACACAAGCAAATCAATGGAGGAGGGGCACAAGTGAATTTATTTCCTGGTTTCACGAAATTGAAGATAAAAGTAGGCAAGTTTTCATCTAGTATGATATTACGGACATCTACCCAGGCATATCGGAGAAAACCCTGATTGAAGCCCTAGAGTGTGCAAAAAAGTCTTGTCGACATCCCGCTTAAGCATATTAACATAAAAAAAAATATAACGTCACACATTATGAAATGGACAAAGTCTGACAATTATTTTAAGTCATTTTTATATTTATAAATTCTTTTTATAGATGCAAATATTTAAGTAAATGATCTATAAATAGATCATTTACTTAAATATTAAACAGTATTAAACAACATTTCCCGTCCTGAGTGTCCGAGAAATTTTCATAGAAAATATCCGTCCTCCGACAGGAATAAAATCTGTATCGTACAGGGAACCGTCATTTAGCTTGACGTGCCTTTAACCGATTGGGCCACAGAAGAGCGTTTCGGTCAGCACGTTTTAGTGTTCATAAACGTCGGAGGGCGCATATTTTCTATGAAAATTTCTCGGACGTTCAGGACGGTAAATGTCGTTAATACTGTTTATTATAAACAGAGCATTTACTTAAATATTTGTATCTATAAAAAGAATGTATAAACATAAAAATGTCTTAAAATAATTGTCTGATTCATCCATTTCATAATGTGTGACGTCATTTGTTTAGATTTGGATACGCATCGAGCAGATATGAATGTACAAGAGAAAATCATGGAGAATTGAGTTTAAAAACTGTAAAATCGACGTTGCTAACCGAAACGCTTCTCTGTGATTCAATCGGTAAAGCACGGCAGGCTAGATACGGTTTCGTATAGGATAGGGGTTCGATTCCTGTTACATATTTTCTAGGAAAATTTCTACGACATTCAGGCCGGTAAATGTCGTTAATACTGTTTATTATTTAACATAGCATTTACTTAAATAGATGCATCTATAAAAAAAAGAACGTATAAACATTAAAAAAAAGTTTTAATGTAAAAAATATACTTTACACCAGTACGAATCCGGATGATTAAAAAATGTTTATATTTTTTCCTTACTTCCGGTTATTCCCACTTTTCCTTCACTCCTCACATTACCGCATATCCATCCTATTCCACGACGGTGATGTTTGGATGGAGAAATAAAGAAAGGACGGCTTTGATGTCCCGTAAGAATCTTATGATGGTGCTGGAGTTTCTGAGCTTATGGACCTGTTTATATGAAACAAAATTAACAAAACTGTCCATATGTACAACCACGGCCTTTACAGAGATGATGGCCTAATGATCCTATATGATAGCAGAAAGGCCAATGATAAGATCAGGAAGATGCTCTTCAAGGTTTTCCACGACCTGAAATACAGCATTACGGTCGAAATAAATAAAAAGATCGTACAATATTTAGATGTTGAATTTAAACTGGCTACCTGCACTGTCTCTCCATAACTTGAAGTGGAACACAAGAGTAAGATAAATATAAAGTCCAACAATCCCCAGGCTTTATTAATTATATCCTGAAGCGTATTGAGTGCAGACTGTCAATAAATTCCTCGTCCCGACACATCTTTGAGTTAAAGAAAAAAAAGAGTATGAAAACAACAGTTACCGGCCTGAATGTCCGAGAAATCCTCATAGAAAATATTCTATATTTCAAAAAATTGTCTATGGGAATTTCTCGGACATTCAGGCCGGTAAAAGTTGTTTAATACTGTTTATTATAAACAGAGCATTAACTTAAA
>OZ010603.1:86030867-86060867 GCA_963932145.1 Acanthosepion lycidas
AAAAAAATGTCGAATAAATATGGCTGCTAAAATTGTCCAAAGCCATGATGGCCCAAGTTTTGAAAGGACATGGCGGAATAGAATGAGTGGTTGTTAGAAATGCCAGGCTGTCTTCCGAAACATCTCCCTTCCATGGTATGTTTCCTTCAAAGAAAGTCCATTCAGAATCCAGAACTCGCATCAGCATAGACCATCATCATGGGGACATCTTTCTTTTTTTTTTTCTTTTATACCTTCACATTGTCTTCCCATCTTGCACATATGCCGTTCGTCTCTTAGTTCGTCTGATCCCCTGTTTGTATGCCTTTCTCTCTTTCCTTCAAAGAGAATTCATTTCCAGGTACGCGGGTCAGAGGACATCCAGAGGCAGTTGATAAAAAAAAAAAAAAAAATGACCAGTATTCGTCAGGATCTGCAGACCCCGTCCAGCAAACGAACGCTAAACTTGAGTCGCCTTAGACGGTCTTAAAACGCGAACAATAGTATCAAGCCGGACATGAAAAATTTGACCGGAGGGTTAGGGTTAGGTTTAGGGTGACGAAAAAAAAGAAAGAAAAGAAAACAGTAGACAGGGAGTGGTTGCCGTGGGGGAAGGAGACGAAACGTGGCTTCTAGACGCACCTTGACAGGGTCACTCCAAACTGAAAGCTGTTGGAGGAAAGGGGCACTAAAACAAAAAGATGAAAAAAAAAGGTTAAGAAAAAAAAAAAAACAAATAGATAGAACTAAAAAGTTAAAAGTTTTGAAGTCCTAATTTGGAAAAGGCGGTACGACATCGTCCTCTCACCTAAACAAGACGCGCGGATAACATTAAAAAAAATAATGAAATGAAATATGACTAGCTAGGGTAACTTTCACCCTGGAGATACTTTCGTGGGTGATGTACCTTTCTTGAGAAAACACTTAAACACGTTGGGGTGGACGCATTTGTGCCGCCACTGGATGGGGAGAGTAGTTTGGATTTTAAAGTAAGGAAAAAAGAAATAAACAAAAACACATGTTAGCGTAACTTAACTTTTCTGGCTCTAAAGGGAATTTTGCTAGAACAGGGAAACGTAAAATTTCCCGCGAGTTGTTACAGGTCGAAAGTGCGTTTTACCATCATTTGTTCAGTATATAAAGTCTGAATTATTATTATTATTATTATTATTATTTTTTTTTTTTTTTTTTTTTTTTTTAAAGGTTTATTTGAAACTATTTTATGGGCTCTCTTAGTCTTCTCTTTTTACAAATACCTTTTCTTCGATATTATTATTATTATTATTATTATTATTATTATTATTATTATTATTATTATTATTTTCATTGATTTCTGGTGTGTACTGACTTCTTTCCAGGTTCTGACCAATGACCTAAGATCAGAAATAGCATCATGGCATTTTCCACTGAGGAATTAACAAACAAACACACACACACACACACACACATTTTACATAGATAAAACCCTTCGTAAGGTGTGTTGATGTTCTCATGTACCACATCATATTATTATTATTATTATTATTATTATTATTATTATTATTATTATTATTTTTATTATTTTCCTTTGATGTCAATTGTATACACATTTCCTTCTGGTTCCCAACCAAAGACCTGAGGTCAGGAATTAAAAAACAAACAAACTAAGATCACCCATATTTTGGATAGATAAAGCTCTTCGTAATATGTGTAAATAGAAGTTTGTTTTTTTATATATTTCTTTAAGGCATGGACTACCAGTTTTCAATGAGTCAGTCGGAACATTTTCCAATCAATCCGAGGGCTCTAACTACAACTGGAATTACTGATGTCCTCATATGGCACATATTTAGATTCCTACTTCAATATCCTTGTATTTTTGATAATATCTTTGAAGATCTTCAAAGATACATTACAAATTTTCAAATATATATATATATATATATATATATATATATATATATATATATATATATATACACAAAAATTATAAGTCGTTGTACAAATAAAAAAGAAATTAGAAAACTTAAATAAAAGATTCAATGGAGAGAGTTATGATGTCACACCCAACAGTATGACACCAATGGAGCTTGCAGAATATTTTATTACAAGCAATTGTAATTTCGACAAGGGTCTTAAGATTCACATTCTGGAAAAATATTTACATTCTACCGACCTTTCGACCCTTAAAACGTATGAGTATAGTTACATATGCAAACTACTAACTTCCCGGCTCAAGGGAATGAACAGACTGAGAGGAGAGTTCCATAAGATTTATACTAAGCTGTTTGGTTGATTTCTCTTAGTAACTAATAAACTAACGGAAAATTTCAAGCTAAACAAGATCGCTATCATGTTAAGCACGTTTCATGCCTTCACGCTGGCGGCGTTTCGTCCGTTTTCATGCATTCTTTACCTGTGAGACTGTTTCTTTTTTCATTACAAGACGAACAATGTTCAGGGATTGTGCCAAAATTGTATTTTATTTACAATAAACGTCGACAAGCAACGTTTGAGCAAAGGCTTATAAATTTGTGTAGTTCTATACAAGTATACCTCACCTTACATCGGTAATTTGTTCCAGGACAGGCGACTTAACTCGAAAAACGACTTACGTCGAATTTTATTGTCTCTGACTTTATGTGGCACTAGGCTAAACAACAAATAACCATTCCCTGTTCTGTATTTTATTTATAAATACATTTTCAATATTATATTGTCAATAAGAATCTATTTTAAGCTTACAAACAAATAAATTTTAGTATCTGTCTATATTTCTGAGATGAGGTATTATGTACACTATTTACATTATTCGGATTATTGTCCTCATCTTTGTTGCCATATTTATCACAACGTTTCGCAGCTTATTTAATTGAAATGTTCGCTTGAGCAGAATGTTTTCAGCTTTTCAATTCATAAGGATCCTTGTAAGTTGTTTTCAGCTGTCAAGACATCAAAGCCCAAAATATTTAACTGTACCTTTTAGATTGTCCGTCCTTGCAATTCTTGGTATTCATCTGTAGAGCCACGACTCCTTTGCCCTTAAATCCCTGTCATATATACAAAGCACATCGGCACTCCTGCCTTTGTTTGCAATAACAATGTAGTGTTTGTTAATACTTTGTTCAGATGAAATCATCTTACACTATTACAAAACACCTCTTCTCTTTTCTGTTTGCTATTTCCCGTTGGCTCTTAAAACCCTTTCCAGGTATTTAAATTTCATATGCTTTCTTGATTTGCTATCTCCAATTCGTAGCACTTGCTGGCGAGCATATACTGTCTTTCAAATGATAGATAGTCCTTTCTTCCCGCTTTTCTTTACTACCTTATTTAAGATATCCCGCATTTTTCTCTTCCTATCTCAGCCATCAACACGGTGTTATCTCTGTATCTTGAGTTGCTAAGATTGTGTCCACCTGAGAGGCCTTCTAGACTTTTGAGGTTCGCCTCACTGTAAAGTTTATATAAATCCGGTGAGAAGATGCATCCTTGTCTTAGATACTTTTTTTTTATATTTTTGTTTATCTGCTAAATTTATTTTCTATCCGTTTGACAGTTTCACATCCAGTGAATCTATTGGATTATTCTAATATGTTTCCTAAATAAATCAAGCTTGGATAGTGATCAAAAGAGATCTTTCAGTTGTACTTTATTAAATGAGTTGCGTAGTCTCTAAAATGTGGGTATATATCCTCCTGCAGGTGGAGTGCTCTCTCATATCATTCTGATTATAAATATTGAATTCCATTTTTTAGTTATTTTTTTTTTGTGTTTTTTTTAAACATACTTTGAATATTGCTACCACGACTGGTCTGGTCTGGTCTGGTCTGGTCTGGTCTGGTGCTTCTGCTATGTATTTAAAGAATGCTTGGTAAAATCCAACGAAGAATCTGCCATATTATTGGTCCTGACTTGGCATCTCGGTTTAAGTCATTTTCTCACCGCCGTAACGTAGCTTCTATATTTCCACTGTAATTGTTCTGATGAACTTTCCTCTATACTGTGGCTAGATAAGTTTAAGATAAGACCAGTCGTCCCCTATCTTCCTTTTTGGCCTTGTACCACATTTTCGTATTAAAACAAAATAAATATTACTTTTCTCTATGGTATCTAGACTTGTTATGGGACCTTACCCATAATAACATAATGGACAATTCGATACGTAATAAATACTGCGCCTCAAGAGGATGCAGAGAGATCAGTCCGAAGTCGGGCGACCGGCTGATCGGTTGAACTCTCTGCCTTCGGGCGGGGAGGAACCCGAACGAGGCCACGCCGAAGGGCCAAGTCTCTTTCGGGGAGGTAAACCGGCCCTGAACCCGTTTAAACGGGTTCAGAGGGCATATTTTTGGCCGATCCCACGGGCTCGGAGATCCCATGGGCTCGGAGATCCCATGGGCTCGGAGATCCCACGGGCCCGGAGATCCCACGTTAAACCGGCCTTGTGCCACATGATACCCTTGTCGGGTGGTGATTAAATACAGTTCAGTCTGAAGTCTGGAGTGAGGTCCGTCAGGAGTGTCAGTCTGTCAGAGCGAGCGAGTCAGTCAGTCGAGTCAGAGGCACTCCGAAACAGAGTCGCGTTAAGACAATTACTACAAGACATTGGAATAGTGATACTGGTCGAGACTACATTGTTCTCCCTACTAAGCCTGATTGTTCGTACTAACACTTTCTACTTTTCTGTATATATTCCTGTTTGTAATATATCTGTGTTATTCCATATTCGTCTTCGAGGTCTTCTTTATTGGTTCTACCTTGGACCATCACCGTGGTACAAGGACCTGGACCATAACAAGACTTTATGAATTTAAGCGCAGTACTAGATTGGCAGCTAGGTCTCTTCTTTTTCTTTTTTTTTTTTTTTTGCTGTTGAAATGGCTAGATATAACCATAAGTTCTATTCTAACAGTTTCTTCTCTCACATTTCCCGTTTGTGCAACTCTCTCCCAGTTTCTTGTTTTCCAGTCAACTTTGATCTTCGAAAATTGAAAGGCAATGTCAGTCGTTATCGTCTGTCTTCTTTGGTGTCTTTTCTTTTATTGTTATCGATATTTGATATAATATTTAATATTTATAATATAATAAGTTATTATTATTTTATATAATGTTTAATAATATTTCTCCTTTTCCAATATCATCTCTACTCAGTAACCCTTTGCGTCTTCGTGGCTTTATTGCTTTGGTTGAAATAATTAAAAAAAACCCCAACAAATTACCTGTTCAACTCAAGCATTCGTCCACATATCCCATCTTATCTATCTATCTATGGAAGAATGTGATATATATATATATATATATATATATATATATATATATATATATATATATATATATATATATATATATATATATATATATATATATATATATATATATATATATATATATATATATATGTCAGAGAATCGTTAGGAAAATGAATGACAAAGTCCATAAAATATCAGTGTATATTTCTGAGATGTGGTATTATTTACACTATGTACATTATTCGGACTATTGTCCTCATTTCTGTCACCATATTTATTGCAAAGTTTCGGTCGTTGTACGCTCCAGCCTTCCTCAGGTAGTTGGAATGTCAAACTGAACCCTTTATGTCGCTCACTGGGCTAGACTGTTCTAGTTCCACGTGCCATGTTTAATGGATGTCAGTTATCAGTTATCTCCTGCTTAATTCCCCTCTCCAAGTTCTCTACTGCCTTAAGCGGGTATTGAACTCACACTCTTTGGGTCCTGTCACTGGATCTAACCAACGCCTTTATCCACTGTGCCATGTGTCCTCGAGTGTTCAGTTCGATATTATAACTACCTGAAGAAGGCCGGTGCGTACAACGGCCGAAACATTGTAATAAATGGCGACAAATACGAGGACAACAGTCCTAATAATGTAAATAGTGTCCATAAAATATTTGTGACACGTTTCGTCCTCAAGAAGGACTTCATTTGGTTATAAATGATTTGTTCACGGAATTTTATAATGTGGGATACTTAATAATAAAAGTGATAAATGAAATCAGCTCGGCTACATGTCCAAACCCGTCTGAAAACTTAAAAATTTTAATTTAAAAATTAAAAACTTCAGCATTCTAACAACAAAATCATTACTATGGTCGAATGTTTCGAAAGAAAGAAACACTTTATATGTTTTCCATTTTGTCGTTTATTTGCATTTCTGTCTATCTATCTGTCTGTCTGTCTTTCTTTCTTTTTATCTATCTATCTCATTTTCCACATATCTATCTATCTATCTATCTATCTATCTATCTATATATCTATCTATCTACATTTGTCCTTCTGTTCCCATATATGACCCAAACATACCACGATATTCCTAACACCAAAACAACGCATTCTTATTTACAATTTAAAAATCTAGCCCCAATGTGTATTTACAATATGAAAACATAGTGTAGAGGTCATACGAAGAATTACCATAAAAGTATTTATAGAAAAGGCACATGGATGCAACGTGGCGTTAGGACAGTGACTGAAGCTGAGTCGCGAGAACATGACCGATAATATTGCATTTTTGTTTGGTTTTCATCTTTCTTTGTTTTTTCTTCTTTTCATTCTTTCTTTCTTTCGTCCTTTCCTTCTGTGTTCCTTTCTGTATTTCTTTCTGTCTTTCTTTTTACACGCATAATTTCATTTTTTTTATTCGACCATTATTTCTATCTGCTTTTTCTTTGTTTTTGTCTGACACATTTCTTTCTTTCTTTCTTTCTTTCTTTCTTTCTTTCTTTCTTTCTTTCTTTCTTTCTACTCCACTCCTTTGTGTATTTTTATCTCCGTCATTCTCTCCATCGCTTTTGCTTTCTTTCTTTCTTTCTTTCTTTCTTTCATTATTTCCTTCTTTCTATCTTCGTAGATTTGTTTCTGTTTATACAAATATTCTTTACTTTTTGAGTTGTACTTTTTATTTCTTTCATTCTTCGTACACAGGGGATTCCATTCTTTTTATTCAACCATTCTTTTTATGCATTTTTATTTGTAATTTTTCTTTTGACTTAGTCGACCATACTTCATTGATAAATTCATTCCTGCATTTTCCTTCCTTTCTTCTTTCCTTCATTTTTTTTCTTTCCTCAGTCGATTTATTCATTTGTTACGACTTTTTACTCAGTTTTTGAATTATCCTTTTCTTTATCTTCATATTCTCCAGACCCCCCTTCAGATTAACTAATTATTTATTTATTCAGAGATGACCAATTCTTTTCTTTTTCTTTTCTTTTTATTAATTTTGATTTATTATCTATTTATTTCTCTCTTATGCTTATTCATTCTTTATTTGTATATATATATATATATATATATATATATATTAGGTTGCGCAAAAAAATGTTTTTCTCACATATGTTACTATGTGAGAAAACGACATTATTTTTTCACCAACCTAATATACACACACACACACACACACACACACACACACATATATATATATATATATATATATATATATATATATATGTGTGTGTGTGTGTGTGTGTGTGTGTTGTGTATGTGTGTGCGTACAAATATATTGATAAAATAGGAAAGAACCGTTCAATTTATTTCAAAATATGTGTTCATTGCAACAAATTAATTTCCATGTTTCGGAACCAAGACCGAAACATGGAATTTTTTTATCCCAATCAACCACATATTTTGAAATAATAATAATAATAATAATAATAATAATAATAATAATAATAATTATCATAATAATAATAATAATAATAATAATAATAATAATATGCTCTAATGTGTATTGTTTTAAAAATAAATGCTAAATCTAAGTGTTCTTTATTCTTATTTTGATATATATATTTATATATATGAATGTACATACATATGTATGTTTACATACATATAGACATACATATATACATACATATATACATACATACACACACACATATATTAGGTTGGTGCAAAAATAATGACGTAATAATGTCGTTTTTTGACGTATTTTTTAACGTCAAAAACGACATTATTACGTCATTATTTTTGCACCAACCTAATATATATATATATATATATATATATATATATATATTGATCTAACTTTTTTATTCTTCTTTTCCTTTCTTTCTTTTATTCATCTCATTCATGTGTTATCTTGTTTTTCATCGTTTTTCTCTTAATTATTTTATATTTACAAAGTTCGCTTAGTTTAAAACATTTGTTAATTTTTTTCTTTTCTTTTTTTTCTCTCTTTCTATCGAATCCCTTTGTCTCTCTTCTCGCAGACTTTCTTTCGTTTTACATCTTCAATCTCTCTTCCTTTTTACTTTGTTTTCCTTTACTTTTACCTTTCCTTTCTCAGCCAAATTATAGCCCCTTTCTTTTTGTGTCGCTTTCGCCGTGAATTCTTTTCTTTTTTTTTCTTTCTTTTTTCTTCCCGCTTTCGTAGCCTTTAGATGTCTATGGCGGCCCATAGACATTGTAAGCGTCCTTCCCGTCCTCATGTTAAACGGGGCAGAGGCTTGTAGAGAATCGAAACCCAATAGCCAACGGCCGAGTGGCCCGCTCCAATCAACAGAGTTGAACCGACGGTCTTTTATTAGGCGAATTCTTCATTCTTCAATATCTAAAGACATCGCTTCCATAGACTTGGATCGATTACGTCTTTGCTGACTGGCAAACAAATCTCACTCATACCTTCTCTTTATCACATAGTCATGGCTTTCAGGGTGTCCTTTTTTTTACCGTATTCGTTCAGTTCATAAGCCTATTGTCCTTTTTTTGCTTGATTTTGGTCTTGTTTCGTTCACTTGCGACGAAAATGTCAGTTTTTTTCTTTCTTCACGTCTTTCCTCTCTCTCACCCACACATTTCGATCTCTCACTCTCTCTCTCTCTCTCTCTCTCTCTCTCTCTCTCAGCCTCATGCTCTGTCTCTCTTTTTCTCTTTCTCTCTCTGTTTTTGTTACTTTCTTTCCTTCCTTTTTATTTCTTTTGAATATTTCTTTCAGTATTTTTTTTTGTTTTTTTCTGTCTCTCATTATTTTTTTTTTTCATCACAAAATTTCCTTTCTCACACTTTTCTTTAAAGTTATTTACTTCATTTTAAGTTTCTTCGCAGTTGTCTCCTCATTTTTACACTGGATTCTTTCTTTCTCTCTTTTTACTTACCCCTTTCTTTTTTCTTTTTTTCTTTCTTTCTTTCTTTTTTCTTTTTATCCTTCTCTTTCTTTAGTCTTTATTTTTCTTTCTTTTTTCTTTCGTTGTTTTTCCCGCCTTCCTTTTTTTCTTTCTTTTTATCTTTCATTCTTTCTTTTTCTTTCTTTGTTTTCTCTTTCTTTTTTCTTCTATTTTTCTTTATTTCCATTTATCTTCCCTTCTCTTTTTTTCTTTCTTTCCTTTCTCTTTCTTTCTTTCCTGTTTCTTTTTTCTCTTTCTTTCTTTCTTTCTTTCATCCTTCTTTTTCTCTTCAGGATACTACTTTTTATCATCTTTTTCTATCAGTGAACGCTTTTTTAATCAATTCTTCTGAAGTAAAGCAATAATGCCGCTACGACGCGAGGGGTGTCAACGAAAAAAAAAGGCTTTGGTAGGAACCCGGAAACTCGACCCTAAATAAGAAACAAGGGCTAAACCTCTACTCCTGTTCAAAAACCTGGGAGAAAATTGAACAGGTTGATAGACGAACCTATTTCTTCTTTTCACCTCATTGACACTTTTTTTTTATTTCATTCATTTTTCTTATAAGAATTTCTCTATTTAATTAGATTTGGACGTGGATATGTTCATAAAGTTTTATGCTTTTACCAATTCACTTTTCCCTCCAATTTTCTTTCTTAATGTCTTTAATTATTTTTAATCGATATGTTCTTTCTTTCTTTCTTTCTTTCTTTCTTTCTTTCTTTCTTTCTTTCTTTCTTTGTCTTTCTTTCTTTTTTGTCTTTCTTTCTTTGTCTTTCTTTCTTTCTTTGTCTTTCTTTGTCTTTCTTTCTTTCTTTGTCTTTCTTTCTTTCTTTGTCTTTCTTTCTTTGTCTTTCTTTGTCTTTCTTTCTTTCATTTTTGTCTTTCTTTCTTTGTCTTTCTTTCTTTCTTTCTTTGTCTTTCTTTCTTTCTTTGTCTTTCTTTCTTTCTTTCTTTCTTTGTCTTTCTTTGTCTTTCTTTCTTTCTTTTTTGTCTTTCTTTCTTTGTCTTTCTTTCTTTCTTTGTCTTTCTTTCTTTCTTTCTTTCTTTCTTTGTCTTTCTTTGTCTTTCTTTCTTTCTTTTTTGTCTTTCTTTCTTTGTCTTTCTTTCTTTCTTTCTTTGTCTTTCTTTGTCTTTCTTTCTTTCTTTTTTGTCTTTCTTTCTTTGTCTTTCTTTCTTTCTTCGTCTTTCTTTCTTTCTTTGTCTTTCTGTCTTTAAGGAAAGAAGTTAAGAGAGAAGAGAAGATGAAAATTAGTGACATCTCTTCTCTTCTCTTCTCTTCTCTCTTAACTTCCTTCTCTCTTTTTCTCTCTATGAGTTTTTTTCTTCTCTACTCCTTCGATTTCAATATATAACTTCCGTTAAGTTAACCGTTTAAATGTGTCAATATCTGCTTACTCATGTCTTCTCTCTCTCCCCTCTCACTTCCTCACCTCGTTAATTTACATATTTTTAATATTTTTAATTAAAAAAATGTGTAAATTTTCTTTTCATTTTTGGCTTGGAAGTAAATTCTGATGATCCACAGTCTTTTTAAAAGGGCTGTGGTGAATTATTACATGGAACCTTAAAGTGGTCTGTTTTTATTTAAAGTATTTACTCTGGATTTACATTGAGCTCTCTGGGTTTTATCCTCCTTAGGTTTATCCATACGGATCACCTAGTTTTTCATAAACTATATATATATATATATATATATATATATATATATATATATATATATATATATATATATATATATATGATTAATGTATATTTGGGCAGCAACTTTTACAAACATTCCGTTGAATATGATAGATAAGGAAAATTTAATTATTTTTTAAAATTTATTTTCCAGCGTTCTTACATTTTTTTGAATGAGGTAGTACAAAACAGTTCATATCGTTCGTTGTCCCAACCGCTTTCGGTGACGTCTTTATCCATTTTAGTGGATGGGGTTGTTTTGGTGTTGTTAGTTCCTTTACATGTTTGCGAGATGTATTATTTGCGTATGTATTTTTTAAATTCTAGTAGCCCCTACTAATTCCGAATCGTCTTGTATTCAATTAGGAAAAAACGGTATATATATATATATATATATATATATATATATATATATATATATATATATATATATATATATATATATATATGAAACAGTGAAATCTGTAAATTAGAACACAAAACTGATCCTTTACAAAATAATATGCGAAATAAATCTGTTCCTCACTGTAATGAGTCTGAACATAATATTGATTTAAAAATACAGCATTCGTTAAAAGAGAATGAAAACGAAAACATATAAAAAGTGCTTTATTCGCTAGGTGATATATATATATATATATATATATATATATATATATATATATATATATATATATATATGTCTTGTTTGTCATCTTTTCTTAATTCAAGTCAAGTCCGGCAATTTTCTTGTAGTTGCACCTTTTAATATTCTACCAGGAGTTACACACGTGTTTCTGTTAGGGTGGTGCAAAAATAATGTCGTTTTCTCACATATTAACATATGTGAGAAAACGACATTATTTTTGCACCAAGCTAATAATACAAACTCACATTAACCTACATGGTCCTCTACAATCTCATCTAGTTCTTATTTTATTTAGTACACTTCAGTTATTGCTCGCCCGTTTTCACTGAATGCAAGTACACACTGCCCGACCCAGGGATTGAAATCACGGCTACAATGTCACCAAATTCACAAACCAACGCTCTAATTTTACTACACTATTCAGTATTTGGACATTGATTTCATTTATATGATTTATAGCAACGACATTTAACGTAAACTTAATATTTCTTCAACTTTTGATCTTCGTTTCGAGTAAAAAAAATAGTAAAGAAAAAAGAATTTTGACAGTTTGGATTATGTGTTTAAAAATCGTTTGAATTATGTTTATTAGGTTGGTGTAAAAATAATGGCGTAATAATGTCGTTTTTTGACGTATTTTTAACGTCAAAAAACGACATTATTTCGTCATTATTTTTTCACCAACCTAATAAAAACAAAATTGACGCAGTATTTAGAACAAATACACAAACATGTTCACACCAAAATGTAACAAGCTTGCGCAGTTAAATAAGACAAAAATAAAATTATAAACAAACTCACACAATAAATTTACGTTCAGTTTCCTACATTTCTTGGCACACACGCATATATTCATACAACATATATTAGGTTGGTGCAAAAATAATGTCGTTTTCTCACATATGTTACTATGTGAGAAAGCGACATTATTTTTGCACCAACCTAATATATTTATCTATATATATATATATATATATATATATATATATATATATATATATATATATATATATATATATATACACACGCACACACATATATATATATAAATTGTTATATATCAGTCTTAGGAAAATCTATGACAAAGTGCAATTTTTTTTTTTTGAGTCATGTGGTTAATTAATTATGTTAATTAATACAAAACTAAATAATAATAAGCTAATACTTGACATAGGAATTTATTCTATCGCCTGTAAAATTTGCCACAAGTCGGAGAAACTTGAAGGAATTAAAATAAAAATTATATGAACACAAATGGATCTTTTTTTAAAAACGTCCCACTCAGTAGATTTGTTGTTCACTCTAGTGAATCTGACCATAATTTTGATCTAAAGACAAAGCTACTTTAATTAAAGCAGAAAACAATTTACTACGGCGAAAGAATCATCATCAGTAAATATACGTTATGTATCTTGCAATTCTTCATTTCACCTGTGAAGATTATCAAAACTGAATTTTTGTAATAACAAAACAAACAAAAAACATAAAAAAGATTAAAGAAATTATTAGGAAACCTATTAAACTATATACCCAAAAACATATTTAAAATACAAAAAATCGATTGTAATTTAAAACTTTCGTAAAAACTCTATCTTTCTCTGTTTGTATAATCACATCAATGTAAAAATCATTTTAGTCTGATGAAGTACTAAAAGTCGATACGCATCGAACGAAGTTTTTGTCCACTTTGTCATAGATTTCCCTAATATATATATATATATATATATATATATATATATATATATATATATATGTGTGTGTGTGTGTGTGTGTGTGTGTGTGTGTGTGAAAATATTGTAGAAAATAGGAAATAAACTGGTTTGGTAAATAATCCAAAGTTCCTTAGTATTTTTGTTATTATTTTTAAAAAAATAGTGCTCGATACGAAAGTAGAGCATAAATATAATCATTTATTTAAAAATATGATTCCAACTCGCTACATAAGAGGTCTCATGTTTCAAGAATTAACGGTTTTCTGCCGACACAACCGAACTTAATCTCTGAATAACTAGCTAAAAACACGCATACAATAAAATAAATTTTAAAATCCATAGCCCATATACATAGTTTTAATAGCCTACAAAAAATGATAACCCTTTATGAAGTCGTCAAATAACAAACGTTACGGCCTTTTTATATACATAAATCCCTTTCATAAAGAGATATAATAAAAGAATAAAATAAAAATAAATAAATAAATCTCCATACACGCTCAAGCCAGACTATGCGAAAACTTCCTCCGTCGTAAATTTAGCCACCCCCACCTTACCCTGACCCGGCATCTATGAAAGTAACTCTATACTGATACAAATTATTAACACCCTACCCCTGCCTATTCTAAACAATCCGCCCTTGATGTTACCATGGAAATTTTTGATTTCAATTCTGACTATATACTATTAAAACTCAGAAATAAGTCATTCCCAAAAAAAATTTCGCGTGAAGATGGAACAGAGCCTACCTTAACTCAAGTTAATTAAAATATTATTTTGAAGTTTTCGGCTCTTGTTTTGAAACATGAGACCTCTTATGTAACGAGTTGGAATCATATTTTTAAATAGATAATTTTATATATATATATATATATATATATATATATATATACATACATACATACATATATATATATACATACATATATATATATATATATATATATATAAAAGTGAACATAGAAGTCAACACTTAGAGGCGACAGTCTGTTTCATGCTATATGCAATCGTCAGGCCTGGCGATTGCATATAGAAATGAAACAGACTGTCGCCTCTAAGTGTTGACTTCTATGTTCACTTTTATATTTACACACGCTCTATCTCTGATATTGAGCACTTTATTCCATAAATATAGCACACCTTAAGAAAGACTATATTTCTTTATATATATATATATATATATATATATATATATATGTATATATATATATATATATATATATATATATATATGTATGTATGTATGCATGTATGTATGTATATTTTAATAAAAAAAGAAAGAACAATAAGATATATAATCCGGTGTTCTTATTGATACTTTTATTTTTTACAAAACAGCGCTCAATGTAAATTTACAGAACATAGATATTATAAATTAACTGATGTAAAAATATGGTTCCTTCGCTACTCAAGAATTACCATGTTTCAAAAACGGAAGCTAAAACTTCAAATTTAATTATATAATTAAATTAAAAGCATTAGTTCTGTTTCATCTTCGAGCGAAAATTCGCTTGAAGGTCAAACAAGTTTGAAGTTTTTAGCTCCGGTTTCTGAAACTTCGTAACTCCTGTGTAGCAAAGGAACCATATTTTTAAATCAGTTAATTTGTAATATTATATATATATATATATATATATATATATATATATATATATATATATATATATATATATATATTGAACAATAAAAAATATTAAAAAATTAAAATCTTCAGACACACTGGGTTGTAGATTAATATTCTTTCGTTTTTTTTTTTTATTATTATTTCATTTAGATTCCTCGACTAGTTTCGGCCAAAATGGCCATCATCAGGAGAAGAAATATTTCTGCTTGCTGGTAGCAGTGAACTACAGAAATGAATGTCTTGATGGAGAAAATGAACTTTTGTCTGTAGTTTTCATTTGTTTTTTTTTTTTTGTTTTTTTATTTTTTTTATCTTTTTAACATGAATTTTTAACATTTCTTGTGTTTGTCAAACAGTCTCTTTTTAGTTGTTATTTGAGATAAGAGCTGGATGGATCCATGCTTCTCTGAATTCCCGTGGTCATTTTGACAGTTTTATTGGTCCTGGAGAGGGGATATGTCTCTGTTAAGTGTGTGTGTGTGTTATTTGATTTTTAGGGAGTGAGTGAGTTTGATATGTGTAAGCATGTATATTGATGTGGGAGTGTTTTATCATTTGGCTCATATATATATATATATATATATATATATATATATATATATATATATATATATATGTGTGTGTGTGTGTGTGTGTATGTATGTATTCATTACAGTATTTCATTGAATCAAGAAGAATCCTAGAAGAATTGCAGAAATCCAGTGGTATGACGCTTGCGTTGTATCCTAACGGCCCGTGTTCGACTGTTGATGAGTGACAAATAGAACGAAACGGCCGTCCAGTGTTTCTGCATTCGGATGAGGATTCGATGAATTACTATAATTACTATTCTAATGACTCAAAATCAGTTGTATATTCTTGCTAGACGCAGCTAATGCTCTGAGATGGAGCGACAACGGAGGAGGAAGACGTTACTCTTGAGGCACAACCTGTTGGGTTACCAATACTTGGATGAGTAACACCACGGAACTTTTGAGTATCGGCGCTATCTATATATATATAATTCTGGTCTACACTCGATGAATTACTATAATGTTTATTCTAATTTCTCAAAGAAATTTCTGCTTCTAACATATATATATATATATATATATATATATATATATATATATATATATATATATATATATATATAGTTCCGTTAAAAACAAGGTTATGTTATGTATTTAATTATAAAGAAATATAAAACTCCAGTCGACAAAAAAAAATTAACTGCTATAAATATTTAAAACAGCTAGCCTCATTATCATTAATAATAACTCACTTGAAAGATCCGAATTACAGAAAACCAATATTATTTAAAATTCACCCACATTCACACACACACATACACACACACACACACATACATATACATATATATATATATATATATATATATATATATATATATATATGTATTCACATGTACATTTCAAAAACTGTGATCCTGATCAATCCAAATTCATGAATTTATATTAGATACACTACAATATGCTTAACAAGAAGACTCACGTTACATCTCTCAGACCATAGCTCAATTACCTCTCATTTAAATACACATGCGGACCTACCAAACTCTATCCGTAACATAACCCTTGATATTACTTGATAAGACTTCATCCGTATGTAAAAAGGGCTAAAGATAATGGAAGCATTATGAATTAAAAAAAAAAGAAAAAAACAACACTCAATATTATCGGCCATGAACATGACCACAATTTCCTGACCGTGTTTGGAAAATAAAACATTTCTATAATTCTAGATGTATACATAAAACAAGTCAAAAATTAAGTTAAAACTAAAATAAAATCGTACTTGATAATAGCCAAACGCTCCCGGACATATACAATACTCGGACACTTTCTACATAATTTATATTTAAGAAAAGAAAAAAATTATGAAAGATCAGTAAAAATTAAATAAAAAGAATCAACCGTAAATTTGCTGCCCAAATACGGAATTATATATATATATATATATATATTTCTCCCATTCTTTCATCCTCCCTTTCTTTCTTGCTCCCTTTCTTTCATCCCCCATTCTTTCATCCTCCTTTTCTTTCTAGCTCCCTTTCTTTCATCCTTCATTTCTTTCTTGCTCCCTTTCTTTCTTGCTCCCTTTCTTTCATCCTCCCTTTCTTTCTTGCTCCCTTTCTTTCATCCTCCCTTTCTTTTTGCTCCCTTTCTTTCATCCAAACTTTCTTTCTTGCTCCCTTTCTTTCATCCTCCCTTTCTTTCTTGCTCCCTTTCTTTCATCCTCCATTTCTTTTTGCTCCCTTTCTTTCATCCTCCCTTTCTTTCTTGCTCCCTTTCTTTCATCCAAACTTTCTTTCTTGCTCCCTTTCTTTCACCCTCCATTTCTTTCTTGCTCCCTTTCCTTCATCTTCCCTTTCTTTCATCCGCCCTTTCTTTCTTCCTCCCTTTCTTTCTTGCTCCCTTTCATTAATCCTACCTTTCTTTCACCCTCCCTTTCTTTCTAGCTCCCTTTCCTTCATCCTCACTTTATTTCATCCGCCCTTTCTTTATGCTTCTTTTCTTTCTTGCTTCCTTTTCTTCATCCTCCCTTCCTTTCATCCTCCCTTTCTTTAATCCTTCATTTCTTTCTTGCTCCCTTTCTTTCATACTCTATTTCTATCTTGCTCCCTTTCTTTCTTGCTCCCTTCCTTTCATCCTCCCTTACTTTCTTGCTCCCTTTCTTTCTTGCTCCCATCTTTCTTGCTCCCTTTCTTTCTTGCTTCATTTTTTCATCCTCCCTTTCTTTCATTCTCCCTTTCTTTCTTGCTCCCTTTCTTTCTTGCTCCCTTTCTTTCATCCTCCCTTTCTTTCATCCTCCATTTCTTTCATCCAGCCTTTCTTTCTTGCTCCCTTTCTTTCATCCTCTTTTTCTTTTATCCTCCCTTTCTTTCATCCTCCCTTTCTTTCATGCTCCATTTCTTTCTTGCTCCCTTTCTTTCATACACCCTTTCTTTTTGCTCCCTTTCTTTCATGCTCTTTTTCTTTTATCCTCCCTTTCTTTCTTGCTCCCTTTCCTTCATCCTCCCTTTCTTTCATCCGCCCTTTCTTTCTTCCTCCCTTTCTTTCTTCCTCCCTTTCTTTCTTGCTCCCTTTCTTTGTTGCTCCCTTTTTTCTTTCTCCCTTTCTTTCATCCTCCCTTTCTTTCACCCTCCCTTTATTTCATCCTACCTTTCTTTCTTGCTCCCTTTCTATCTTGCTCCCTTTCTTCCATCCTCCTATCGTTCATGCTCCCTTTCTTTCTTGCTCCCTTTCCTTCAACCTCCCTTTCTTCCATCCTCCCTTTATTTCATCCTACCTTTCTTTCTTGCTCCCTTTCTTTCTTGCTCCCTTTCTTCCATCCTCCTATCGTTCATGCTCCCTTTCTTTCTTGCTCCCTTTCTTTCATCTTCCCTTTCTTTTGCTCCCTTTCTTTTTGCTCACTTTCTTTCATCCTCACTTTCTTTCTTTCTCCCTTTCTTTCTTGCTCCCTTTCTTTCATCCTCCATTTCTTTCTTTGTCCCTTTCCTTCATCCTCCCTTTCTTTCATCCGCCCTTTCTTTCTTTCTCCCTTTATTTCTTGCTCCCTTTCTTTTAGTCTCCCTTTCTTTCTTGCTCCCTTTCCTTCATCCTCACTTTATTTCATCCGCCCTTTCTTTCTTGCTCCTTTTTCTTCATCCTCCCTTTCTTTCATCCTCCCTTTCTTTCATCCTCGTTTTCTTTCTTGCTACCTTTCTTTCATCCTCCCTTTCTTTCATCCTCCCTTTCTTTCTTGCTCCCTTTCTTTCTTGCTCCCTTTTTTCATCCTCCCTTTCTTTCATTGCCCTTTTCTTTCTTGCTCCCTTTCTTTCTTGCTCCCTTCCTTTCATTCTCCCTTTCTTTCATCCTCCATTTTTTTCATCCACCCTTTCTTTCTGTCTGCCTTTCTTTCACCCTCCCTTTCTTTCATTGCCCTTTTCTTTCTTGCTCCCTTTCTTTCATCCTCCATTTTTTTCATCCACCCTTTCTTTCTGTCTGCCTTTCTTTCATCCTCCCTTTCTTTCTTGCTCTCTTTCTTTCATCCACCCTTTCTTTCTTGCTCCCTTTCTTTCTTGCTCCCTTTCTTTCCCCTCCCTTTTTTCGTGCTCCCTATCTTTCTTGCTCCCTTTTTTCCTCCTCCCGTTCTTTCTTGCTCTCTTTCTTTCTTGCTTCCTTTCTTTCATCCCCTTTTTCTTTCTTGCTCTCTTTCTTTCATCCCCCCTTTCATTCTTTCTCTCTTTCTTTCGTCCTCCCTTTCTTTCATCTTCCCTTTCTTTCATCCTCCCTTTCATTCTTTCTCTCTTTCTTTCATCCTCCCTTTCTTTCATCCTCCCTTTCATTCTTTCTCTCTTTCTTTCATCCTCCCTTTCTTTCATTCTCCCTTTCTTTCATCCTCCCTTTCTTTCATTCTCCCTTTCTTTCTTACTCCGTTTCTTTCATCCTCCCTTTCTTTCATCCTCCCTTTCTTTCTTACTTCTGTGTCTCTACATTCTTTGTTATTCTCGTTATATTTATACTGATGTTATTAGATGATTAGTTACTTCCTCTTTTCTTTCTTTCTTTGTTTCTTTGTTTGTTTCTTTCTTTCTTTATTTTCACGATATTACTTTTTCCATCTGTCTTTTTTTTTCTTTTTTCTTTCTTCTTCTTCCTCGTTTTTTTCATCTATCAGGTTTATATGCGATTCATTGTCTTTCATCTCCTCAAATTTCTCCTTCCCTAATGTCATTTTTCTTTGCGTTATAATCTCTTCTCCTTCTTCTTCTTCTTCTTCTTCTTATTATTATTATTATTATTATTATTATTATTATTGTTGTTGTTGCTGTTGTTGTTGTTGGATGCTTTCTTTTTTCTTTCTTTCTTTTTTCTTTCTTTCTTTCTTTATTCATAATTTCTTTCCTTATTATCTCGATATCACTTTTTACATCTGTCTTCGTTTTTTTCTTTTTCCTTATCCCCTGTTTTTGTCTTTTTACCTTTCATTTCCTCTAGCAGGTTTATCTTCGTCTATTCTCTTTCACCTCGTCAAAATCCTTCTTCCCTAATTTCATTCTTCTTTCCGTTACATTTGCATTATTATTATTATTATTATTATTATTATTATTATTATTATTATTATTATTATTATAGTTAGATGCTTGGCTCTTTCCCATTTTTACTTTCTTTCTTTCTTCTTTTATTCTTTCTCTCGTTCCAGGTTATACAACAACTCACGCTCCCGTACGCCCGTCAACAACCACTTACGGCAGTGACAACGCATGCGCACTTCTTGCGCTTTCTATTGGTCATTAGCCGCAGGTCGAGGCCGGGTTGTGGAGGAGGCCACCAAAGCCGTTCGAAAGAATAGGGAGTCTCACTCGCAAACCTCTTACCGTTACCGGCCCCCGCCACCAAGCTGCCGCCAGCCAAAGATGTAATTAGTGATGGCGTCAGATAAAAGGGGGAGGGTAATCCCTTCAGCAAATAAATGCCTGCCAGTGGTCAGAGGCGATGACGGAGATGGTGATGATTTTAGGAGTGGTGGTGATTACGACATCAGATAGAGAGAGAGAGAGAGTGATATGGAGGATGGGCAGAAGAAAAAGCAGTGAGATGGATATAGAAAACTTTTACATATACATAGGGGCACTCAGACGGTTCACAAACGAGCTAGGCCAATAATGCAGTAAGCGATACTTTTATATGAAAAGAAGAGAGAAGGACAGAAAGATATAGTAAACTGTAATATATATATATATATATATATATATATATATATATATATATATATATATATATATATATATATATTAATAGATAGACATACTGTCACATAAGTGTCTATGCGAACAAATTCATATATATATATATATATATATATATATATATATATATATAAATGGTAGAAAGAAAGAGGGTGATAAAAAGCAGGAAAAAAGAACAGTAAGAAGAGGATGACATGTACGCCTTGAGATAGATAGATAGATAGATAGATAGATAGATAGATATACAAACGAAGAGAATTATATATATATATATATATATATATATATATAATTCTCTTCGTTTGTATATTTCTCATCTCTCATATATATATATATATATATATATATATATATATATATATATATAGAGAGAGAGAGAGAGAGAGACAGAGAGACAGAGTGAGAGAGAGAGATGAACAGAATGAAAGAGATAGATAGATAGATAAATGAACGAAATGAGATAGAATGATAGAGATTGATCGATAAATAGAATGAGATAGATCGACAGATAGATAGAATGGGAGGTATACAAACGAAGAGAATTATATATATATATTAGGTTGGTGCAAAAATAATGCCGTTTTCTTACATATGTTACTATGTGAAAAAACGACATTATTTTTGCACTAACCTAATATATATAGGTGTATATATATATATATATATATATATATATATATATATATAAACTTCACCACCTACTAATTATTTGCAAACCAGAAAAGAATACACATATAACGGCGTGAACTGGTTTCGTTGAATAGCTGATTTTGTTTAGTGGCATATCAACACCTCTATGGATTATTTAATGCTGAAATCTAATTATCTTGAACACTATTTTATGCCTTCAACTAAATATTTACTATAAATTGGTATTATTGGTAACTTTTTATACATAAATGTATTTTAATATTTTCATAATGTTTTGTTTTCATCGAGGAAGTCACTATTTGTCCATAGCTGGGACCCGAACAGGTGTTACCACTCCGTTTCAGGGTAGACCTGTGAACAACAGCAAGTAAATGGTGGTCCCACTCTGCGTGGAAGTGTTCAAATTCCTTCGGATTAACAGATCCAGGAAATGTTTTTAACAGTCAGAAAACTGTAATCTGAACTTGGAATTAGGTGCCATGCCAGGGTGTGAATAATCATGGTTAACCACATTTTCCTATCATTTGTTGCTTTTAGTTATTCTTGCATTTTTAATATCCTTTTCACATTGTTCACACGCGTTCAGTACTTGGGCCACCTCTTGTCTCTTTTTTCTTCGATATGTCCCGTGTGTCTCAAATACTCCATGTCTTCCTTCCTCGTTATCAGTCCAAGAATTTCGAGGATTCCCTTTCTGTTTGTGAACGATTAAGTATCCATTTTGTTTCCATTTTCCTCGAGACGTCTTCATTGGTCACGCCCTCCGTCCATGGAATTCTCATCATCCTTCTGTGGAACCACGTTTCTCTTGCTTCCAATTTGCTCTTTATATATGCCATATAGGAGGATAGATATCATATGTTCAGCAATCTTTTCTTTATCTCCAACGAAAGATTCCTGTGTCTTTGAACTTAGCTCTCTAACGCGCGTTCCGATTTCACTGTCATATTTGCCATTCTCTGTTAAAAGAATATCCATATATTTAAACTTCTGAAGGAAGTAAACATTACTTAGTACTATGAAGGATAGGAAGCTGTGGATAACCATGACTCTCAAGTCTGGTTCACTGCAGTCCGTATAAAAAATAAGCCTTAGTTCAGTTTCCACTATGTTAGCAACGTAGTTTGTTGTCATCGCTAACAGAGCCATTTTGCCCTGTACCCTCGAAAAAGTAGTCATCATTGCAATGCTACGATGGTTTCAGGGGTGGTGGTGGCTTTACCATGCTTTCAACATTCATGCTCGTGCTATGTATGTTGCATTTTTTTTTTGTTGTTGTTGTAAATATATCTGTGTGAATGATTTAAATGCTGTGTAAATTTTGTGTTTTAAAATATAATGCTAGATATAAGAATTTCAAACTGGATGATACGAGAAATAAAAGTAAAATTGAGTTTCACTTATCTGCTACAGATTCTAGCCGTCTGTGCACATTATAAGCGATTCATTTTTTTCCAGATTCCGTCGCCCGTATTTAGAGCCGCTTATTATACAGCAGTGCCTATATTAACGAATAATTACGATGATTTATTAGTCGAGCTTTCGTAACACCGTGTTAGAACGCCACTGAGATCTCTTATGTTAAAAAATGGACGAAACGCCAACGTGGAAGAGGAAAGTTTGGTTCTTTATCTCGATTAGAATTGCTTCAGAATTATGGGTTGTGGATGGGATTCTTGAAGTAATATTTAGCCCCCCCCCACGAGGGTTACATATGGCACAAGGCCGGGTTTAACGTGGGATTTCCGAGCCGGTAGGCTCGGCCAAAAATATTCCCTCTTTGAACCCGCATAAACGGGTTCAGGGGCAGTCAACCACCCCGAACGAGACTCTGCCCCTCGACGGAGCCTCGTCTGGGTTCCTCTCCGCCCGAAAGCAGAGAGTTAGACTGTTACTTAGCCTGGATGATTCTTGAAGTGGCACCGACTTGACCAAAGAGGAATAAGACACCGATTAGGTAAAGGAAAGTATTTGTGGTTAAGTGACAACAAACCGGATATGCATTATTTCCGGTTGCTGTTTATATTAAATCATGTTTGTGATCGACGGAGACATTTTTGATCGGCGATTAACTGGGGACAGAGTGTCCTTTGAATAACTCCGAAGTTTTCCGTTCGTACACCCAACTACATTCCAAGTTGTGCAGATGGGTATGGAAATTGTCGTGGTGGAAACATGAGTTTTAAACTGATGTGGCAAAGGTTGTGACTTACCTAACTACCGAGACTGAACAAGCGAAAACCTAAAAAAAAAACTATTTGTTAACAGCTTTCGTATTATTATTTCTCGTGATGAAAGTCTTTGTAGCCCTTCACTCAAATCCGATGATCTTTTTCAACAAAGCGGCAGTCTTGGATATGGTGATAAACTACATCCGGCAGCAAGGCCACTGATCGAGAGGTTTTGAGCGTCTGGGGTGGTAGACAGCTAACCCGACCCCTTTTTATTACAGGGTCTATTTTTATTACAGGGAATTTTTGCCCGGGTCTACGGGCTCGGTTTTCCCCTATTAAAAAACGGCCTCGTGCCACATCCTGCCTTGCATGAAGTTAAGGTAAATAAACTTGCTTCGGCAATTAGTTAAAGATTCGTCTCCAGCTCTGCTGGTCGAACTCTCTGCCTTCAGACAGAGAAGAACCCAGACGAAGGACAGAGTCTCGTCTCGGGTGATAGACTGCTACCCGATCCCGTTTTTTACGGGGTCTACGGGGAATTTTTGCCTGATCCTACGGGCTCGGTTTTAACCCCGCATTAAAAACGGCATTGTGCCGCATCCTGCCACGCGGGGAGGGGGTAAGGTAATATCCTAGGTTTTTGCCCCGCATTAAACAAAGGCTTTGTGCCTCATCCTGCCTCTCGAGGTGGTATATAACTTTGCTTCGGGAATTAGTTGAAGATTCGTTTCAAGCTGTGCTGGTCAAACTCTCTGCCTCAGGGCAGAGAGGATCCCCAGATGAGGTTATGCTGAAGGGCAGAGTCTCTTCTCGGGAAACAGCTATCCGATCCCGTTTTATACGCGGAATTTTTTACCTAACCTACGGGCTCCGATACCTCACGTTAAATTTAGCCTTGTGTCACATCTGACCGCGTGGGACAGTTTTTAAGTATCCTTGCTTCGGGAATTACTAGCCTACCACCCGATTCCCTGTCTTTCAGTAGTGTATTCTGTGTTACAATAATTCCCTCTCCTCTCACCTACGCGCGTGTTTCTGTCCCTTCGCCCGAATACCACATTTGTAGCGTCTTTAAGAATGCAACACTTTATCTTCAAAAATTTAAGTTCTATGTCAATTGTTATCTTCTATTTTCTTCATTCTTTTTCTTTTCATGTTCTCTGTCCTTAACCGTGAATTTTTCTTATGTTTCTCATATTCTCTAGCAGTCAATAACCTCCTTTGCGTCTTAGTGGCTTTATTGCCTTGCTTGTGGTGATATGATTAGAAACAGAAGGTTGTGAGAGTAAATATATGAATTGTTTTGATGACAATAACAGAACAAATATGGCCGCCGCCTGAAAGGCAATTGTATAAGTTTAACATAAAGTATATCAGCTTTGACGCAAGCTTTTTATATTATCAAAAGAAAAAAATGAGATCTGATATTAGAAATAGGAAAAGGTTATCCATTGAATTTAACATGTGAAGTAAATGAGTTTCACGAAATGAAGAGACAAAAAAAAAAAAGAAAAATGATTGCGAAATAATTACTTCATTTAGCTTAGCAAGCAAGAAAGCAATTGACTTAATGACGTGTGTAGAATTATTATATAAATACAGTAGAATCGCTGACAATGGACTAAGAAGGCCTTCCGGATATGAGAAATTGGTTACAAAGTCCGGATATGAGGAGTTATATTTCGATTAAAATAAAAGAACTGAAATCAGGTTAAACATTTATTTTCAATGTTTTATAGTAAACAAAATAAGACAATGGTGAGTGAAATATAACGGAATTGATTTTAAGGAAAAAGAAATAAATTATGTAATGTTAATGAAAATTCATTAAATTAAATATGCCACGTATGCAAAACAAATAATTTTTAATCGGTGTTGCATAATCATTCTTTCTTTTCTAATGTCATTCTCAACTTTTTCTTCATTTCTTTTGTTTTTGTTCTTTAAATACTTTTTTAAATGAAAGACCTCTTTTTAATTCTGCTTGCGTTATTTCAATCGTCATGCTGGCTTTCTTTCCATAAAACTAATAACATTTTCAATAGTTTTTCATTTTCAGTCCAGGATTCATCGCATGGTTTTATTTCTTTGTTCATTGTGACAGTGTGAACGCTGGAGAATAGTTTATTTATATCCTACAATGTTGACTTTCCTATGTTGAACTCAACCATTAGTTATAATGAACTTTCTCCAGCGTCTAGTCAGTATAAAAATTCCACTTTTTGCGATAATTTCAAAGTTTTTCTTTTCTTTTTATTCCCATCATCTTTTGCACCAATACAAGCCATTAGTATGAAATAAGCATAAACAATTATTCAAAGTAAATTTCCTGAAAAACAGAAATTTCATATCAGTTACACATCCCCCAAATAGTTCAAATATATGCCTCAAAATCATATCCGAATATGCGCGATTGTGGATATGAGGAACACCGGATATGTGGAATTTCGGATATGAAAGATCCTACCATAATAACAGTAGATAGATTCTTCTGTTGTCCGGTTCATACTCCTCCCTGTTCTTTTGAACAGGAGTAGAGGTTTATCCCTTATTTCCTGTTTAGGATGGGGTTTGCGCTTTCTTTTGAAGTCTTTTCCTCCTTTTTCATTCTCTTTCATTTCCAGAGGCCCCTTGAACACCAGAGATAATGTTTATAAAGCAAGGAGTGAATTGTCTATATACAGATACTTGCAAGTTTTATTTTCGGCCCAGAACATAAGCAGAAGTTAAGTGTTTCTTTAGTAGGACTTCCGAAGCCATTTTTTTTTTTTTTTTTAATTAATTTCGCTAAGAAAATATTCAACAGACATAGCCAAAGAACTCAAACACAGATTCTATCCATATTTATGAGATGAGCTACTGTGATTATTTACACTATTTACATCGTTCTGGCATTTTTTCTCAACTCTATTGCCATATTCACGACGTTTCGACCGTTGCACGTTCCGGCCTTCGTCAGATGACATTTCTTAGAATTTCGAACCGAGCTCTTTATTTTGTCCACGGGGCTAGAAGATTGTTCTAATCACTCATGCCATGCATTTTTGTATCAGTTATCTCCCTTTTAGGAACTCAACTCTATATGTGTCCGTGTGCGTATGTACATGCACTTTTTAAAAAAACGCTAAAATATACATAGGCACACGAAATAAAAAAAAAAAAAAAGAAGAGAAAAGTAGAAAAATAAATAAAAGAACCAGAAAGCATATAGGAGCGCAAACGTACACCCACATAAACACAGGCATAAAGATAAACACACAGTTAAAGGAACGCGAAAACATACATGGGCGAATGCATCCATGATTATATGTATGTATACATGCAAGCGGGTACTGACGTACACATAAACACACACCCGCACAAAAATATATAGCCACATAAACACACACCCGAACAAAAACATATACATATATAAACACACCCGCACGAAAATATATACCCACATAAACACCCCCCCGCCCAAAGATACATACACATACAAAAATTCAGTCATAACCTAAACTAAATGGTCAACACAATAATAATAAACACGAGATAAACGGAGACATATAGAGTTAACACAAATACACTCACAAACACAAATACATAATTAGACGAATATACACAAGAATACACATGCGGGTAGTTGTGTACGTGCATGTTTGTATGTATGTATGTATGTATATACGTATACATGCATGCCCTGGCATAGGCAAACTCATAAACACCCACTGCACAAACGAACGCATATACGCACACAAGATTCCAACCATAACACAATAGCTCTAAACCAGAGGGCAACGGAGAAGGTGAGGAAAGAATGAAAGAATAAAAAGGAAAGAAAAAGAAAGTGATAGAAAGTGAAAATCAACATCTAATCAACTCTAATTAAGCAAAAATAAAGAAACTCATTCACAAAACAATACAAATACAAAGAAATCAAGAAATATTAGCAGTTTAACTCTGTTCTGCAGAGTGGTTGCATCTATGTAACCGCAAATCTTTGAAGTAGACATGAGTTAAATGAAACAAAACTTTTTCAGTAATTCTATTAACACTCTATAACTATCTTCAGTATTGAGCATTCTACCACAAAGCTTGCTTGCCTTAAATGCTTTTATCAGCAAACCACTTAAAAAACAATTAAAAAACAGTCTTCCAAATTATATATATATATATATATATATATATATATATATATATATATATATATCATTTCATTGCAGTTGTTCCTATTTTCTTTCTTCCACGATTACATGTACAGCAGGATCACCAGACCATATGTGGCAGCAATATTCAACGCATGTACGATGGTAGACTTATAAATATGTAAGACAGATAGTGGAGTGAAAAAGAAATCTAGCACAACACAGTGAATAAACTCTCCTAGCAGCAGATCTAGCAATTGATTCAATATAATCTTTCCACCGCCTGAGCCTGAGAAGTTGCAAAGTGTTACTCTGTTGGAGGTTAGCATCAGCCATCCCAGTTAAGGGCTGATTGTATGTTATTTTTTTTAGATCAGCTGCCAATTTGATCTCATGCATCTGATCCGACAAAGCTAATTGATCCGGAAGGTCATTGATGAAAATTAAGTACAACCTATCTTCAAGGGAAAACCTGCATTACTACAGAATGATCTGGAAGAGTGGCCGTTCAGGATATCATTCATTTTACGATTCGATAATGTAGCCGTCTCTTCTGCAATAGCTTCATGTCTTGCACTTCCCGTCTGTGGAACTCCCTTCCGCTTACTTGCTTGATCGTCAGACAAACTGATTAATTTTTAAAAATTTGGATTTATGTAGATTGCGTGTATTGGTGTTATTATGGAAGTTGGGGGGTCGTCGTCGTGATGTCACTCATGCTAACGCAAACATAGATGCATGTCTGTACACCCGTTGAGGTACGCAGGCACACACACACAATCGCTCGTCCACCGGGGCTCATATAGATATAAAGATATGTGGACAGTATGAGATTTGACATATGTATGTATATAAGGGCTGTTTGAAATTCAAAGATCGGAAGTGTAGCGAAAAATTATCGTGAATGTCTCGTGAATGTATACATGTCAGCAATCAGAACATTTTTCTATTTTTTCGCTGAATAATATTTCCTCGCATGCACGTATATACGTGTGGTGGGGTCTGTGTAAAATTATAAAAGGTAAAAATTGCTATTATTTTTAATTTTTTAAGGCTGATTTGTTATTATTTAAAGCTGGTCATTTGTTTTTCATGACTGCGTGTATGTAACTGGTAGAAATTGCAGTTTGTAATCCTTACTGATTTTTATATGGTTGTATTAAATATGCTGGGGAGGCGGGTAGTTTATGTTAATAATTATAGCGGGTTTATATGATAATAGTAGATGTGATGGGTTAGTAATGGTGTAGGGGGATTGGTGGTAATGATAATATTAGTAGGTAATAGTTATTGTAAACTGGTAGAAGTGATTACTAATGGTGGTGCAATGATAATAACAATAAATGTAATTATTGTGGTGGTACCTAGAACTACAGAGTGATTGTTTTTTGTTTTTTTTTGTTGTTTGTTTTTTTATCCGTTTGGTATAAATTCTGATAATAGGTATTTATTCTCATGTCTACATTTGGAGATTATCTCTGATCTTTTGTTTAGTAAATTATTTTGCGGAGTATGCGATATTATTGCTACTTTTTCGTATAGGCAAAATAGGCATTTTTTTTACTAATATTGCTGTAGGCAGGTGCTTTTTTTCAATATTTTCCAGTTTATTCTTGGTGTGATATTTCTGACTTTTAGCTGCCATATGTATGTGGATAGTGCTGGTCATCGGGTATTTTCTGTTGGTGAATGAAAGGTTGTGGTTATTTTTACTCTTCTTGAATAGACCCTCAGTGGCAGCGATGTAGTACATTGTGCTGTTGTTTGCACTTTCCTCGGCTTTATATATTGTATTCGTATGTTGGCAATTTCCCTGGAGAGGACATGTTGTTCTATTTCTGCACTTGCATTTTCGATCCTTGGTTTAATTTTTGTAGGTTTTCATTTTTTTGTTTTCCATAATAACACCAATACAGGCAATGTACATAAATCCAATTTAAAAAAAAAATAATCAGTTTGTCTGACGATCGCAAAATCGTGAAACGCAGGGTCACAAACTCAACATCAATCAACCAAATATGTTAGCACAATCTCTAATATTGAGTGCTTTCTAATAAGTACCGCGCATATAATATATAAATAATAATAATAATAATTAGAATAATAAGAATAAGAATAATATATATATATATATATATATACTCAATATTCAGTGGATTAACAGTATATTAATGCATACATTATGTTCTACTAGCGAAGTGATTTCGCCATTAATCGCATTAATATTGCTGATTGATTCTATGTATGATTATTTCTTATATATATATATATATATATATATATATATATATATATATATGTTCATATTTATATACACACACTTCCCCCCTGCTGATGAGCCCCAAGAATAGGATGAAACGTCCGTCCAGTGCTTTCTGCATTTTGTTGAGGATTGTACTAGACTCGAGGAATTACTAGAATACACACACACACACACACACACACACACACACATATATATATATATATATATATATATATATATATATATATATATATTTAAATGAGGAAAAGTTCAAACGTATCTGCACTTTTCTCAAGATGTATTATCTAAAAGGGTGGATAATTTTGACATACCCTT
>OZ010603.1:86065867-86165867 GCA_963932145.1 Acanthosepion lycidas
ACTTATTAGAAAGCGCTCAATATCAGAGATAGAGCTAACATATTTGGTTGGATTGATGTGAGTTTGTGACCTTGGGTTTCTTGCTTTTACGCTCGCAAAAGCGTGAAACCCAGGGTCACAAACTCACATCAGTCCAACCAAATATATATATATATTCGAACTCACATCTATCCAACCAAATATATATATATATATATATGTATATATCCAACCAAATATATATATATATATATATATATATATATATATATATATATATATATATATATATATAATTACAGAGATAATAAGAGTTACCAAATTATTCATCAGTGTTTTGTTTTCATGCGGAGGGCTGCGGACGCACAGTCAGCACACACCTTTACACACGCTTAAGCCTCCACACAAATAACTTATACATGAGAACAAAAAAAAATCAGATGAAAAGAAGATAAAATGCATATCCCGAAAGGGAAAAAGTGAAAGAAAGAAAGAAAGAAAGGGAACGATTTTTCCTATTTCATGTCGTTTTAGGCAAAACCTCTCGAATTTCTTAATTAAAAGTCTCTCCCCGACGGTGTCCATAAAATCCAAGTCATCATAATCCTGGCCGTCAGCCGTACTGACTTTATTTCGCATATGCGCTTACGGTCTGTTATTATTTATTTATGTTTTAGCCTGTATGATTGTATTATTCCTGCAGTCGCGAAATTAGAAACGGACTAGAAAAGAACGAATTACAAGCAAGTTGGAACCAGGGGTAGATTGGAAGAAATAAATAAATAAAAATATATATATATATACAAAGATGAGAGAGGAAGAATGATAGAGAGTAAAAAAAAAAAAAAAAAAAAAGAAAATTTTAAAAAAAGAAAGAAAGGAAGAAATAGGCAAAGATGTTTTAGAAGGAGAGAGGTAGTGTGTCTTGCTGTCCGGCGGGCACCTGTCGGTGTTGCGGCACTGGAGTAAACAATATATCTCCCGCGAATGAAGGTATCCGTGGGCGAAGGGCGTCCACTGCACATTCGCAGCTGGCGTCTAGCCTCACAACTCATTTTCTAATGTGTGAATTTGTGTACATTCTCTCCGGGAAGAAGTACTGACTATTGAATGCAAATGAAAGAGAAAGAGTGAGAGAAATATATAAAGTGGAAGATGGTTTAGAGTGAGAGAGAGAGAGAGAGAGAGAGAGAGAAATTAAGTAAAATAATGAAAGCCAGTGGGGCGGTGGCGGCTAGAGTGAGAGAGGCGAGAAATTCTGGAAGGTAAGAGGAAAAGAAAGAAAAAGAGCCGCGTGTAAGATGAACGGGAAGGTGAATAGAGAGAAGGGAAGAAAACGGGGTCAATAAGGAAAGAAAGAAAGAAGAAAGAAAGAAAAAAGAAAGAAAAAAAGAAAGAAAGAAAAAAGAAAGAAAGAAAGAAAGAAAGAAAGGATGAGTATCGAAAAGAAACATACTTTTGTGCCACATAATGAAAGAAAGAAAAAAAAGCATAGTAGGAAAGAAGTATGAGTAACGAAAGAAAGAAAGAAATAAAGAAAGAAGAAAGAAAGAAAAAAGAAAGAAAAAAGAAAGGAAGAAAAAAGAAAGAAAGAAAGGATGAGTAACGAAAAGAAACATACTTTTGTGCCACGTAATGAAAGAAAGAAAAAAAAGCATAGTAGGAAAGAAGTATGAGTAACGAAAGAAAGAAAGAAATAAAGAAAGAAGAAAGAAAGAAAAAAGAAAGAAAAAAAGAAAGGAAGAAAAAAGAAAGAAAGAAAGAAAGAAAGAAAGGATCAGTAACGAAAAGAAACATACTTTTGTGCCACGTAATGAAAGAAAGAAAAAAACGCATAGTAGGAAAGAAGTATGAGTAACGAAAGAAAGAAAGAAATAAAGAAAAAAGAAAGAAAGAAAAATGAAAGAAAAAAGAAAGCAAGAAAAAAGAAAGAAAGAAAGAAAGGATGAGTAACGAAAAGAAACATACTTTTGTGCCACATAATGAAAGAAAGAAAAAAAAGCATATTAGGAAAGAAGTATGAGTAACGAAAGAAAGAAAGAAATAAAGAAAGAAGAAAGAAAAAAGAAAGAACGAAAGAAAAAAGAAAGAAAGAAAGAAGAAAGAAAGAAAGAAAGGATGAGTAACGAAAAGAAACATACTTTTGTGCCACGTAATGAAAGAAAGAAAAAAGCATTGTAGGAAAGAAGTATCAGTAACGAAAGGAAGGAAGAAAGAAAGAAAGAAAGAAAGAAAGAAAGAAAGAGTTACTAAAGCCTTGGATTGTAAATTTGGTGATATAGTCGTTGTGAGTTCAATACCTCGGTTACTTTTAGACAGTAATTGAACAGTACTAAATAAAATACGAACTAGACGATATTGCAAGACATGAGCAGTGAGACAAGAACAGTTTAGCCCGGAAATTAAATAAATTGTTCAGTTCGGATTTCCCTTAGGTTACCGAGATAGATAAATATCTGAAGAAGACGGGAGCGACTAACGACCGAAACGTTGTGATAAAAACAACAAAGATTAGGAGAAGATTGCGAATATGCATAGTGTAAATAATGATAACTTGTCATCCTAAAAATTCAGACAAAACCGAGACTTATAATTTTGTTCCAGATGAAGGAAGGAAGAAAATATGGAAGGAAGGAAGGAAGGAAGGAAGGAAGAAAGGGTAACGGAATGGGGCGTATGCGATTGTTCCAAGTGAAAGAAGGAAGGAAGATAGGAAGCAAGAAAGAAAGAAATAAAGAAGGAAGTGTGACGTAAGGGAACTTATAGTTTTGTTCCAGGTAAAGGAAGGGAGGAAGGAAGGACGAAAACGTAATGGAAAGGGACTTGTCCCAGATGAAAGAAAGAATGGAAGGAAAGAAGGAAGGAAGGACGAAAACGTAATGGAAAGGGACTTGTCCCAGATGAAAGAAAGAATGGAAGGAAAGAAGGAAGGAAGGACGAAAACGTAATGGAAAGGGACTTGTCCCAGATGAAAGAAAGAATGGAAGGAAAAAGGAATAAAGGAAAGAGAAAAGAATAACAGACAGTACTTACACTTTTGTACCATGTGAAGAAAGAAAATAAAGAAGAGAAAGAAGAGAGTTACACTTTTGTTTCAGATGAAAGAAGGAAGGTAGGAAGGAAAGAAAGAAGGAAGGAAGAGTAAGGGAAAGGGACTTACACTTCTGTTTTGCATGAAGGAATGAAAAAGAAAGATATAAATGAAGGAAGAATAACGGAAAGAAACGTACGCTTTTGATCTAGTCGAAGAAAGAAAGAAAGAAAGAAAGAAAGAAAGAAGAGTAACGGAAAGGGACTTACAATTTTTTTTCACGTGAAGGAAGGAAGTTAGGAAGGAAGGAAAGAAGAAAGGAAGAAAGGAAGGAAAGAAATAAAGAAAGGAAACGTAACGGAAAATGACGTACGCTTTTGTTCCAGGGGGAGGAACGAAAAAAGAAATAAAAGAAGAAAGATTAACGCAGAAGAAAGAAAGAAAGAAAGAGTAACGAAAGTTGCGTACGCTTTTGTTCCAGGTGAAGGAAGGAAGTAAAAGAAGGAAGGCAGGAAGGAAGGAAGGAAGGAAGGAAGGAAAGAAAGAAGGAAGGGAGGGAGGGAGGAAGGAAAAAAGGAAGGAAGGAAGGAAAAGAAGGAAGGAAGGAAATAGAAGCAAAGGATAGAAGGAATGAATGAAGAAAAAGGAAGGAAGGAAAGAAGGAAATAGAAGGAAGGAAGGAAGGAAATAGAAGCAAAGGAAGGAAGGAAGGAAGGAAAGAAAAGGAATGAAGGAAAGAAGGAAATAGAAGCAATGAAAGGAATGAAGGAAGGAAGGAAAAGTAGCGTAAAATGACTTACACTTTCCTTACAGGTGAAGAAACGCCGGAAGAAAGATTTATAGGGAGGAAGAGTAACGGAAAGGGACGTACGATTTTGTTTAAAAGAAAGAAAGAAAGAAAGAAAGAAAGAAAGAAAGAATTAAACAAACATTCAAACCCAGTATGCTAAAGGAAAAGGTGTACTCAATGAAAACAGCAGATGCAACACACTTGACTGGAAGCATAAAGATTGAACATGCTAAAATTAAAGGCAATGTGGAGTTATTATATGGAGTTCTCGTGAATCATAAAAAAACATCAAGCTTTACATAACAAATGATGGAAATCATATTGAAGATATAATGGTATATTTAATATTCCAATTCAATAAGATCTTGTTGAAAAGTCCATTTCTATCTTTGCATAGGGCATCCAGACTTTTGGAACATTCTTTAGTATGGATAGCGGAGACAAACTTAACTTCGAACAGAACAAGACGATGAAAAGTTTCAAGAAGCAAAAAAAATCACTTGAAACGAAAAAAAAAGATACAAAACTGTTACGTAATATCAGTCCTCCTATATGGCAGTGAATGCTGAACAACAGTCAGACAGATGAAAACTTGAGCCAACAGAATTATGGCTGTAAAGAAGAATGCTGAGAATAGTTTGGATTGAAAAAGAAATTCGAAGACGCGTTGACACAGCAAATCATACGTTCAAAATGAGAAGCAAATTGTTAAGAAAGCGAGAAAAATCCGTTAGAAACAAAGAAAAAGGTATTGAACTGTTATACAATATCAGACCTCCTGTATGGCAGTGAATGCATGGACAATCTCCACACAGATGAAGAAGATATTTAAAGCAACAAAAACAAAGAAGATTACTTAATATTACGTAATATGTCATCCTCTCTAGCAGTGAAAGTTTTGTAATCTCCACACAGATGAAGAAGTGTCTTGAAACAAAATAATCAAAGAAAATAATACTGAACTGTTATGTAATATCAGTCCCCCTGTATGGCAGTGAATGCATGGACAATCTCTACACAAATGAAGAGTCTTGAAGCAGCAGAAACAAAATCAATAGTATTGAACTCTTATTAATATCAGTCCTCTTATGTGGCAGTGAATACTGGACAATCTCCTCACAGATGAAGAAAAGTCTTGAAGCAAGATAATCAAAGAAAATAATACTGAATTTTTATGTAATATCAATCCTCCCATATGGCAGTCAGTCCGTAGACAATCTATTCACAGATGAAGAAGGGTCTTGAAGCAACAGAAACAAAGAAAATTTAATTGAACTGATATTTAATATCAGACCTTCTCTATGAATACTGGATAATCTTCTCACAGATGAAGAAGAAACATTTTAGAAAATATGAATGTGTTCAGACTTTGGGGATATACAGTACATACATGCACGATATATATTCAGTTGAAAAAGACCTAGGTTTAATGGATTACATTCTATTTCAAGCAGTTTGAAAACGACGGAATTAAGTCAAACACATCTTGCTAAAAGCATTTTGCTAAACACATCTGGTTAAATAAATCTAGTTAAACAGATGCGAAAGTACTCGAATGTAAACAACAAAAAATATCTTTGATAAAAATTAATTAAAAATTATAATCCCGATGTCAAATAGAGTCGGAAATTAAAAAGACAATATAAAAATTTAACCACAGACCTTTTCGGTCGGTGTTATTTAATAAAGTTTGTATGGACGGATTCTTGCTGCGTACACACACAGTATATATATATATATATATATATATATATATATGTATATATATATATATATATATGTGTGTGTGTGTGTGTGTGCGTGTGTATGAAGAAATACAGTTTTATGATGTACTATATCTATAGGATAAAGTGCTAAATAGAGCGTATGTAAATATAAATGTGAACCATGAACAATTAGATGCGCCAGGCTGTTTCATGCTAGGCGCATTCATCAGGCCGCGAGTGTTGGTATTTTCTCTGACTATTTATATATATGGGTCAGTGGTGCATTGTGGTAGTCCATTCTGGCGGTTATTTTGGTGGGAGTAGCTTTTTTATTTATGTGGGTTAATTTATTTTACTTGTTTTTTATTATTCTCATTTTTTTATTTTATATATTTATTTATTCTTTTCGGTTTTCGATGTTTTATTAACGTAGTAAAAAATTTGCTTAGGTCGTTTATTTAATAATTTGTTTTGGTCTGGGAAGATAATTAAAGCTATTTATTCGTCCAATTTTTTTATTTAGTTGGATTGATATTTTTACTTGCTTTTGATTATTTATTCTTATTTTTATTTGTTGTAATGGTTAATGGCTTGGTATTGGTCGCGGCACCAAATGCGACGTTCTAACTTTTTGGTGATTCGAATGGGAATCTGGTTAGATTCTGTATCAGCCTTGTTCTCAGCTCGCTTCCAACGTCTGGTTACCGAAGTAACTGCTTTGATTTCCATTCTAATCTACCCACGTTGTGAATTGATCTTAGGCAGACGAAATCAATCAGTCGCCGGGCCGTAATGCAAGTCGAGTTCGAATAAGGGTGATATCGCACAAGTTTATGTAAGAGAAAATAAAATAATAACTCGAAAAGTTCAAATGTGTTAAAAAAAGGATAACAATATTTTATATATGGTTGCTGAATACAGGACTGCGTCTACTTCCCAACCCGCTATATGGATTCGTGACACTTTGTGTTTGTTAGGCGAGTCTTAACATCTTAAGTTGTTTGTTCTTTAAGAAACTGGTTCTTGGTGTATCTTCAGGCGATATTCGTAAAACTTGTTTTGGTGGTGTGAGTCTAAGTCGTTCTTCAAAAATAAATTGTTCTTGGCTAGAAGTCAGCTATCTGTGAGGCTATTAACTCTGTAACTGTCTCTGCCAATTGCCAACTCAAACTCCAACTGCTTTTCACTCGCTGCGATTCTACTTATATGGACGCCGACAAAAACTGGGGTGGGCATGTCGGGGTTTGAGGTTCCTTGATAATTCTCAACCCACAATCCATTTCTTTGGTTTCGGTCAGGAAAATTTTATTATTTTTCCATTTTTTTCGTCTTCCCACCTCCTTCTGTTTTCATATTGGTATCTCACCATGCCCTCAGAGGGTGTCAACGGGTTTGCCCTCTCTCTAGCAGTGGCATCTCACACCTATCCCTTCAGGGAGCGCAACAGGCCTCCCCCCTTCTTCACATGATTACCTCCACCTAACGCTCATGCCACCATTCAGCCAATGGGCGCTCAGCAGCGTGGGTGCGGCCAGACTAGCCTCGGTTTAAAAATCTTGCTCAAAAAAAAAAAATTATCTTCCTGTTTTTTTTTTCTTTTTCCTTTCTTCCCTTTCTTTTCTTTCGTAGTCTGGTCCCTTAATCGCAGTTCTTATCCTAAATGTCACCTGGAATTCGTCAATCAGATTTTCGCCAGCATCAAGTGGGTGGTCATGTGAACGTATTTGCATTCTTGGTGCCAATTACTGATCCGATAAAATAGTTTCGCTATCCTAGCCAGTTCTGACACAAAACAGATGCCTTTTCCAAACGACCTTTCCGTAGATAACTAACGTTTTAGTCTTTTGTTTTTTGTAACTCTGTGTGGTCCAATGGACATTTTCGTTCTTCGGTCAGCGGGTGCTTAATTAATTTTTATCTATTTAGAATTCTGCCCTTTAGGTCATTTGACCAGCCTGTAATTTTCACCTGCCCCGTAACTTAAATCAGATTAAATTCAGTATCTTCCTTTCTCGACAATGGAAATAAAAAATTTTACCACTTTTCTTTGTCAGAAAAATAACACCGCTTAGTGTCGTTTTCGTGATGGCTTCTTATCATCCAACTTTAATTCTCGCCTTTCTTTTTTTTCTTCTTTCTTTTTTTTTTTAGCAAGCCAGTGTCACATATTATACGTATATATATATATATATATATATATATATATATATATATATATATATATATATATATATATATAATGGTAAAAGACAATAGGAAAACTTATTATTAACCGTCGCGTTTCGTCCAATGTGTACTTTTTGAAGGCAAAAACGAAATGAATTCATTAAAACAAAGTAACTATTAACAACAAACCAAATGTCCTTAGCAACTAGAAGAGAACGTTCTTGTATTCATATTGTCAACTGAAAATTACAATTTTCATTAAAGAATTAAAATTAAATTAAATTAAAACAAATATACGGAGTTTAGAACGGCTCATGATCAAATATATACATTCGATTTCTGTTATATTTAGCAATATATATTTGAATAATGATCTGCCGCCTCAATACATTATCTCTCTGTGTCTCTCTCTGCCTCTCTTTCTATATATATATATATATATATATATATATATTAGGTTGGTGCAAAAATAATGACGTAATAATGTCGTTTTTTGACGTTAAAAATACGTTAAAAAACGACATTTTACGTCATTATTTTTGCACCAACCTAATATATATATAGATATATATTTAATTAATTCATCGAGTCTGACAGAAACCTCAACAGAATGCAGAAAGCACTGGACGGCCGTTTCGTCCTATATTTGGGACTCATCACCACTGCACATCCGCAGCCGAGGATTGAAATCCTGACAGGTTGTCAAGCTAACATCATACCAACTGCTCCACCGGGCCTCGGTGACGAAGAGATTACAAATCAGACTCGCTCACATATTCCGTGGTGGAACTCAATTGAGATTCTCTCAAACCATAGGACTGTGCCCCCTGGAGCCACGACTACTCCAACTGGAGCATTAGAAGCCGGTTCAAGCGATGATAAACACAGATAGTAATTTTCAGGAGGATTTGATTTGATAATTATATTTAATTAATTCATCGAGTCTGGTAGAAACCTCAACAGAATGTAGAAAGCACTGGACGGCCGTTTCGTCCTATATTTGGGACTCATCAGCAGTGCGGACCCACTGGATATAACATATATATATATATATATATATATATATATATATATATATATATGTATATATATATATATATATATAGCATATTTTAATCCAGGTATGTTTGGTTAAGTAATTTAGACGTATGATGTCTATTTATTAGGTGGGTGCAAAAATAATGACGTAATAATGTCGTTTCTGACGTATTTTTTAACGTACGTCATTATTCTTGCACCAACCTAATATTTTAGCTTATATCCTTTCAAGTCCACGAATTAATTTATTGGTAGCTGTAGAATATTGATTAAGAAAAATTCTAAAACATTTTTGCTTTCATCTTCAACCTTGGCTTCCAGACGGCATCGGGATCTCCTGCACCTCTTCTTGATGATCTTTTTTAAGGTGGTATATGTTGCCATAATCCTTGGCTTTGGTGTCATAAGATGGCTTTGTTGGTCTCTCGATCAATTGCGTCCCACACATGTAAATCAACGGGGTTAACGTCTGGGGAGTTAGGTGGCCAGACAGAAGGGATGATGTGGTCTCAGAAACTGTCTAACAGCTATATATATAATGATGAAATGTATATGATAAATTATAGTTTTAAGATATACTATATTTATGCGTAAATGTCTTCATGCTTGTTACCGTTTTTTTTTTCAAATATATATATATATATATATATATATATATATATATATATATATATAGAGAGAGAGAGAGAGAGAGAGAAAGAGAGAAAGAGAGAGAGATGTTGCCTTCCAAGGCTATAGAATCCAATATGTCCTACTATTTACCCATAGTTGGAGGGAGAAGAAGAGGATCCATACTTTTCCCAAGGGTATTAGCACATAAGTGAATGTAATGGATACGTTATTTTTCCGTGGCATTCTGCAGAGTCCTGCTGGCAGACAAAGGATCTTCCTCCAGCCACCCTCTTTATTCAGAATGGCACTACCTCCTCAAGTCACTTGATGTAGGCCTCCATGTAGAGTCTGAAGCGTACACCAACAAATTCTGGATTTCTTTTCTTATCAGAAGAACCAGTCAGTTTTCCGCGCTAACGCACCTTCGTAATCACCATTAGACTGATCCTCCTCTTTCTGAATACTCGTCGATGTCCTCAGATTGACACCCAAACACTCTGAAATGCTCGTATTGGGGGTTCCTGCGCGAATGCCAAGCAGTACAGCTTGCTGTTTCCCAATTTATGGGTGAGTGAATTGAGTCTTTTTCACAGACGGTGGCCAACTGAACCTACAATTCGGATTGTCTACAAAATAAAAAAATAATAAAAAACTTCCAAAAAACAAGCATATGTCCAAAAATAAAAATATAAAATGGCGGCAATATACCCATTTCACTCTGTGTACATACTCTTGTCTCTCCCGTCGACATTCGACGTATGAGGGCCAAGCGGATCAGTTCTTAGGAAAAAAACTGACAGCCCGGTACCGGCACATGAGATTTGATTATAGTGGAAAAGGTTTTGTGCAGAACCACCCACACATTTTGAAGGGCCGAATACAGAGACTTGGTGCACTACGTGCCACAGGGTTACTAAACGACCCTCCTAGACCAATCGCCCTCCAAGTCAGTCCTGCTATTTACCCATAGCTCGAGGGAGAAGAAGAGGATTCACACCTTTCCCAAGGGGATTAGCACGTAAGTGAATGTAATGAATTCGAGTGAAATTGGAACTCGGCTCTCCGATACCTCAATCCAAGCCTCTATCCATTACTCCACCGTACCTCTGTGTCTGAGTATATATATATATATATATTTGTGTGTATAGCAGGCCTCTCGTATACCCGTCTATTCAGTTTTCATTTGTGTTTATTCAACACCCAGAGAACCCACCTATGTTCAGCTTAGTTACAGTTTCTGGGAGGGTGTTATCTAGCATGATCAACAATCTGAACAAGGCCAGCACACTCAAACCCCCTGTCACAATGACTGCTATCACGTGTTCCGTCTACCCAATTTTATTCACTTGGGTCAACGGTATAGTTTTCAGGCAATTTCCAAAGGAGCCGCATGTATATAAGTAATTATTTTGGGGATTTTGGCGAATCATATACTAATTCGTCAGAATGCAGAAAGTTTCGTCCTATTTGGGACTCATCCATTACCAAGAATCGAACACGGACCGTTTTGATGCATCGCAAACGTCATACCAACTGTACCACGGAACACGGTGACGAAGAAGACACAAACGAGATTCAATATAGAGCCGCTACTCAGTTCCGCAGCGATAATCATCCAAGTATTCAGATGACCTCATAACAGTGCCCCAAGAGCCACGACTGCATTTTTTATCATTCCGCTCCATCACAGAGCATTAACTGGGTCAAGCAAATATATAGAATTTTGGGAACTTTTAATTAAAAGGTGTAAATATAATTTATAAATTCATGAATCATTCATACAAAAAAACAAATATAGAGGTTAATGATTTAAATGGCGAGAATACATCGTCGCAAACAATATAAATAAGATACATCAATCCCGAACCTGTATATGAATGATATGATACCCGTTTATAAATTCCAGTTGCATAAATTAAAAAGACCTTATGCAACTGGAATTTATAAACGGGGATCATATCATTCATATACAGGTTCGGGGTTGATGTATCTTATTTATATTGTTTGCGATGTATTTAAATCATTAACCTCTATATTTGTTTTTTGTATGAATGATTCATAAATTTATATATATATATATATATATATATATATATATATATATATGTGTGTGTGTGTGTGTGTGTGTGTGTGTGTGTCTGTGTGTGTACGTGTATGTATATTCTGTTCATACGTTGTTTTTAAAATAATTGTCAAACTCAGTTCATTTTATAATACACACACACACACATATATATATATATATATGTATATATATATGTATATATATATATATGTATATATATTTATATATATATATATATATATGTGTGTGTGTGTGTGTGCGAGTGTGATAATGAAGTGTATTTAGATAGAATTATTTCTTTTTCTTATACAATATTTCCAATGTTTTTCTGTTGATTTTATTATCTTTTTCAAATTTTTTATAAGTTGACTTAGCTTGCTAGATAGAGGGATAGAAACAGATTGAGATAGATAGGAATGGTCGAAGACAGGTAATGAACAGACTGACAGATAGATAGATAGATAGATAGATAGATAGATAGATAGATAGATAGATAATCAGTTGAGATAGATAGATAGATAGATAGATAAACAACCCGAGATAGATAGATAAACAACCTGAGATAGATAGATAGATAGATAAACAACCTGAGATAGATAGATAGATAGATAAACAACCCGAGATAGATAGATAGATAGATAGATAAACAACCCGAGATAGATAGATAGATAGATAGATAGATAAACAACCCGAGATAGATAGATAGATAGATAAACAACCTGAGATAGATAGATAGATAGATAGATAGATAAACAACCCGAGATAGATAGATAGATATATAGATAGATAAACAACCCGAGATAGATAGATAAACAACCTGAGATAGATAGATAGATAGATAGATAGATAGATAGATAGATAGATAAACAACTTGAGATAGATTCTGTTTAATATTGTAAAATACAATAATTTTTGGCACATTTTGGGAGTGGAGTTGAGGTTGGTCATCCTGACATTTTTCTACACCACTGTTCAACCGGTGGCTGGACATTATGTCATTTTGCTCTACCACTGTTCAACCAGTGGCTGGGCATTATGACATTTTTCTACACCACTGTTCAACCGGTGGCTGCGCATTATGACATTTTTCTACACCCGGTCAAAAATCTCTAATAAATAGTAGGTAATTTTCACGGTAGATATAAAAATAGTTTCATATGATTACCCACCGGTTAAACAATAGGAGAACATTAAGTAATTTCCATCAACATCTGATCAACGGATGGCTGCGGATTAGGTCAGTTTTGATTATCATCGTTCATCTGGTATCTGGGCCTAACGACATTTTTTCCACCACTGTTCAACTGATGGCTGGTCATTGCGTCACTTTTCTCTACCACTCACAAACCGGTGGCTAGGAATTCAGACATTGTTCTCTACAACTGTTCAAAAGATGGCTGGGCATTACGTCATTATTCTCTAAAACTGTTCAACGGGAAGCTAGGCATTAAGTCATTTTTCTCTACTACTGTTCAACCGGGGGCTGGGCATTATGACATTTTTCTACACCACTGTTCAACCGGTGGCTGGGCATTATGACATTTTTCTACACCACTGTTCAACCTGTGGTTGGGCATTATGTCATTTTTCTCTACCACAGTTCAACGGATGCATGGACATTATGTCATAACTCTCTACCACTGTTCAACCGGTGGCTGGGAATTATGTCATTTTTCTCTACCACAGTTCAACGGATGGCTGGGCATTATGTCATTATTCTCTACCACTGTTCAACCGGTGGCTGGGCATTATGACATTTTTCTACACCACTGTTCAAGCAGTGGCTGGGCATTATGTCATTTTTCTCTACCACAGTTCAACGGATGCCTGGACATTATGTCATAACTCTCTACCACTGTTCAACCGGTGGCTGGGCATTATGTCATTTTTCTCTACCACAGTTCAACGGATGGCTGGACATTATGTCATTATTCTCTACCACTGTTCAACCGGTGGCTGGGCATTATGACATTTTTCTACACCACTGTTCAAGCAGTGGCTGGGAATTATGTCATTTTTCTCTACCACAGTTCAACGGATGGCTGGACATTATGTCATTTTTCTCTACCACTGTTCAACCAGTGGCTGGGCATTATGACATTTTCTACACCACTGTTCAACCGGTGGCTGGGCATTATGACATTTTTCTACACCACTGTTCAAGCAGTGGCTGGGCATTATGTCATTTTTCTCTACCACATTTCAACGGATGGCTGGACATTATGTCATTATTCTCTACCACTGTTCAACCAGTGGTTGGGCATTATGACATTTTTCTACACCACTGTTCAACCGGTGGCTGGGCATTATGACATTTTTCTAAACCACTGTTCAACCGGTGGCTGGGCATTATGACATTTTTCTCTACCACAGTTCAACGGATGCCTGGACATTATGTCATTATTCTGTACCACTGTTCAACCGGTGGCTGGGCATTAGGACATTTTTCTACACCACTGTTCAACCGGTGGATGGGAATTATGTCATTTTTCTACACCACTGTTCAAGGAGTGGCTGGGCATTATGACATTTTTCTACACCACTGTTCAACCGGTGGCTGGGCATTATCAGATTTTTCTACACCACTGTTCAAGCAGTGGCTGGGCATTATGACATTTTTCTACACCACTGTTCAAACGGTGGCTGGGCATTATGACATTTTTTTACACCACTGTTCAACCGGTGGCTGGGCATTATGACATTTTTTTACACCACTGTTCAAGCAGTGGCTGGGCATTATGACATTTTTCTACACCACTGTTCAAACGGTGGCTGGGCATTATGACATTTTTCTACACCACTGTTCAACCGGTGGCTGGGCATTATGACATTTTTCTCTACCACTGTTCAACCGTTGGCTCGGCATTATGTTATTTTTCTCTACCTCTGTTCAACCGTTGGCTAGGAATTATGTCATTTTCTCTACCACTGTTCAACCAGTGGCTGGGCATTATGTCATTTTTCTCTACCACTGTTCAACCGTTGGCTAGGAATTATGTCATTTTTCTCTATCACTGTTCAACCAGGGGCTGGGCATTATGTCATTTTTGTCTACCACTGTTCAACCGTTGGCTCGGCATTATGTCATTTTTCTCTACCAGTGTTAAACCGTTGGCTAGGAATGGTGTCATTTTTCTCTACCACTGTTCAACCGGTGGCTGGGCATTATGTCATTTTTCTCTACCACTGTTAAACCGTTGGCTAGGAATTATGTAATTTTTCTCTACCAATCTTCAACCGGTGGATGGGCATTATGTCATTTTTCTCTACCACTGTTTAACCGTTGGCTGGGCATTATGTCATTTTTCTCTATCACTGTTCAACCGGTGGCTGGGCATTATGTCATTTTTCTCCACCACTGTTTAACCGTTGGCTAGTAATTATGTCATTTTTCTCTACCAATCTTCAACCGGTGGATGGGCATTATGTCATTTTTCTCTACCACTGTTTAACCGTTGGCTGGGCATTATGTCATTTTTGTCTACCACTGTTCAACCGTTGGCTCGGCATTATGTCATTTTTCTCTACCACTGTTAAACCGTTGGCTAGGAATGATGTCATTTTTCTCTACCACTGTTCAACCGGTGGCTGGGCATTATGTCATTTTTCTCTACCACTGTTCAACCAGTGGCTGGGCATTATGACATTTTCTACACCACTGTTCAACCGGTGGCTGGGCATTATGACATTTTTCTACACCACTGTTCAAGCAGTGGCTGGGCATTATGTCATTTTTCTCTACCACAGTTCAACGGATGGCTGGACATTATGTCATTATTCTCTACCACTGTTCAACCAGTGGTTGGGCATTATGACATTTTTCTACACCACTGTTCAACCGGTGGCTGGGCATTATGACATTTTTCTAAACCACTGTTCAACCGGTGGCTGGGCATTATGACATTTTTCTCTACCACAGTTCAACGGATGCCTGGACATTATGTCATTCTTCTGTACCACTGTTCAACCGGTGGCTGGGCATTATGACATTTTTCTACACCACTGTTCAAGCAGTGGCTGGGCATTATGTCATTTTTCTCTACCACAGTTCAACGGATGGCTGGACATTATGTCATTATTCTCTACCACTGTTCAACCAGTGGCTGGGCATTATGACATTTTTCTACACCATTGTTCAACCGGTGGCTGGGCATTATGACATTTTTCTACACCACTGTTCAAGGAGTGGCTGGGCATTATGACATTTTTCTACACCACTGTTCAACCGGTGGCTGGGCATTATGAGATTTTTTTACACCTCTGTTCAAGCAGTGGCTGGGCATTATGTCATTTTTCTCTACCACAGTTCAACGGATGGCTGGACATTATGTCATTATTCTCTACCACTGTTCAACCGGTGGCTGGGCATTATCACATTTTTCTACACCACTGTTCAACCGGTGGCTGGACATTATCACATTTTTCTCTACCACTGTTCAACCAGTGGCTGGGCATTATGACATTTTTCTACACCACTGTTCAACCGCTGGCTGGGCATTATAAAATTTTTCTACACCACTGTTCAAGCAGTGGCTGGGCATTATGACATTTTTCTACACCACTGTTCAAGCAGTGGCTGGGCATTATGTCATTTTTCTCTACCACAGTTCAACGGATGGCTGGATATTATGTCATTATTCTCTACCACTGTTCAACAAGTGGCTGGGAATTATGTCATTTTTCTACACCACTGTTCAAGGAGTGGCTGGGCATTATGACATTTTTCTACACCACTGTTCAACCGGTGGCTGGGCATTATGAGATTTTTCTACACCACTGTTCAAGCAGTGGCTGGGCATTATGACATTTTTCTACACCACTGTTCAAACGGTGGCTGGGCATTATGACATTTTTCTACACCACTGTTCAACCGGTGGCTCGGCATTATGACCTTTTTTTACACCACTGTTCAAGCAGTGTCTAGGCATTATGACATTTTTCTACACCACTGTTCAAACGGTGGCTGGGCATTATGACATTTTTCTACACCACTGTTCAACCGGTAGCTGGGCATTATGACATTTTTCTACACCACTGTTCAAGCAGTGGCTGGGCATTATGTCATTTTTCTCTACCACAGTTCAACGGATGGCTGGACATTATGTCATTATACTCTACCACTGTTCAACCGGTGGCTGGGCATTATGACATTTTTCTACACCACTGTTCAAGCAGTGGCTGGGCATTATGTCATTTTTCCCTACCACTGTTCAACCTGTGGTTGGGCATTATGTCATTTTTCTCTACCACAGTTCAACGGATGCCTGGACATTATGTCATTTTTCTCTACCACTGTTCAACCGGTGGCTGGGCATTATGACATTTTTCTACACCACTGTTCAACCTGTGGTTGGGCATTATGTCATTTTTCTCTACCACAGTTCAACGGATGCCTGGACATTATGTCATTACTCTCTACCACTGTTCAACCGGTGGCTGGGAATTATGTCATTTTTCTCTACCACAGTTCAACGGATGGCTGGGCATTATGACATTTTTCTCTACCACTGTTCAACCAGTGGCTAGGCATTATGACATTTTTCTACACCACTGTTCAACTGGTGGCTGGGCATTATGACATTTTTCTACACCACTGTTCAAGCAGTGGCTGGGCATTATGTCATTTTTCTCTACCACAGTTCAACGGATGGCTGGACATTATGTCATTATTCTCTACCACTGTTCAACCGGTGGCTGGGCATTATGACATTTTTCTACACCACTGTTCAAGCAGTGGCTGGGCATTATGTCATTTTTCTCTACCACAGTTCAACGGATGGCTGGACATTATGTCATTATTCTCTACCACTGTTCAACCAGTGGCTGGGCATTATGACATTTTTCTACACCATTGTTCAACCGGTGGCTGGGCATTATGACATTTTTCTACACCACTGTTCAAGGAGTGGCTGGGCATTATGACATTTTTCTACACCACTGTTCAACCGGTGGCTGGACATTATGTCATTATTCTCTACCACTGTTCAACCGGTGGCTAGGCATTATGACATTTTTCTACACCACTGTACAACCGGTGGCTGGACATTATGTCATTTTTCTCTACCACTGTTCAACCGGTGGCTGGGCATTATGACATTTTTCTACACCACTGTTCAACCGGTGGCTGGACATTATGTCATTATTCTCTACCACTGTTCAACCGGTGGCTAGGCATTATGACATTTTTCTACACCACTGTACAACCGGTGGCTGGACATTATGTCATTTTTCTCTACCACTGTTCAACGGATGGCTGGACATTATGTCATTTTTCTCTACCACTGTTCAACCGGTGGCTGGACATTATGTCATTTTTCTCTACCACTGTACAACCGGTGGCTGGGCATTATGACATTTTTCTCTACCACTGTTCAACCGGTGGCTGGGCATTATGAGATTTTTCTCTACCACTGTTCAACCGGTGGCTGGGCATTATGACATTTTTCTACACCACTGTTCAAGCAGTGGCTGGACATTATGTCATTATTCTCTACCACAATTCAACGGATGGCTGGACATTATGTCATTATTCTCTACCACTGTTCAACCGGTGGCTGGGCATTATGACTTTTTTCTACACCACTGCTCAACCGGTGGATGGACATTATGCCATTTTTCTCTACCACTGTTCAACCAGTGGCTGGGCATTATGACATTTTTCTACACAACTGTTCAACCGGTGGCTGGGCATTATGACATTTTTCTACACCACTGTTCAAGCAGTGGCTGGACATTATGTCATTATTCTCTACCAATGTTCAACCGGTGGCTGGGCATTATGTCATTTTTCTCTACCACAGTTCAACGGATGGCTGGAAATTATGTCATTATTCTCTACCACTGTTCAAGCAGTGGCTGGGCATTATGACATTTTTCTACACCACTGTTCAAGCAGTGGCTGGGCATTATGTCATTTTTCTCTACAACAGTTCAACGGATGGCTGGATATTATGTCATTATTCTCTACCACTGTTCAACAAGTGGCTGGGAATTATGTCATTTTTCTACCCCACTGTTCAAGGAGTGGCTGGGCATTATGACATTTTTCTACACCACTGTTCAACCGGTGGCTGGGCATTATGAGATTTTTCTACACCACTGTTCAAGCAGTGGCTGGGCATTATGACATTTTTCTACACCACTGTTCAAACGGTGGCTGGGCATTATGACATTTTTCTACACCACTGTTCAAGCAGTGGCTGGACATTATGTCATTATACTCTACCACTGTTCAACCGGTGGCTGGGCATTATGACATTTTTCTACACCACTGTTCAAGCAGTGGCTGGGCATTATGTCATTTTTCCCTACCACTGTTCAACCTGTGGTTGGGCATTATGTCATTTTTCTCTACCACAGTTCAACGGATGCCTGGACATTATGTCATTACTCTCTACCACTGTTCAACCGGTGGCTGGGAATTATGTCATTTTTCTCTACCACAGTTCAACGGATGGCTGGGCATTATGACATTTTTCTCTACCACTGTTCAACCAGTGGCTAGGCATTATGACATTTTTCTACACCACTGTTCAACCGGTGGCTGGGCATTATGACATTTTTCTACACCACTGTTCAACTGGTGGCTGGGCATTATGACATTTTTCTACACCACTGTTCAAGCAGTGGCTGGGCATTATGTCATTTTTCTCTACCACAGTTCAACGGATGGCTGGACATTATGTCATTATTATCTACCACTGTTCAACCAGTGGCTGGGCATTATGACATTTTTCTACACCACTGTTCAACCGGTGGCTGGGCATTATGACATTTTTCTACACCACTGTTCAAGGAGTGGCTGGGCATTATGACATTTTTCTACACCACTGTTCAACCGGTGGCTGGACATTATGACATTTTTCTACACCACTGTTCAACCGGTGGCTGGACATTATGTCATTATTCTCTACCACTGTTCAACCGGTGGCTAGGCATTATGACATTTTTCTACACCACTGTACAACCGGTGGCTGGACATTATGTCATTTTTCTCTACCACTGTTCAACCGGTGGCTGGGCATTATGACATTTTTCTACACCACTGTTCAAGCAGTGGCTGGACATTATGTCATTATTCTCTACCACAATTCAACGGATGGCTGACATTATGTCATTATTCTCTACCACTGTTCAACCAGTGGCTGGGCATTATGACTTTTTTCTACACCACTGCTCAACCGGTGGCTGGACATTATGCCATTTTTCTCTACCACTGTTCAACCAGTGGCTGGGCATTATGACATTTTTCTACACAACTGTTCAACCGGTGGCTGGGCATTATGACATTTTTCTACACCACTGTTCAAGCAGTGGCTGGGCATTATGTCATTATTCTCTACCACAGTTCAACGGATGGCTGGACATTATGTCATTATTCTCTACCAATGTTCAACCGGTGGCTGGGCATTATGTCATTTTTCTCTACCACAGTTCAACGGATGGCTGGAAATTATGTCATTATTCTCTACCACTGTTCAACCGGTGGCAGGGCATTAAGACATTTTTCTACACCACTGTTCAACCGGTGGCTGGGCATTATGACATTTTTCTCTACCACTGTTCAACCGTTGGCTCGGCATTATGTTATTTTTCTCTACCTCTGTTCAACCGTTGGCTGGGCATTATGTCATTTTTGTCTACCACTGTTCAACCGTTGGCTGGGCATTATGTCATTTTTGTCTACCACTGTTCAACCGTTGGCTCGGCATTATGTCATTTTTCTCTACCACTGTTAAACCGTTGGCTAGGAATGATGTCATTTTTCTCTACCACTGTTCAACCGGTGGCTGGGCATTATGTCATTTTTCTCTACCACTGTTAAACCGTTGGCTAGGAATTATGTCATTTTTCTCTGCCAATCTTCAACCGGTGGAAGGGCATTATGTCATTTTTCTCTACCACTGTTTAACCGTTGGCTGGGCATTATGTCATTTTTCTCTACCACTGTTTAACCGTTGGCTGGGCATTATGTCATTTTTCTCTACCACTGTTTAACCGTTGGCTGGGCATTATGTCATTTTTCTCTACCACTGTTCAACCGTTGGCTCGGCATTATGTCATTTTTCTCTACCACTGTTTAACCGTTGGCTGGGCATTATGTCATTATTCTCTATCACTGTTCAACCGGTGGCTGGGCATTATGTCATTTTTCTCTACCACTGTTTAACCGTTGGCTAGGAATTATGTCATTTTTCTCTACCAATCTTCAACCGGTGGATGGTCATTATGTCATTTTTCTCTATCACTGTTCAACCGTTGGCTCGGCATTATGTCATTTTACTCTACCACTGTTCAACCGTTGGCTAGGAATTATGTCATTTTTCTCTATCACTGTTCAACCAGTGGCTGGGCATTATGTCATTTTTGTCTACCACTGTTAAACCGTTGGCTAGGAATGATGTCATTTTTCTCTACCACTGTTCAACCGGTGGCTGGACATTATGACATTTTTCTACACCACTGTTCAACCGGTGGCTGGGCATTATGACATTTTTCTACACCACTGTTCAACCGTTGGCTCGGCATTATGACATTTTTCTACACCACTGTTCAACCGGTGGCTGGACATTATGTCATTTTGCTCTACCACTGTTCAACCAGTGGCTGGGCATTATGACATTTTACTACACCACTGTTCAACCGGTGGCTGCGCATTATGACATTTTTCTACACCACTGTTCAAGCAGTGGCTGGGCATTATGTCATTTTTCTCTACCACTGTTCAACCGGTGGCTGGGCATTATGACATTTTTCTACACCACTGTTCAACCGGTGGCTGGGCATTATGACATTTTTCTACACCACTGTTCAACCGTTGGCTCGGCATTATGACATTTTTCTACACCACTGTTCAACCGGTGGCTGGACATTATGTCATTTTGCTCTACCACTGTTCAACCAGTGGCTGGGCATTATGACATTTTTCTACACCACTGTTCAACCGGTGGCTGCGCATTATGACATTTTTCTACACCACTGTTCAACCGTTGGCTCGGCATTATGACATTTTTCTACACCACTGTTCAACCGGTGGCTGGACATTATGTCATTTTGCTCTACCACTGTTCAACCAGTGGCTGGGCATTATGACATTTTTCTACACCACTGTTCAACCGGTGGCTGCGCATTATGACATTTTTCTACACCACTGTTCAAGCAGTGGCTGGGCATTATGTCATTTTTCTCTACCACTGTTCAACCGGTGGCTGGGCATTATGACATTTTTCTACACCACTGTTCAACCGGTGGCTGGGCATTATGACATTTTTCTACACCACTGTTCAACCGTTGGCTCGGCATTATGACATTTTTCTACACCACTGTTCAACCGGTGGCTGGACATTATGTCATTTTGCTCTACCACTGTTCAACCAGTGGCTGGGCATTATGACATTTTTCTACACCACTGTTCAACCGGTGGCTGCGCATTATGACATTTTTCTACACCACTGTTCAACCGGTGGCTGGGCATTATGACATTTTTCTACACCACTGTTCAAGCAGTGGCTGGGCATTATGTCATTATTCTCTACCACAGTTCAACGGATGGCTGGACATTATGTCATTATTCTCTACCACTGTCCAACCGGTGGCTGGACATTATGACATTTTTCTACACCACTGTTCAACCGGTGGCTGGACATTATGTCATTATTCTCTACCACTGTCCAACCGGTGGCTGGACATTATGACATTTTTCTACACCACTGTTCAACCGGTGGCTGGACATTATGTCATTTTTCTACACCACTGTTCAACCGGTGGCTGGACATTATGTCATTATTCTCTACCACTGTCCAACCGGTGGCTGGACATTATGACATTTTTCTACACCACTGTTCAACCGGTGGCTGGACATTATGTCATTTTTCTACACCACTGTTCAACCGGTGGCTGCGCATTATGACATTTTTCTACACCACTGTTCAAGCAGTGGCTGGACATTATGTCATTATTCTCTACCACAATTCAACGGATGGCTGGACATTATGTCATTATTCTCTACCAATGTTCAACCGGTGGCTGGGCATTATGTCATTTTTCTCTACCACAGTTCAACCGGTGGCAGGGCATTAAGACATTTTTCTACACCACTGTTCAACCGGTGGCTGGGCATTATGACATTTTTCTCTACCACTGTTCAACCGTTGGCTCGGCATTATGTTATTTTTCTCTACCACTGTTAAACCGTTGGCTAGGAATGATGTCATTTTTCTCTACCACTGTTCAACCGGTGGCTGGGCATTATGTCATTTTTCTCTACCACTGTTAAACCGTTGGCTATGAATTATGTCATTTTTCTCTACCAAACTTCAACCGGTGGATGGGCATTATGTCATTTTTCTCTACCACTGTTTAACCGTTGGCTGGGCATTATGTCATTTTTCTCTACCACTGTTTAACCGTTGGCTGGGCATTATGTCATTTTTCTCTACCACTGTTTAACCGTTGGCTGGGCATTATGTCATTTTTCTCTACCACTGTTCAACCGTTGGCTCGGCATTATGTCATTTTTCTCTACCACTGTTTAACCGTTGGCTGGGCATTATGTCATTTTTCTCTATCACTGTTCAACCGGTGGCTGGGCATTATGTCATTTTTCTCTACCACTGTTTAACCGTTGGCTAGGAATTATGTCATTTTTCTCTACCAATCTTCAACCGGTGGATGGGCATTATGTCATTTTTCTCTACCACTGTTTAACCGTTGGCTGGGCATTTTGTCATTTTTCTCTACCACTGTTTAACCGTTGGCTGGGCATTATGTCATTTTTCTCTACCACTGTTTAACCGTTGGCTGGGCATTATGTCATTTTTCTCTACCACTGTTCAACCGTTGGCTCGGCATTATGTCATTTTTCTCTATCACTGTTCAACCGTTGGCTCGGCATTATGTCATTTTTCTCTACCACTGTTCAACCGTTGGCTAGGAATTATGTCATTTTTCTCTATCACTGTTCAACCAGTGGCTGGGCATTATGTCATTTTTGTCTACCACTGTTAAACCGTTGGCTAGGAATAATGTCATTTTTCTCTACCACTGTTCAACCGGTGGCTGGGCATTATGTCATTTTTCTCTACCACTGTTAAACCGTTGGCTAGGAATTATGTCATTTTTCCTATCACTGTTCAACCGGTGGCTGGGCATTATGTCATTTTTCTCTACCACTGTTTAACCGTTGGCTGGGCATTATGTCATTTTTCTCTATCACTGTTCAACCGGTGGCTGGGCATTATGTCATTTTTCTCTACCACTGTTTAACCGTTGGCTAGGAATTATGTCATTTTTCTCTACCAATCTTCAACCGGTGGATGGGCATTATGTCATTTTTCTCTACCACTGTTTAACCGTTGGCTGGGCATTATGTCATTTTTCTCTACCACTGTTTAACCGTTGGCTGGGCATTATGTCATTTTTCTCTACCACTGTTTAACCGTTGGCTGGGCATTATGTCATTTTTCTCTACCACTGTTCAACCGTTGGCTCGGCATTATGTCATTTTTCTCTATCACTGTTCAACCGTTGGCTCGGCATTATGTCATTTTTCTCTACCACTGTTCAACCGTTGGCTAGGAATTATGTCATTTTTCTCTATCACTGTTCAACCAGTGGCTGGGCATTATGTCATTTTTGTCTACCACTGTTAAACCGTTGGCTAGGAATAATGTCATTTTTCTCTACCACTGTTCAACCGGTGGCTGGGCATTATGTCATTTTTCTCTACCACTGTTAAACCGTTGGCTAGGAATTATGTCATTTTTCCTATCACTGTTCAACCGGTGGCTGGGCATTATGTCATTTTTCTCTACCACTGTTTAACCGTTGGCTCGACATTATGTCATTTTTCTCTACCACTGTTCAACCGGTGGCTGGACATTATGTCATTTTTCTCTACCACTGTTAAACCGTTGGCTAGGAATGATGTCATTTTTCTCTATCACTGTTCAACCGGTGGCTGCACATAATGTCATTTTTCTCTACCACTGTTCAACCGGTGGCTGGACATTATGTCATTTTTCTCTACCACTGTTCAACCGGTGGCTTGGCATTATGTCATTTTTCTCTACCACTGTTAAACCGTTGGCTAGGAATGATGTCATTTTTCTCTATCACTGTTCAACCGGTGGCTGCACATAATGTCATTTTTCTCTACCACTGTTCAACCGGTGGCTGGACATTATGTCATTTTTCTCTACCACTGTTCAACCGGTGGCTTGGCATTATGTCATTTTTCTCTACCACTGTTAAACCGTTGGCTAGGAATTATGTCATTATTCTCTACCACTGTTCAACCAGTGGCTGGGCATTATGACATTTTTCTACACCATTGTTCAACCGGTGGCTGGGCATTATGACATTTTTCTACACCACTGTTCAAGGAGTGGCTGGGCATTATGACATTTTTCTACACCACTGTTCAACCGGTGGCTGGGCATTATGAGATTTTTTTACACCTCTGTTCAAGCAGTGGCTGGGCATTATGTCATTTTTCTCTACCACAGTTCAACGGATGGCTGGACATTATGTCATTATTCTCTACCACTGTTCAACCGGTGGCTGGGCATTATCACATTTTTCTACACCACTGTTCAACCGGTGGCTGGACATTATCACATTTTTCTCTACCACTGTTCAACCAGTGGCTGGGCATTATGACATTTTTCTACACCACTGTTCAACCGCTGGCTGGGCATTATAAAATTTTTCTACACCACTGTTCAAGCAGTGGCTGGGCATTATGACATTTTTCTACACCACTGTTCAACTGGTGGCTGGGCATTATGACATTTTTCTACACCACTGTTCAAGCAGTGGCTGGGCATTATGTCATTTTTCTCTACCACAGTTCAACGGATGGCTGGACATTATGTCATTATTATCTACCACTGTTCAACCAGTGGCTGGGCATTATGACATTTTTCTACACCACTGTTCAACCGGTGGCTGGGCATTATGACATTTTTCTACACCACTGTTCAAGGAGTGGCTGGGCATTATGACATTTTTCTACACCACTGTTCAACCGGTGGCTGGACATTATGACATTTTTCTACACCACTGTTCAACCGGTGGCTGGACATTATGTCATTATTCTCTACCACTGTTCAACCGGTGGCTAGGCATTATGACATTTTTCTACACCACTGTACAACCGGTGGCTGGACATTATGTCATTTTTCTCTACCACTGTTCAACCGGTGGCTGGGCATTATGACATTTTTCTACACCACTGTTCAACCGGTGGCTGGACATTATGTCATTTTTCTCTACCACTGTTCAACCGGTGGCTGGGCATTATGACATTTTTCTACACCACTGTTCAAGCAGTGGCTGGACATTATGTCATTATTCTCTACCACAATTCAACGGATGGCTGGACATTATGTCATTATTCTCTACCACTGTTCAACCGGTGGCTGGGCATTATGACTTTTTTCTACACCACTGCTCAACCGGTGGATGGACATTATGCCATTTTTCTCTACCACTGTTCAACCAGTGGCTGGGCATTATGACATTTTTCTACACAACTGTTCAACCGGTGGCTGGGCATTATGACATTTTTCTACACCACTGTTCAAGCAGTGGCTGGGCATTATGTCATTATTCTCTACCACAGTTCAACGGATGGCTGGACATTATGTCATTATTCTCTACCAATGTTCAACCGGTGGCTGGGCATTATGTCATTTTTCTCTACCACAGTTCAACGGATGGCTGGAAATTATGTCATTATTCTCTACCACTGTTCAACCAGTGGCTGGGCATTATGACATTTTTCTACACAACTGTTCAACCGGTGGCAGGGCATTAAGACATTTTTCTACACCACTGTTCAACCGGTGGCTGGGCATTATGACATTTTTCTACACCACTGTTCAACCGCTGATTGGGCATTATAAAATTTTTCTACACCACTGTTCAAGCAGTGGCTGGGCATTATGACATTTTTCTACACCACTGTTCAAGCAGTGGCTGGGCATTATGTCATTTTTCTCTACCACTGTTCAACAAGTGGCTGGGAATTATGTCATTTTTCTACCCCACTGTTCAAGGAGTGGCTGGGCATTATGACATTTTTCTCTACCACAGTTCAACGGATGCCTGGACATTATGTCATTACTCTCTACCACTGTTCAACCGGTGGAAGGGCATTATGTCATTTTTCTCTCCCACTGTTTAACCGTTGGCTGGGCATTATGACATTTTTCTACACCACTGTTCAAGCAGTGGCTGGGCATTATGTCATTTTTCTCTACCACTGTTCAACCGGTGGCTGGGCATTATGACATTTTTCTCTACCACTGTTCAACCAGTGGCTAGGCATTATGACATTTTTCTACACCACTGTTCAACCGGTGGCTGGGCATTATGACATTTTTCTACACCACTGTTCAACTGGTGGCTGGGCATTATGACATTTTTCTACACCACTGTTCAACCAGTGGCTGGGCATTATGACATTTTTCTACACCACTGTTCAACCGGTGGCTGGGCATTATGACATTTTTCTACACCACTGTTCAAGGAGTGGCTGGGCATTATGACATTTTTCTACACCACTGTTCAACCGGTGGCTGGGCATTATGACATTTTTCTACACCACTGTTCAACCGGTGGCTGGACATTATGTCATTATTCTCTACCACTGTTCAACCGGTGGCTGGGCATTATGACTTTTTTCTACACCACTGCTCAACCGGTGGCTGGACATTATGCCATTTTTCTCTACCACTGTTCAACCAGTGGCTGGGCATTATGACATTTTTCTACACAACTGTTCAACCGGTGGCTGGGCATTATGACATTTTTCTACACCACTGTTCAAGCAGTGGCTGGGCATTATGTCATTATTCTCTACCACAGTTCAACGGATGGCTGGACATTATGTCATTATTCTCTACCAATGTTCAACCGGTGGCTGGGCATTATGTCATTTTTCTCTACCACAGTTCAACGGATGGCTGGAAATTATGTCATTATTCTCTACCACTGTTCAACCGGTGGCAGGGCATTAAGACATTTTTCTACACCACTGTTCAACCGGTGGCTGGGCATTATGACATTTTTCTCTACCACTGTTCAACCGTTGGCTCGGCATTATGTTATTTTTCTCTACCTCTGTTCAACCGTTGGCTGGGCATTATGTCATTTTTGTCTACCACTGTTCAACCGTTGGCTGGGCATTATGTCATTTTTGTCTACCACTGTTCAACCGTTGGCTCGGCATTATATCATTTTTCTCTACCACTGTTAAACCGTTGGCTAGGAATGATGTCATTTTTCTCTACCACTGTTCAACCGGTGGCTGGGCATTATGTCATTTTTCTCTACCACTGTTAAACCGTTGGCTAGGAATTATGTCATTTTTCTCTGCCAATCTTCAACCGGTGGAAGGGCATTATGTCATTTTTCTCTACCACTGTTTAACCGTTGGCTGGGCATTATGACATTTTTCTACACCACTGTTCAAGCAGTGGCTGGGCATTATGTCATTTTTCTCTACCACTGTTCAACCGGTGGCTGGGCATTATGACATTTTTCTACACCACTGTTCAACCGGTGGCTGGGCATTATGACATTTTTCTACACCACTGTTCAACCGTTGGCTCGGCATTATGACATTTTTCTACACCACTGTTCAACCGGTGGCTGGACATTATGTCATTTTGCTCTACCACTGTTCAACCAGTGGCTGGGCATTATGACATTTTTCTACACCACTGTTCAACCGGTGGCTGCGCATTATGACATTTTTCTACACCACTGTTCAACCGTTGGCTCGGCATTATGACATTTTTCTACACCACTGTTCAACCGGTGGCTGGACATTATGTCATTTTGCTCTACCACTGTTCAACCAGTGGCTGGGCATTATGACATTTTTCTACACCACTGTTCAACCGGTGGCTGCGCATTATGACATTTTTCTACACCACTGTTCAAGCACTGGCTGGGCATTATGTCATTTTATTCTACCACTGTTCAACCGGTGGCTGGGCATTATGACATTTTTCTACACCACTGTTCAACCGTTGGCTCGGCATTATGACATTTTTCTACACCACTGTTCAACCGGTGGCTGGACATTATGTCATTTTGCTCTACCACTGTTCAACCAGTGGCTGGGCATTATGACATTTTTCTACACCACTGTTCAACCGGTGGCTGCGCATTATGACATTTTTCTACACCACTGTTCAACCGGTGGCTGGGCATTATGACATTTTTCTACACCACTGTTCAAGCAGTGGCTGGGCATTATGTCATTATTCTCTACCACAGTTCAACGGATGGCTGGACATTATGTCATTATTCTCTACCACTGTCCAACCGGTGGCTGGACATTATGACATTTTTCTACACCACTGTTCAACCGGTGGCTGGACATTATGTCATTATTCTCTACCACTGTCCAACCGGTGGCTGGACATTATGACATTTTTCTACACCACTGTTCAACCGGTGGCTGGACATTATGTCATTTTTCTACACCACTGTTCAACCGGTGGCTGCGCATTATGACATTTTTCTACACCACTGTTCAACCGGTGGCTGGGCATTATGACATTTTTCTACACCACTGTTCAAGCAGTGGCTGGACATTATGTCATTATTCTCTACCTCAATTCAACGGATGGCTGGACATTATGTCATTATTCTCTACCAATGTTCAACCGGTGGCTGGGCATTATGTCATTTTTCTCTACCACAGTTCAACCGGTGGCAGGGCATTAAGACATTTTTCTACACCACTGTTCAACCGGTGGCTGGGCATTATGACATTTTTCTCTACCACTGTTCAACCGTTGGCTCGGCATTATGTTATTTTTCTCTACCACTGTTAAACCGTTGGCTAGGAATGATGTCATTTTTCTCTACCACTGTTCAACCGGTGGCTGGGCATTATGTCATTTTTCTCTACCACTGTTAAACCGTTGGCTGGGCATTATGACATTTTTCTACACCACTGTTCAACCGGTGGCTGGGCATTATGACATTTTTCTACACCACTGTTCAAGGAGTGGCTGGGCATTATGACATTTTTCTACACCACTGTTCAACCGGTGGCTGGGCATTATGACATTTTTCTACACCACTGTTCAACCGGTGGCTGGACATTATGTCATTATTCTCTACCACTGTTCAACCGGTGGCTGGGCATTATGACTTTTTTCTACACCACTGCTCAACCGGTGGCTGGACATTATGCCATTTTTCTCTACCACTGTTCAACCAGTGGCTGGGCATTATGACATTTTTCTACACAACTGTTCAACCGGTGGCTGGGCATTATGACATTTTTCTACACCACTGTTCAAGCAGTGGCTGGGCATTATGTCATTATTCTCTACCACAGTTCAACGGATGGCTGGACATTATGTCATTATTCTCTACCAATGTTCAACCGGTGGCTGGGCATTATGTCATTTTTCTCTACCACAGTTCAACGGATGGCTGGAAATTATGTCATTATTCTCTACCACTGTTCAACCGGTGGCAGGGCATTAAGACATTTTTCTACACCACTGTTCAACCGGTGGCTGGGCATTATGACATTTTTCTCTACCACTGTTCAACCGTTGGCTCGGCATTATGTTATTTTTCTCTACCTCTGTTCAACCGTTGGCTGGGCATTATGTCATTTTTGTCTACCACTGTTCAACCGTTGGCTGGGCATTATGTCATTTTTGTCTACCACTGTTCAACCGTTGGCTCGGCATTATATCATTTTTCTCTACCACTGTTAAACCGTTGGCTAGGAATGATGTCATTTTTCTCTACCACTGTTCAACCGGTGGCTGGGCATTATGTCATTTTTCTCTACCACTGTTAAACCGTTGGCTAGGAATTATGTCATTTTTCTCTGCCAATCTTCAACCGGTGGAAGGGCATTATGTCATTTTTCTCTACCACTGTTTAACCGTTGGCTGGGCATTATGACATTTTTCTACACCACTGTTCAAGCAGTGGCTGGGCATTATGTCATTTTTCTCTACCACTGTTCAACCGGTGGCTGGGCATTATGACATTTTTCTACACCACTGTTCAACCGGTGGCTGGGCATTATGACATTTTTCTACACCACTGTTCAACCGTTGGCTCGGCATTATGACATTTTTCTACACCACTGTTCAACCGGTGGCTGGACATTATGTCATTTTGCTCTACCACTGTTCAACCAGTGGCTGGGCATTATGACATTTTTCTACACCACTGTTCAACCGGTGGCTGCGCATTATGACATTTTTCTACACCACTGTTCAACCGTTGGCTCGGCATTATGACATTTTTCTACACCACTGTTCAACCGGTGGCTGGACATTATGTCATTTTGCTCTACCACTGTTCAACCAGTGGCTGGGCATTATGACATTTTTCTACACCACTGTTCAACCGGTGGCTGCGCATTATGACATTTTTCTACACCACTGTTCAAGCACTGGCTGGGCATTATGTCATTTTATTCTACCACTGTTCAACCGGTGGCTGGGCATTATGACATTTTTCTACACCACTGTTCAACCGTTGGCTCGGCATTATGACATTTTTCTACACCACTGTTCAACCGGTGGCTGGACATTATGTCATTTTGCTCTACCACTGTTCAACCAGTGGCTGGGCATTATGACATTTTTCTACACCACTGTTCAACCGGTGGCTGCGCATTATGACATTTTTCTACACCACTGTTCAACCGGTGGCTGGGCATTATGACATTTTTCTACACCACTGTTCAAGCAGTGGCTGGGCATTATGTCATTATTCTCTACCACAGTTCAACGGATGGCTGGACATTATGTCATTATTCTCTACCACTGTCCAACCGGTGGCTGGACATTATGACATTTTTCTACACCACTGTTCAACCGGTGGCTGGACATTATGTCATTATTCTCTACCACTGTCCAACCGGTGGCTGGACATTATGACATTTTTCTACACCACTGTTCAACCGGTGGCTGGACATTATGTCATTTTTCTACACCACTGTTCAACCGGTGGCTGCGCATTATGACATTTTTCTACACCACTGTTCAACCGGTGGCTGGGCATTATGACATTTTTCTACACCACTGTTCAAGCAGTGGCTGGACATTATGTCATTATTCTCTACCTCAATTCAACGGATGGCTGGACATTATGTCATTATTCTCTACCAATGTTCAACCGGTGGCTGGGCATTATGTCATTTTTCTCTACCACAGTTCAACCGGTGGCAGGGCATTAAGACATTTTTCTACACCACTGTTCAACCGGTGGCTGGGCATTATGACATTTTTCTCTACCACTGTTCAACCGTTGGCTCGGCATTATGTTATTTTTCTCTACCACTGTTAAACCGTTGGCTAGGAATGATGTCATTTTTCTCTACCACTGTTCAACCGGTGGCTGGGCATTATGTCATTTTTCTCTACCACTGTTAAACCGTTGGCTGGGCATTATGACATTTTTCTACACCACTGTTCAACCGGTGGCTGGGCATTATGACATTTTTCTACACCACTGTTCAAGGAGTGGCTGGGCATTATGACATTTTTCTACACCACTGTTCAACCGGTGGCTGGACATTATGACATTTTTCTACACCACTGTTCAACCGGTGGCTGGGCATTATGTCATTTTTCTCTACCACTGTTAAACCGTTGGCTGGGCATTATGACATTTTTCTACACCACTGTTCAACCGGTGGCTGGGCATTATGACATTTTTCTACACCACTGTTCAAGGAGTGGCTGGGCATTATGACATTTTTCTACACCACTGTTCAACCGGTGGCTGGACATTATGACATTTTTCTACACCACTGTTCAACCGGTGGCTGGGCATTATGTCATTTTTCTCTACCACAGTTCAACGGATGGCTGGAAATTATGTCATTATTCTCTACCACTGTTCAACCGGTGGCAGGGCATTAAGACATTTTTCTACACCACTGTTCAACCGGTGGCTGGGCATTATGACATTTTTCTCTACCACTGTTCAACCGTTGGCTCGGCATTATGTTATTTTTCTCTACCTCTGTTCAACCGTTGGCTGGGCATTATGTCATTTTTGTCTACCACTGTTCAACCGTTGGCTGGGCATTATGTCATTTTTGTCTACCACTGTTCAACCGTTGGCTCGGCATTATATCATTTTTCTCTACCACTGTTAAACCGTTGGCTAGGAATGATGTCATTTTTCTCTACCACTGTTCAACCGGTGGCTGGGCATTATGTCATTTTTCTCTACCACTGTTAAACCGTTGGCTAGGAATTATGTCATTTTTCTCTGCCAATCTTCAACCGGTGGAAGGGCATTATGTCATTTTTCTCTACCACTGTTTAACCGTTGGCTGGGCATTATGACATTTTTCTACACCACTGTTCAAGCAGTGGCTGGGCATTATGTCATTTTTCTCTACCACTGTTCAACCGGTGGCTGGGCATTATGACATTTTTCTACACCACTGTTCAACCGGTGGCTGGGCATTATGACATTTTTCTACACCACTGTTCAACCGTTGGCTCGGCATTATGACATTTTTCTACACCACTGTTCAACCGGTGGCTGGACATTATGTCATTTTGCTCTACCACTGTTCAACCAGTGGCTGGGCATTATGACATTTTTCTACACCACTGTTCAACCGGTGGCTGCGCATTATGACATTTTTCTACACCACTGTTCAACCGTTGGCTCGGCATTATGACATTTTTCTACACCACTGTTCAACCGGTGGCTGGACATTATGTCATTTTGCTCTACCACTGTTCAACCAGTGGCTGGGCATTATGACATTTTTCTACACCACTGTTCAACCGGTGGCTGCGCATTATGACATTTTTCTACACCACTGTTCAAGCACTGGCTGGGCATTATGTCATTTTATTCTACCACTGTTCAACCGGTGGCTGGGCATTATGACATTTTTCTACACCACTGTTCAACCGGTGGCTGGGCATTATGACATTTTTCTACACCACTGTTCAACCGTTGGCTCGGCATTATGACATTTTTCTACACCACTGTTCAACCGGTGGCTGGACATTATGTCATTTTGCTCTACCACTGTTCAACCAGTGGCTGGGCATTATGACATTTTTCTACACCACTGTTCAACCGGTGGCTGCGCATTATGACATTTTTCTACACCACTGTTCAACCGGTGGCTGGGCATTATGACATTTTTCTACACCACTGTTCAAGCAGTGGCTGGGCATTATGTCATTATTCTCTACCACAGTTCAACGGATGGCTGGACATTATGTCATTATTCTCTACCACTGTCCAACCGGTGGCTGGACATTATGACATTTTTCTACACCACTGTTCAACCGGTGGCTGGACATTATGTCATTATTCTCTACCACTGTCCAACCGGTGGCTGGACATTATGACATTTTTCTACACCACTGTTCAACCGGTGGCTGGACATTATGTCATTTTTCTACACCACTGTTCAACCGGTGGCTGCGCATTATGACATTTTTCTACACCACTGTTCAACCGGTGGCTGGGCATTATGACATTTTTCTACACCACTGTTCAAGCAGTGGCTGGACATTATGTCATTATTCTCTACCTCAATTCAACGGATGGCTGGACATTATGTCATTATTCTCTACCAATGTTCAACCGGTGGCTGGGCATTATGTCATTTTTCTCTACCACAGTTCAACCGGTGGCAGGGCATTAAGACATTTTTCTACACCACTGTTCAACCGGTGGCTGGGCATTATGACATTTTTCTCTACCACTGTTCAACCGTTGGCTCGGCATTATGTTATTTTTCTCTACCACTGTTAAACCGTTGGCTAGGAATGATGTCATTTTTCTCTACCACTGTTCAACCGGTGGCTGGGCATTATGTCATTTTTCTCTACCACTGTTAAACCGTTGGCTGGGCATTATGACATTTTTCTACACCACTGTTCAACCGGTGGCTGGGCATTATGACATTTTTCTACACCACTGTTCAAGGAGTGGCTGGGCATTATGACATTTTTCTACACCACTGTTCAACCGGTGGCTGGACATTATGACATTTTTCTACACCACTGTTCAACCGGTGGCTGGACATTATGTCATTATTCTCTACCACTGTTCAACCGGTGGCTAGGCATTATGACATTTTTCTACACCACTGTACAACCGGTGGCTGGACATTATGTCATTTTTCTCTACCACTGTTCAACCGGTGGCTGGGCATTATGACATTTTTCTACACCACTGTTCAACCGGTGGCTGGACATTATGTCATTTTTCTCTACCACTGTTCAACCGGTGGCTGGGCATTATGACATTTTTCTACACAACTGTTCAACCGGTGGCTGGGCATTATGACATTTTTCTACACCACTGTTCAAGCAGTGGCTGGGCATTATGTCATTATTCTCTACCACAGTTCAACGGATGGCTGGACATTATGTCATTATTCTCTACCAATGTTCAACCGGTGGCTGGGCATTATGTCATTTTTCTCTACCACAGTTCAACGGATGGCTGGAAATTATGTCATTATTCTCTACCACTGTTCAACCAGTGGCTGGGCATTATGACATTTTTCTACACAACTGTTCAACCGGTGGCAGGGCATTAAGACATTTTTCTACACCACTGTTCAACCGGTGGCTGGGCATTATGACATTTTTCTACACCACTGTTCAACCGCTGATTGGGCATTATAAAATTTTTCTACACCACTGTTCAAGCAGTGGCTGGGCATTATGACATTTTTCTACACCACTGTTCAAGCAGTGGCTGGGCATTATGTCATTTTTCTCTACAACAGTTCAACGGATGGCTGGATATTATGTCATTATTCTCTACCACTGTTCAACAAGTGGCTGGGAATTATGTCATTTTTCTACCCCACTGTTCAAGGAGTGGCTGGGCATTATGACATTTTTCTACACCACTGTTCAACCGGTGGCTGGGCATTATGAGATTTTTCTACACCACTGTTCAAGCAGTGGCTGGGCATTATGACATTTTTCTACACCACTGTTCAAACGGTGGCTGGGCATTATGACATTTTTCTACACCACTGTTCAAGCAGTGGCTGGGCATTATGTCATTTTTCTCTACCACAGTTCAACGGATGGCTGGACATTATGTCATTATACTCTACCACTGTTCAACCGGTGGCTGGGCATTATGACATTTTTCTACACCACTGTTCAAGCAGTGGCTGGGCATTATGTCATTTTTCCCTACCACTGTTCAACCTGTGGTTGGGCATTATGTCATTTTTCTCTACCACAGTTCAACGGATGCCTGGACATTATGTCATTACTCTCTACCACTGTTCAACCGGTGGCTGGGAATTATGTCATTTTTCTCTACCACAGTTCAACGGATGGCTGGGCATTATGACATTTTTCTCTACCACTGTTCAACCAGTGGCTAGGCATTATGACATTTTTCTACACCACTGTTCAACCGGTGGCTGGGCATTATGACATTTTTCTACACCACTGTTCAACTGGTGGCTGGGCATTATGACATTTTTCTACACCACTGTTCAAGCAGTGGCTGGGCATTATGTCATTTTTCTCTACCACAGTTCAACGGATGGCTGGACATTATGTCATTATTATCTACCACTGTTCAACCAGTGGCTGGGCATTATGACATTTTTCTACACCACTGTTCAACCGGTGGCTGGGCATTATGACATTTTTCTACACCACTGTTCAAGGAGTGGCTGGGCATTATGACATTTTTCTACACCACTGTTCAACCGGTGGCTGGACATTATGACATTTTTCTACACCACTGTTCAACCGGTGGCTGGACATTATGTCATTATTCTCTACCACTGTTCAACCGGTGGCTAGGCATTATGACATTTTTCTACACCACTGTACAACCGGTGGCTGGACATTATGTCATTTTTCTCTACCACTGTTCAACCGGTGGCTGGGCATTATGACATTTTTCTACACCACTGTTCAAGCAGTGGCTGGACATTATGTCATTATTCTCTACCACTGTTCAACCAGTGGCTGGGCATTATGACTTTTTTCTACACCACTGCTCAACCGGTGGCTGGACATTATGCCATTTTTCTCTACCACTGTTCAACCAGTGGCTGGGCATTATGACATTTTTCTACACAACTGTTCAACCGGTGGCTGGGCATTATGACATTTTTCTACACCACTGTTCAAGCAGTGGCTGGGCATTATGTCATTATTCTCTACCACAGTTCAACGGATGGCTGGACATTATGTCATTATTCTCTACCAATGTTCAACCGGTGGCTGGGCATTATGTCATTTTTCTCTACCACAGTTCAACGGATGGCTGGAAATTATGTCATTATTCTCTACCACTGTTCAACCGGTGGCAGGGCATTAAGACATTTTTCTACACCACTGTTCAACCGGTGGCTGGGCATTATGACATTTTTCTCTACCACTGTTCAACCGTTGGCTCGGCATTATGTTATTTTTCTCTACCTCTGTTCAACCGTTGGCTGGGCATTATGTCATTTTTGTCTACCACTGTTCAACCGTTGGCTGGGCATTATGTCATTTTTGTCTACCACTGTTCAACCGTTGGCTCGGCATTATGTCATTTTTCTCTACCACTGTTAAACCGTTGGCTAGGAATGATGTCATTTTTCTCTACCACTGTTCAACCGGTGGCTGGGCATTATGTCATTTTTCTCTACCACTGTTAAACCGTTGGCTAGGAATTATGTCATTTTTCTCTGCCAATCTTCAACCGGTGGAAGGGCATTATGTCATTTTTCTCTACCACTGTTTAACCGTTGGCTGGGCATTATGTCATTTTTCTCTACCACTGTTTAACCGTTGGCTGGGCATTATGTCATTTTTCTCTACCACTGTTTAACCGTTGGCTGGGCATTATGTCATTTTTCTCTACCACTGTTCAACCGTTGGCTCGGCATTATGTCATTTTTCTCTACCACTGTTTAACCGTTGGCTGGGCATTATGTCATTTTTCTCTATCACTGTTCAACCGGTGGCTGGGCATTATGTCATTTTTCTCTACCACTGTTTAACCGTTGGCTAGGAATTATGTCATTTTTCTCTACCAATCTTCAACCGGTGGATGGGCATTATGTCATTTTTCTCTACCACTGTTTAACCGTTGGCTGGGCATTATGACATTTTTCTCTAACACTGTTTAACCGTTGGCTGGGCATTATGTCATTTTTCTCTACCACTGTTTAACCGTTGGCTGGGCATTATGTCATTTTTCTCTACCACTGTTCAACCGTTGGCTCGGCATTATGTCATTTTTCTCTATCACTGTTCAACCGTTGGCTCGGCATTATGTCATTTTACTCTACCACTGTTCAACCGTTGGCTAGGAATTATGTCATTTTTCTCTATCACTGTTCAACCAGTGGCTGGGCATTATGTCATTTTTGTCTACCACTGTTAAACCGTTGGCTAGGAATGATGTCATTTTTCTCTACCACTGTTCAACCGGTGGCTGGACATTATGACATTTTTCTACACCACTGTTCAACCGGTGGCTGGGCATTATGACATTTTTCTACACCACTGTTCAACCGTTGGCTCGGCATTATGACATTTTTCTACACCACTGTTCAACCGGTGGCTGGACATTATGTCATTTTGCTCTACCACTGTTCAACCAGTGGCTGGGCATTATGACATTTTACTACACCACTGTTCAACCGGTGGCTGCGCATTATGACATTTTTCTACACCACTGTTCAACCGTTGGCTCGGCATTATGACATTTTTCTACACCACTGTTCAACCGGTGGCTGGACATTATGTCATTTTGCTCTACCACTGTTCAACCAGTGGCTGGGCATTATGACATTTTTCTACACCACTGTTCAACCGGTGGCTGCGCATTATGACATTTTTCTACACCACTGTTCAAGCAGTGGCTGGGCATTATGTCATTTTTCTCTACCACTGTTCAACCGGTGGCTGGGCATTATGACATTTTTCTACACCACTGTTCAACCGGTGGCTGGGCATTATGACATTTTTCTACACCACTGTTCAACCGTTGGCTCGGCATTATGACATTTTTCTACACCACTGTTCAACCGGTGGCTGGACATTATGTCATTTTGCTCTACCACTGTTCAACCAGTGGCTGGGCATTATGACATTTTTCTACACCACTGTTCAACCGGTGGCTGCGCATTATGACATTTTTCTACACCACTGTTCAACCGTTGGCTCGGCATTATGACATTTTTCTACACCACTGTTCAACCGGTGGCTGGACATTATGTCATTTTGCTCTACCACTGTTCAACCAGTGGCTGGGCATTATGACATTTTTCTACACCACTGTTCAACCGGTGGCTGCGCATTATGACATTTTTCTACACCACTGTTCAAGCAGTGGCTGGGCATTATGTCATTTTTCTCTACCACTGTTCAACCGGTGGCTGGGCATTATGACATTTTTCTACACCACTGTTCAACCGGTGGCTGGGCATTATGACATTTTTCTACACCACTGTTCAACCGTTGGCTCGGCATTATGACATTTTTCTACACCACTGTTCAACCGGTGGCTGGACATTATGTCATTTTGCTCTACCACTGTTCAACCAGTGGCTGGGCATTATGACATTTTTCTACACCACTGTTCAACCGGTGGCTGCGCATTATGACATTTTTCTACACCACTGTTCAACCGGTGGCTGGGCATTATGACATTTTTCTACACCACTGTTCAAGCAGTGGCTGGGCATTATGTCATTATTCTCTACCACAGTTCAACGGATGGCTGGACATTATGTCATTCTTCTCTACCACTGTCCAACCGGTGGCTGGACATTATGACATTTTTCTACACCACTGTTCAACCGGTGGCTGGACATTATGTCATTTTTCTACACCACTGTTCAACCGGTGGCTGCGCATTATGACATTTTTCTACACCACTGTTCAACCGGTGGCTGGGCATTATGACATTTTTCTACACCACTGTTCAAGCAGTGGCTGGACATTATGTCATTATTCTCTACCACAATTCAACGGATGGCTGGACATTATGTCATTATTCTCTACCAATGTTCAACCGGTGGCTGGGCATTATGTCATTTTTCTCTACCACAGTTCAACCGGTGGCAGGGCATTAAGACATTTTTCTACACCACTGTTCAACCGGTGGCTGGGCATTATGACATTTTTCTCTACCACTGTTCAACCGTTGGCTCGGCATTATGTTATTTTTCTCTACCACTGTTAAACCGTTGGCTAGGAATGATGTCATTTTTCTCTACCACTGTTCAACCGGTGGCTGGGCATTATGTCATTTTTCTCTACCACTGTTAAACCGTTGGCTATGAATTATGTCATTTTTCTCTACCAAACTTCAACCGGTGGATGGGCATTATGTCATTTTTCTCTACCACTGTTTAACCGTTGGCTGGGCATTATGTCATTTTTCTCTACCACTGTTTAACCGTTGGCTGGGCATTATGTCATTTTTCTCTACCACTGTTTAACCGTTGGCTGGGCATTATGTCATTTTTCTCTACCACTGTTCAACCGTTGGCTCGGCATTATGTCATTTTTCTCTACCACTGTTTAACCGTTGGCTGGGCATTATGTCATTTTTCTCTATCACTGTTCAACCGGTGGCTGGGCATTATGTCATTTTTCTCTACCACTGTTTAACCGTTGGCTAGGAATTATGTCATTTTTCTCTACCAATCTTCAACCGGTGGATGGGCATTATGTCATTTTTCTCTACCACTGTTTAACCGTTGGCTGGGCATTATGTCATTTTTCTCTACCACTGTTTAACCGTTGGCTGAGCATTATGTCATTTTTCTCTACCACTGTTTAACCGTTGGCTGGGCATTATGTCATTTTTCTCTACCACTGTTCAACCGTTGGCTCGGCATTATGTCATTTTTCTCTATCACTGTTCAACCGTTGGCTCGGCATTATGTCATTTTTCTCTACCACTGTTCAACCGTTGGCTAGGAATTATGTCATTTTTCTCTATCACTGTTCAACCAGTGGCTGGGCATTATGTCATTTTTGTCTACCACTGTTAAACCGTTGGCTAGGAATAATGTCATTTTTCTCTACCACTGTTCAACCGGTGGCTGGGCATTATGTCATTTTTCTCTACCACTGTTAAACCGTTGGCTAGGAATTATGTCATTTTTCCTATCACTGTTCAACCGGTGGCTGGGCATTATGTCATTTTTCTCTACCACTGTTTAACCGTTGGCTGGGCATTATGTCATTTTTCTCTATCACTGTTCAACCGGTGGCTGGGCATTATGTCATTTTTCTCTACCACTGTTTAACCGTTGGCTAGGAATTATGTCATTTTTCTCTACCAATCTTCAACCGGTGGATGGGCATTATGTCATTTTTCTCTACCACTGTTTAACCGTTGGCTGGGCATTATGTCATTTTTCTCTACCACTGTTTAACCGTTGGCTGGGCATTATGTCATTTTTCTCTACCACTGTTTAACCGTTGGCTGGGCATTATGTCATTTTTCTCTACCACTGTTCAACCGTTGGCTCGGCATTATGTCATTTTTCTCTATCACTGTTCAACCGTTGGCTCGGCATTATGTCATTTTTCTCTACCACTGTTCAACCGTTGGCTAGGAATTATGTCATTTTTCTCTATCACTGTTCAACCAGTGGCTGGGCATTATGTCATTTTTGTCTACCACTGTTAAACCGTTGGCTAGGAATAATGTCATTTTTCTCTACCACTGTTCAACCGGTGGCTGGGCATTATGTCATTTTTCTCTACCACTGTTAAACCGTTGGCTAGGAATTATGTCATTTTTCCTATCACTGTTCAACCGGTGGCTGGGCATTATGTCATTTTTCTCTACCACTGTTTAACCGTTGGCTCGACATTATGTCATTTTTCTCTACCACTGTTCAACCGGTGGCTGGACATTATGTCATTTTTCTCTACCACTGTTAAACCGTTGGCTAGGAATGATGTCATTTTTCTCTATCACTGTTCAACCGGTGGCTGCACATAATGTCATTTTTCTCTACCACTGTTCAACCGGTGGCTGGACATTATGTCATTTTTCTCTACCACTGTTCAACCGGTGGCTTGGCATTATGTCATTTTTCTCTACCACTGTTAAACCGTTGGCTAGGAATTATGTCATTTTTCTCTATCACTGTTCAACCGGTGGCTGGGCATTATGTCATTTTTCTCTACCACTGTTTAACCGTTGGCTCGACATTATGTCATTTTTCTCTACCACTGTTCAACCGGTGGCTGGACATTATGTCATTTTTCTCTACGACTGTTAAACCGTTGGCTAGGAATTATGTCATTTTTCTCTACCACTGTTCAACCGGTGGCTGGACATTATGTCATTTTTCTCTACCACTGTTCAACCGGTGACTGGACATTATGTCATTTTTCTCTACCACTGTTCAACCGGTGGCTGGGCATTATGTCATTTTTCTCTACCACTGTTAAACCGTTGGCTAGGAATTATTTCATTTTTCTCTATCACTGTTCAACCGGTGGCTGGGCATTATGTTATTTTTCTCTACCACTGTTTAACCGTTGGCTCGGCATTATGTCATTTTTCTCTACCACTGTTCAACCGGTGGCTGCACATTATGTCATTTTTCTCTACCACTGTTCAACCGTTGGCTCGGCATTATTTTATTTTTCTCTACCTCTGTTCAACCGTTGGCTAGGAATTATGTCATTTTTCTCTTACACTGTTCAACCAGTGGCTGGACATTATGTCATTTTTCTCTACCACTGTTATACGGATGGCTGGACATTATGTCATTTTTCTCTACCACTGTTCTACCGGTGGCTGGGCATTATGTCATTTTTCTCAACCACTGTTCAGCGGATGGCTTGGCATTATGTCATTTTTCTCTACCACTGTTCAACGGATGGCTGGACATTATGTCATTTTTCCCTACCACTGTTCAACGGATGGCTGGACATTATGTCATTTTTCTCTACCACTGTTCAAAGGATGGCTGGACATTATGTCATTATTCTCTACCACTGTTCAACGGATGGCTGGACATTATGTCATTCTAATCTACCACTGTTCAACTGATGGCTGGACATTATGTCATTTTTCTCTACCACTGTTCAACGGATGGCTGGACATTATGTCATTTTTCCCTACCACTGTTCAACGGATGGCTGGACATTATGTCTTTTTTCTCTACCACTGTTCAACTGATAGCTGGACATTATGTCATTCTTCTCTACCACTGTTCAACTGATGGCTGGACATTATGTCATTTTTCTCTACCACTGTTCAACGGATGGCTGGACATTATGTCATTTTTCTCTACCATTGTTCAACCGGTGGCTGGACATTATGTCATTTTTCTCTACCACTGTTCAACGGATGGCTGGACATTATGTCATTTTTCTCTACCACTGTTCAATGGAAGGCTGGGCATTATGTCATTTTTCTCTACCACTGTTCAACGGATGGCTGGGCATTATGTCATTTTTCTCAACCACTGTTCAATCGGTGGCTGGGCATTATGTCATTTTTCTCTACCACTGTTCAACGGATGGCTGGATATTATGTCATTTTTCTCTACCACTGTTCAACCGGTGGCTGGGCATTATGTCATTTTTCTCTACCACTGTTCAACCGGTGGCTGGACATTATGTCATTTTTCTCTACCACTGTTCAACTGATGGCTGGACATTAGGTCATTTTTCTCTACCACTGTTCAACGGATGGCTGGACATTATATCATTTTTCTCTACCACTGTTCAACGGATGGCTGGACATTATGTCATTTTTCTCTACCACTGTTCAACGGATGGCTGGACATTATGTCATTCTTCTCTACCACTGTTCAACTGATGGCTGGACATTATGTCATTTTTCTCTACCACTGTTCAACGGATGGCTGGACATTATGTCATTTTTCTCTACCACTGTTCAACGGATGGCTGGACTTTATGTCATTTTTCTCTACCACTGTTCAACGGATGGCTGGACATGATGTCATTCTTCTCTACTACTGTACAACTGATGGCTGGACTTCATGTCATTTTTCTCTACCACTGTTCAACGGATGGCTGGACATTATGTCATTTTTCTCTACCACTGTTCAACGGATGGCTGGACATTATGTCATTTTTCTCTACCACTGTTCAACGGATGGCTGGGCATTATGTCATTTTTCTCTACCACTGTTCAACCGGTGGCTGGGCATTATGTCATTTTACTATACCACTGTTCAACGGATGGCTGGACATTATGTCATTTTTCTCTACCACTTTTCAACCGGTGGCTGGGCATTATGTCATTTTTCTCTACCACTGTTAAACGGATGGCTGGAAATTATGTCATTTTTCTCTACCACTGTTCAACGGATGGGTGGACATTATGTCATTTTTCTCTACCACTGTTCAACGGATGGCTGGACATTATGTCATTTTTCTCTGCCACTGTTCAACCGGTGGCTGGACATTATGTCATTTTTCTCTACCACTGTTCAACCGGTGGCTGGGCATTATGTCATTTTTCTCTACCACTGTTCAACGGATGGCTGGAAATTATGTCATTTTTCGCTACCACTGTTCAACGTATGGCTGGGCATTATGACATTTTTTTCTACCACTGTTCAACCGGTGGGTGGGCATTATGTCATTTTTATCTACCACTGTTCAACGGATGGCTGGACATTATGTCATTTTTCTCTACCGCTGTTCAACCGGTGGCTGGGCATTATGTCATTTTTCTCTACCACTGTTCAACGGATGGCTGGACATTATGTCATTTTTCTCTACCACTGTTCAACAGGTGGCTGGACATTATGTCATTTTTCTCTACCACTGTTCAACGGATGGCTGGACATTATGTCATTTTTCTCTACCACTGTTCAACCGGACGCTGCGCATTATGTCATTTTTCTCTACCACTGTTCAACGGATGGCTGGACATTATGTCATTTTTCTCTACCACTGTTCAACCAGTGGCTGGGCATTATGTCATTTTTCTCTACCACTGTTCCACGGATGGCTGGACATTATGTCATTTTTCTCTACCACTGTTCAACGGATGGCTGGACATTATGTCATTTTTCTCTACCACTGTTCAACCGGTGGCTGCGCATTATGTCATTTTTCTCTACCACTGTTCAACGGATGGCTGGACATTATGTCATTTTTCTCTACCACTGTTATACGGATGGCTGGACATAATGTCTTTTTTCTCCAACACTGTTCAACCGGTGGCTGGGAATTATGTCATTTTTCTCTACCACTGTTCAACCGGTGGCTGGGCATTATGTCATTTTCTCTACCACTGTTCAACGGATGGCTGGACATTATGTCATTTTTCTCTACCACTGTTCAACGGATGGCTGGGCATTATGTCATTTTTCTCTACCACTGTTCAACCGGTGGCTGGGCATTATGTCATTTTTCTCTACCACTGTTCAACGGATGGCTGGACATTATGTCATTTTTCTCTACCACTGTTCAACCGGTGGCTGGGCATTATGTCATTTTTCTCTACTACTGTTCAACGGATGGCTGGACATTGACATTTTTCTCTACCACTGTTCAACCGGTGGCTGGACATTATGTCATTTTTCTCTACCACTGTTCAACGGATGGCTGGACATTATGTCATTTTTCTCTACCACTGTTCAACGGATAGCTGGATATTATGTCATTTTCCTTTACCACTGTTCAAAGGAATGCCTTGGCATTATGTCATTTTTCTCTACCACTGTTCAACGGATGGCTGGACATTATGTCATTTTTCTCTACCACTGTTCAACCTGTGGCTGGGCATTATGTCATTTTTCTCTACCACTGTTCAACGTATGGCTGGACATTTTGTCATTTATCTCTACCACTCTTCAACCGGTGGCTGGGCATTATGTCATTTTTCTCTACCACTGTTCAACGGATGGCTGGACATTATGTCATTTGTCTCTACCACTGTTCAACGGATGGCTGGACATTATGTCATTTTTCTCTACCACTGTTCTACCGGTGGCTGGGCATTATGTCATTTTTCTCTACCACTGTTCAACGGATGGCTGGGCATTATGTCATTTTTCTCTACCATTGTTCAACGGATGGCTGGGCATTATGTCATTATTCTCTACCACTGTTCAACCGCTGGCTGGGCATAATGTCATTTTTATCTACCACTGTTCAACCGTTGGCTGGGCATTATCTAATTTTTCTCTACCACTGTTCAACGGATGGCTGGACATTATGTCATTTTTCTCTACCACTGTTCAACCGGTGGCTGGGCATTATGTCATTTTTCTCTACTACTGTTCAACGTATGGCTGGACATTATGTCATTTTTCTCTACCACTGTTCAACGTATAGCTGGACATTATGTCATTTTTCTCTACCACTATTCTACCGGTGGCTGGGCATTATGTCTTTTTTCTCTACCACTGTTCAACGGATGGCTGGACATTATGTCATTTTTCTCTACCACTGTTCAACCGGTGGCTGGGCATTATGTCATTTTTCTCTACCACTGTTCAACGCATGGCTGGATATTATGCCATTTTTCTCTACCACTGTTCAACGGATGGCTTGGCATTATGTCATTTTTCTCTACCATTGTTCAACGGATGGCTGGACATTATGTCATTTTTCTCTACCATTGTTCAACGCATGGCTGGACATTATGTCATTCTTCTCTACCACTGTTCAACGGATGGCTTGGCATTATGTCATTTTTCTCTACCACTCTTCAACCGGTGGCTGGGCATTATGTCATTTTTCTCTACCACTCTTCAACCGGTGGCTGGGCATTATGTCATTTTTCTCTACCACTGTTCAACCGATGGCTGGACATTATGTCATTTTTCTCTACCACTGTTCAACGGATGGCTTGGCATTATGTCATTTTTCTCTACCATTGTTCAACGGATGGCTGGACATTATGTCATTTTTCTCTACCACTGTTCAACGGATGGCTGGACCTTAGGTCATTTTTCTCTGCCACTGTTCAACGGATGGCTGGACATTATATCATTCTTCTCTACCACTGTTCAACGGATGGCTTGGCATTATGTCATTTTTCTCTACCACTCTTCAACCGGTGGCTGGGCATTATGTCATTTTTCTCTACCACTCTTCAACCGGTGGCTGGGCATTATGTCATTTTTCTCTACCACTGTTCAACGGATGGCTGGACATTATGTCATTTTTCTCTACCACTGTTCTACCGGTGGCTGGGCATTATGTCATTTTTCTCTACCACTGTTCAACGGATGGCTGGGCATTATGTCATTTTTCTCTACCACTGTTCAACGGATGGCTGGACATTATGTCATTTTTCTCTACCACTGTTTAACGGATGGCTGGACATTATGTTATTTTTCTCTACCACTGTTCAACCGGTGGCTTGGCATTATGTCATTTTTCTCTACCACAGTACAACGGATGGCTGGGCATTATGTCATTTTTCTCTACCACTGTTCAACGGATGGCTGGACATTATGTCATTTTTCTCTACCACTGTTCAACGGATGGCTGGACATTATGTAGTTTTTCTCTACCACTGTTCAACCGGTGGCTTGGCATTATGTCATTTTTCTCTAGCACTGTTCAACGGATGGCTGGACATTATGTCATTTTTCTCTACCACTGTTCAACTGATGCCTTGACATTATGTCATTTTTCTCTACCACTGTTCAACGGATGGCTGGGCATTATGTCATTTTTCTCTACCACTGATCAACGGATGGCTGAACATTATGTCATTTTTCTCTACCACTGTTCAACGGATGGCTGGACATTATGTCATTTTTCTCTACCACTGTTCAACGGATGGCTGGACATTATGTCATTTTTCTCTACCACTGTTCAACGGATGGCTGGACATTATGTCATTTTTCTCTACCACTGTTCAACGGATGGCTGGACATTATGTAGTTTTTCTCTACCACTTTTCAACGGATGGCTGGACATTATGTCATTTTTCTCTACCACTGTTCAACGGATGGCTGAACATTACTTCATTTTTCTCTACCACTGTTCAACGGATGGCTGGACATTATGTCATTTTTCTCTACCACTGTTCAACGGATGGCTGGACATTATGTCATTTTTCTCTACCACTGTTCAACGGATGGCTGGACTTTATGTCATTTTTCTCTACCACTGTTCAACCCGTGGCTTGGCATTATGTCATTTTTCTCTACCACTGTACAACGGATGGCTGGGCATTATGTCATTTTTCTCTACCACTGTTCAACGGATGGCTGGACATTATGTCATTTTTCTCTACCACTGTTCAACCGGTGGCTTGGCATTATGTCATTTTTCTCTACCACTGTTCAACGGATGGCTGGACATTATGTCATTTTTCTCTACAACTGTTCAACGGATGGCTGGACATTATGTAGTTTTACTCTACCACTGTTCAACGGATGGCTGGACATTATGTCTTTTTTCTCTACCACTGTTTAACCGGTGGCTTGGCATTATGTCTTTTTTCTCTACCACTGTTCAACCGGTGGCAGGGCATTACGTCATTTTTCTCTACCACTGTTCAACGGATGGCTGGACATTATGTCATTTTTCTCTACCACTGTTCAACCGGTGGCTGGGCATTATGTCATTTTTCTCTACCACTGTTCAACGGATGGCTGGACATTATGTCATTTTTCTCTACCACTGTTCAACGGATGGCTGGACATTATTTAGTTTTTCTCTACCACTGTTCAACGGATGGCTGGACATTATGTCATTTTTCTCTACCACTGTTCAACGGATGGCTGGACATTATGTAATTTTTCTCTACCACTGTTCAACGGATGGCTGGACATTATGTCATTTTTCTCTACCACTGTTCAACCGGTGGCTTGGCATTATGTCATTTATCTCTACCACTGTTCAACGGATGGCTGGACATTATGTCATTTTTCTCTACCACTGTTCAACGGATGCCTTGACATTATGTCATTTTTCTCTACCACTGTTCAACGGATGGCTGGGAATTATGTCATTTTTCTCTACCACTGTTCAACGGATGGCTGGACATTATGTCATTTTTCTCTACCACAGTTCAACGGATGGCTGGACATTATGTAGTTTTTCTCTCCCACTGTTCAACGGATGGCTGGACATTATGTCATTTTTCTCTACCACTGTTCAACCGGTGGCTTGGCATTATGTCATTTTTGTCTACCACTGTACAACGGATGGCTGGGCATTATGTCATTTTTCTCTACCACTGTTCAACGGATGGCTGGACATTATGTCATTTTTCTCTACCACTGTTCAACGGATGGCTGGACATTATGTCATTTTTCTCTACCACTGTTCAACCGGTGGCTGGGCATTATGTCATTTTTCTCTACCACTGTTCAACAGATGGCTGGACATTATGTCATTTTTCTCTACCACTGTTCAACGGATGCCTTGACATTATGTCATTTTTCTCTACCACTGTTCAACGGATGGCTGGACATTATGTCATTTTTCTCTACCACTGTACAACGGATGTCTGGGCATTATGTCATTTTTCTCTACCACTGTTCAACCGGTGGCTTGGCATTATGTCATTTTTCTCTACTACTGTTCAACGGATGGCTGGACATTATGTCATTTTTCTTCACCACTGTTCAACGGATGGCTGGACATTATGTAGTTTTTCTCTACCACTTTTCAACGGATGGCTGGATATTATGTCATTTTTCTCTACCACTGTTCAACGGATGGCTGGACATTATGTAGTTTTTCTCTACCACTGTTCAACGGATGGCTGGACCTTATGTCATTTTTCTCTACCACTGTTCAACCGGTGGCTTGGCATTATGTCATTTTTGTCTACCACTGTACAACGGATGTCTGGGCATTATGTCATTTTTCTCTACCACTGTTCAACGGATGGCTGGACATTATGTAGTTTTTCTCTACCACTGTTCAACGGATGGCTGGACATTATGTCATTTTTCTCTACCACTGTTCAACGGATGGCTGGACATTATGTCATTTTTCTCTACCACTGTTCAACCGGTGGCTTGGCATTATGTCATTTTTCTCTACTACTGTTCAACGGATGGCTGGACATTATGTAGTTTTTCTCTACCACTGTTCAACGGATGGCTGGACCTTATGTCATTTTTCTCTACCACTGTTCAACCGGTGGCTTGGCATTATGTCATTTTTCTCTACCACTGTTCAACGGATGGCTGGACATTATGTAGTTTTACTCTACCACTGTTCAACGGATGGCTGGACCTTATGTCATTTTTCTCTACCACTGTTCAACCGGTGGCTTGGCATTATGTCATTTTTCTCTACTACTGTTCAACGGATGGCTGGACATTATGTAGTTTTTCTCTACCACTGTTCAACGGATGGCTGGACATTATGTCATTTTTCTCTACCACTGTTCAACGGATGGCTGGACATTATGTAGTTTTTCTCTACCACTGTTCAACGGATGGCTGGACATTATGTAGTTTTTCTCTACCACTGTTCAACGGATGGCTGGACATTATGTAGTTTTTTTCTACCACTGTTCAACGGATGGCTGGACCTTATGTCATTTTTCTCTACCACTGTTCAACGGATGGCTGGACATTATGTAGTTTTTCTCTACCACTGTTCAACGGATGGCTGGACATTATGTCATTTTTCTCTACCACTGTTCAACCGGTGGCTTGGCATTATGTCATTTTTCTCTACCACTGTTCAACGGATGGCTGGACATTATGTCATTTTTCTCTACCACTGTTCAACGGATGGCTGGACATTATGTAGTTTTTCTCTACCACTGTTCAACGGATGGCTGGACATTATGTCATTTTTCTCTACCACTGTTCAACGGATGGCTGGACATTATGTCATTTTTCTCTACCACTGTTCAACCGGTGGCTTGGCATTATGTCATTTTTCTCTACTACTGTACAACGGATGTCTGGGCATTATGTCATTTTTCTCTACCACTGTTCAACCGGTGGCTTGGGATTATGTCATTTTTCTCTACTACTGTTCAACGGATGGCTGGACATTATGTCATTTTTCTCTACCACTGTTCAACGGATGGCTGGACATTATGTAGTTTTTCTCTACCACTTTTCAACGGATGGCTGGATATTATGTCATTTTTCTCTACCACTGTTCAACGGATGGCTGGACATTATGTAGTTTTTCTCTACCACTGTTCAACGGATGGCTGGACCTTATGTCATTTTTCTCTACCACTGTTCAACGGATGGCTGGACATTATGTCATTTTTCTCTACCACTGTTCAACGGATGGCTGGACATTATGTCATTTTTCTCTACCACTGTTCAACCGGTGGCTTGGCATTATGTCATTTTTCTCTACCACTGTTCAACGGATGGCTGGACATTATGTCATTTTTCTCTACCACTGTTCAACGGATGGCTGGACATTATGTAGTTTTTCTCTACCACTTTTCAACGGATGGCTGGATATTATGTCATTTTTCTCTACCACTGTTCAACGGATGGCTGGACATTATGTAGTTTTTCTCTACCACTGTTCAACGGATGGCTGGACCTTATGTCATTTTTCTCTACCACTGTTCAACTGGTGGCTTGGCATTATGTCATTTTTGTCTACCACTGTACAACGGATGTCTGGGCATTATGTCATTTTTCTCTACCACTGTTCAACGGATGGCTGGACATTATGTAGTTTTTCTCTACCACTGTTCAACGGATGGCTGGACATTATGTAGTTTTACTCTACCACTGTTCAACGGATGGCTGGACCTTATGTCATTTTTCTCTACCACTGTTCAACCGGTGGCTTGGCATTATGTCATTTTTCTCTACCACTGTACAACGGATGTCTGGGCATTATGTCATTTTTCTCTACCACTGTACAACGGATGTCTGGACATTATGTCATTTTTCTCTACCACTGTTCAACGGATGGCTGGACATTATGTCATTTTTCTCTACCACTGTTCAACGGATGGCTGGACATTATGTCATTTTTCTCTACCACTGTTCAACGGATGGCTGGACATTATGTCATTTTTCTCTACCACTGTTCAACGGATGGCTGGACATTATATCATTTTTCTCTACCACTGTTCAACCGGTGGCAGGGCATTACGTCATTTTTCTCTACCACTGTTCAACGGATGGCTGGACATTATGTCATTTTCTCTACCACTGTTCAACCGGTGGCTGGACATTATGTCATATTTCTCTACCACTGTTCAACGGATGGCTGGACATTATGTAATTTTTCTCTACCACTGTTCAACCGGTGGCTTGGCATTATGTCATTTATCTCTACCACTGTTCAACGGATGGCTGGACATTATGTCATTTTTCTCTACCACTGTTCAACGGATGGCTGGACATTATGTCATTTTTCTCTACCACTGTTCAACCGGTGGCAGGGCATTACGTCATTTTTCTCTACCACTGTTCAACCGGTGGCAGGGCATTATGTCATTTTTCTCTACCACTGTTCAACCGGTGGCTTGGCATTATGTCTTTTTTCTCTACCACTGTACAACGGATGCCTTCGCATTATGTCATTTTTCTCTACCACTGTTCAACGGATGGCTGGACATTATGTCATTTTTCTCTACCACTGTTCAACGGATGGCTGGACATTATATCATTTTTCTCTACCACTGTTCAACCGGTGGCAGGGCATTACGTCATTTTTCTCTACCACTGTTCAACGGATGGCTGGACATTATGTCATTTTCTCTACCACTGTTCAACCGGTGGCTGGACATTATGTCATTTTTCTCTACCAATGTTCAACGGATGGCTGGACATTATGTAATTTTTCTCTACCACTGTTCAACCGGTGGCTTGGCATTATGTCATTTATCTCTACCACTGTTCAACGGATGGCTGGACATTATGTCATTTTTCTCTATCACTGTTCAACGGATGCCTTGACATTATGTCATTTTTCTCTACCACTGTTCAACGGATGGCTGGGCATTATGTCATTTTTCTCTACCACTGTTCAATCGGTGGCAGGGCATTACGTCATTTTTCTCTACCACTGTTCAACGGATGGCTGGACATTATGTCATTTTTCTCTACCACTGTTCAACGGATGGCTGGACATTATGTAGTTTTTCTCTACCACTGTTCAACGGATGGCTGGACATTATGTCATTTTTCTCTACCACTGTTCAACCGGTGGCTTGGCATTATGTCATTTTTCTCTACCACTGTTCAACGGATGGCTGGGCATTATGTCATTTTTCTCTACCACTGTACAACGGATTGCTGGACATTATGTCATTTTTCTCTACCACTGTTCAACGGATGGCTGGACATTATGTAGTTTTACTCTACCACTGTTCAACGGATGGCTGGACATTATGTCTTTTTTCTCTACCACTGTTTAACCGGTGGCTTGGCATTATGTCTTTTTTCTCTACCACTGTACAACGGATGGCTGGACATTATATCATTTTTCTCTACCACTGTTCAACCGGTGGCAGGGCATTACGTCATTTTTCTATACCACTGTTCAACGGATGGCTGGACATTATGTCATTTTTCTCTACCACTGTTAAACCGGTGGCTGGACATTATGTCATTTTTCTCTACCACTGTTCAACTGATGGCTGGACATTATGTCATTTTTCTCTACCACTGTTCTACCTGTGGCTGGGCATTATGTCATTTTTCTCTACCACTGTTCAACGGATGGCTGGGCATTATGTCATTTTTCTCTACCACTGTTCAACGGATGGGTGGACATTATGTCATTTTTCTCTACCACTGTTTAACGGATGGCTGGACATTATGTCATTTTTCTCTACCACTGTTCAACGGATGCCTTGACATTATGTCATTTTTCTCTACCACTGTTCAACGGATGGCTGGGCATTATGTCATTTTTCTCTAACACTGTTCAACGGATGGCTGAACATTATGTCTTTTTTCTCTACCACTGTTCAACGGATAGTTGGACATTATATCATTTTTCTCTACCACTGTTTAACCGGTGGCTTGGCATTATGTCTTTTTTCTCTACCACTGTTCAACGGATGGCTGGACATTATGTCATTTTTCTCTACCACTGTTTAACCGGTGGCTTGGCATTATGTCTTTTTTCTCTACCACTGTTCAACGGATGGCTGGACATTATATCATTTTTCTCTACCACTGTTCAACCGGTGGCAGGGCATTACGTCATTTTTCTCTACCACTGTTCAACGGATGGCTGGACATTATGTCATTTTTCTCTACCACTGTTCAACCGGTGGCTGGGCATTATGTCATTTTTCTCTACCACTGTTCAACGGATGGCTGGACATTATGTCATTTTTCTCTACCACTGTTCAACGGAAGGCTGGAAATTATGTCATTTTTCTCTACCACTGTTCAATGGATGGCTGGACATTATTTAGTTTTTCTCTACCACTGTTCAACGGATGGCTGGACATTATGTCATTTTTCTCTACCACTGTTCAACGGATGGCTGGACATTATGTATTTTTTCTCTACCACTGTTCAACGGATGGCTGGACATTATGTCATTTTTCTCTACCACTGTTCAACCAGTGGCTTGGCATTATGTCATTTATCTCTACCACTGTTCAACGGATGGATGGACATTATGTCATTTTACTCTACCACTGTTCAACGGATGCCTTGATATTATGTCAATTTTCTCTACCACTGTTCAACGGATGGCTGGGCATTATGTCATTTTTCTCTACCACTGTTCAACGGATGGCTGGACATTATATCATTTTTCTCTACCACTGTTCAACGGATGGCTGGACATTATGTCATTTTTCTCTACCACTGTTCAACGGATGGCTGGACATTATGTAGTTTTTCTCTACCACTTTTCAACGGATGGCTGGACATTATGTCATTTTTCTCTACCACTGTTCAACGGATGGCTGGGCATTATGTCATTTTTCTCTACCACTGTACAACGGATGGCTGGGCATTATGTCACTTTTCTCTACCACTGTTCAATGGATGGCTGGACATTATGTCATTTTTCTCTACCACTGTTCAACCGGTGGCTTGGCATTATGTCATTTTTCTCTACCACTGTTCAACGGATGGCTGGACATTATGTCATTTTTCTCTACCACTGTTCAACCGGTGGCTTGGCATTATGTCATTTTTCTCTACCACTGTTCAACGGATGGCTGGACATTATGTCATTTTTCTCTACCACTGTTCAACGGATGCCTTGACATTATGTCATTTTTCTCTACCACTGTTCAACGGATGGCTGGGCATTATGTCATTTTTCTCTAACACTGTTCAACGGATGGCTGAACATTATGTCTTTTTTCTCTACCACTGTTCAACGGATAGTTGGACATTATATCATTTTTCTCTACCACTGTTTAACCGGTGGCTTGGCATTATGTCTTTTTTCTCTACCACTGTTCAACGGATGGCTGGACATTATGTCATTTTTCTCTACCACTGTTTAACCGGTGGCTTGGCATTATGTCTTTTTTCTCTACCACTGTTCAACGGATGGCTGGACATTATATCATTTTTCTCTACCACTGTTCAACCGGTGGCAGGGCATTACGTCATTTTTCTCTACCACTGTTCAACGGATGGCTGGACATTATGTCATTTTTCTCTACCACTGTTCAACCGGTGGCTGGGCATTATGTCATTTTTCTCTACCACTGTTCAACGGATGGCTGGACATTATGTCATTTTTCTCTACCACTGTTCAACGGAAGGCTGGAAATTATGTCATTTTTCTCTACCACTGTTCAATGGATGGCTGGACATTATTTAGTTTTTCTCTACCACTGTTCAACGGATGGCTGGACATTATGTCATTTTTCTCTACCACTGTTCAACGGATGGCTGGACATTATGTATTTTTTCTCTACCACTGTTCAACGGATGGCTGGACATTATGTCATTTTTCTCTACCACTGTTCAACCAGTGGCTTGGCATTATGTCATTTATCTCTACCACTGTTCAACGGATGGATGGACATTATGTCATTTTACTCTACCACTGTTCAACGGATGCCTTGATATTATGTCAATTTTCTCTACCACTGTTCAACGGATGGCTGGGCATTATGTCATTTTTCTCTACCACTGTTCAACGGATGGCTGGACATTATATCATTTTTCTCTACCACTGTTCAACCGGTGGCTGGACATTATGTCATTTTTCTCTACCACTGTTCAACGGATGGCTGGACATTATGTAGTTTTTCTCTACCACTGTTCAACGCATGGCTGGATATTATGTCATTTTTCTCTACCACTGTTCAACCGTTGGCTTGGCATTATGTCATTTTTCTCTACCACTGTACAACGGATGGCTGGGCATTATGTCATTTTTCTCTACCACTGTTCAACGGATGGCTGGATATTATGTCATTTTTCTCTACCACTGTTCAACGGATGGCTGGACATTATGTCATTTTTCTCTACCACTGTTCAACGGATGGCTGGACATTATGTAGTTTTTCTCTACCACTGTTCAACGGATGGCTGGACATTATGTCATTTTTCTCTACCACTGTTCAACGGATGGCTGGACATTATGTCATTTTTCTCTACCACTGTTCAACGGATGGCTGGACATTATGTAGTTTTTCTCTACCACTGTTCAACGGATGGCTGGACATTATGTCATTTTTCTCTACCACTGTTCAACGGATGGCTGGACATTATGTCATTTTTCTCTACCACTGTTCAACGGATGGCTGGACATTATGTCATTTTTCTCTACCACTGTTCAACGGATGGCTGGACATTATGTCATTTTTCTCTACCACTGTTCAACGGATGGCTGGACATTATGTAGTTTTTCTCTACCACTGTTCAACGGATGGCTGGACCTTATGTCATTTTTCTCTACCACTGTTCAACCGGTGGCTTGGCATTATGTCATTTTTGTCTACCACTGTACAACGGATGGCTGGGCATTATGTCATTTTTCTCTACCACTGTTCAACGGATGGCTGGACATTATGTCATTTTTCTCTACCACTGTTCAACGGATGGCTGGACATTATGTCATTTTTCTCTACCACTGTTCAACGGATGGCTGGACATTATGTAGTTTTTCTCTACCACTGTTCAACGGATGGCTGGACATTATGTCATTTTTCTCTACCACTGTTCAACGGATGGCTGGACATTATGTAGTTTTACTCTACCACTGTTCAACGGATGGCTGGACATTATGTCTTTTTTCTCTACCACTGTTTAACCGGTGGCTTGGCATTATGTCTTTTTTCTCTACCACTTTACAACGGATGCCTTCGCATTATGTCATTTATCTCTACCACTGTTCAACGGATGGCTGGACATTATATCATTTTTCTCTACCACTGTTCAACCGGTGGCAGGGCATTACGTCATTTTTCTCTACCACTGTTCAACGGATGGCTGGACATTATGTCATTTTCTCTACCACTGTTCAACCGGTGGCTGGACATTATGTCATTTTTCTCTACCACTGTTCAACGGATGGCTGGACATTATGTAATTTTTCTCTACCACTGTTCAACCGGTGGCTTGGCATTATGTCATTTATCTCTACCACTGTTCAACGGATGGCTGGACATTATGTCATTTTTCTCTATCACTGTTCAACGGATGCCTTGACATTATGTCATTTTTCTCTACCACTGTTCAACGGATGGCTGGGCATTATGTCATTTTTCTCTACCACTGTTCAACGGATGGCTGGACATTATGTCATTTTTCTCTACCACTGTTCAACGGATGGCTGGACATTATGTCATTTTTCTCTACCACTGTTCAACGGATGGCTGGACATTATGTCATTTTTCTCTACCACTGTTCAACCGGTGGCTGGGCATTATGTCATTTTTCTCTACCACCGTTCAACGGATGGCTGGACATTATGTCATTTTTCTCTACCACTGTTCAACCGGTGGCTGGGCATTATGTCATTTTTCTCTGCCACTGTTCAACGGATGGCTGGACATTATGTCATTTTTCTCTACCACTGTTCAGCGGATGGCTAGACATTATGTCATTTTGCTCTACCACTGTTCAACCGGTGGCTTGGCATTATGTCATTTTTCTCTACCACTGTACAACGGATGTCTGGACATTATGTCATTTTTCTCTACCACTGTTCAACGGATGGCTGGACATTATGTCATTTTTCTCTACCACTGTTCAACGGATGGCTGGACATTATGTCATTTTTCTCTACCACTGTTCAACGGATGTCTGGACATTATGTCATTTTTCTCTACCACTGTTCAACGGATGGCTGGACATTATGTCATTTTTCTCTACCACTGTTCAACGGATGGCTGGACATTATGTCATTTTTCTCTACCACTGTTCAACGGATGGCTGGACATTATGTAGTTTTTCTCTACCACTGTTCACCGGATGGCTGGACATTATGTCATTTTTCTCTACCACTGTTCAACCGGTGGCTTGGCATTATGTCATTTTTCTCTACCACTGTACAACGGATGTCTGGGCATTATGTCATTTTTCTCTACCACTGTTCAACCGGTGGCTTGGCATTATGTCATTTTTCTCTACCACTGTTCAACGGATGGCTGGACATTATGTCATTTTTCTCTACCACTGTTCAACGGATGGCTGGACATTATGTAGTTTTACTCTACCACTGTTCAACGGATGGCTGGACATTATGTCTTTTTTCTCTACCACTGTTTAACCGGTGGCTTGGCATTATGTCATTTTTCTCTACCACTGTACAACGGATGTCTGGGCATTATGTCATTTTTCTCTACCACTGTTCAACCGGTGGCTGGGCATTATGTCATTTTTCTCTACCACTGTTCAACGGATGGCTGGACATTATATCATTTTTCTCTACCACTGTTCAACCGGTGGCAGGGCATTACGTCATTTTTCTCTACCACTGTTCAACGGATGGCTGGACATTATGTCATTTTTCTCTACCACTGTTCAACCGGTGGCTGGACATTATGTCATTTTTCTCTACCACTGTTCAACGGATGGCTGGACATTATGTCATTTTTCTCTACCACTGTTCAACCGGTGGCTTGGCATTATGTCATTTATCTCTACCACTGTTCAACGGATGGCTGGACATTATGTCAATTTTCTCTACCACTGTTCAACGGATGCCTTGACATTATGTCATTTTTCTCTACCACTGTTCAACGGATGGCCTGGCATTATGTCATTTTTCTCTACCACTGTTCAACGGATGGCTGGACATTATGTCATTTTTCTCTACCACTGTTCAACGGATGGCTGGACATTATGTCATTTTTCTCTACCACTGTTCAACGGATGGCTGGACATTATGTCAATTTTCTCTACCACTGTTCAACGGATGCCTTGACATTATGTCATTTTTCTCTACCACTGTTCAACGGATGGCTGGGCATTATGTCATTTTTCTCTACCACTGTTCAACGGATGGCTGGACATTATGTCATTTTTCTCTACCACTGTTCAACGGATGGCTGGACATTATGTCATTTTTCTCTACCACTGTTCAACGGATGGCTGGACATTATGTCATTTTTCTCTACCACTGTTCAACCGGTGGCTGGGCATTATGTCATTTTTCTCTACCACCGTTCAACGGATGGCTGGACATTATGTCATTTTTCTCTACCACTGTTCAACCGGTGGCTGGGCATTGTGTCATTTTTCTCTACCACTGTTCAACGGATGGCTGGACATTAAGTCATTTTTCTCTACCACTGTTCAACGGATGGCTAGACATTATGTCATTTTTCTCTACCACTGTTCAACCGGTGGCTTGGCATTATGTCATTTTTCTCTACCACTGTACAACGGATGTCTGGGCATTATGTCATTTTTCTCTACCACTGTTTAACGGATGGCTGGACATTATGTCATTTTTCTCTACCACTGTTCAACGGATGGCTGGACATTATGTCATTTTTCTCTACCACTGTTCAACGGATGGCTGGACATTATGTAGTTTTTCTCTACCACTGTTCAACGGATGGCTGGACATTATGTCATTTTTCTCTACCACTGTTCAACCGGTGGCTGGGCATTATGTAATTTTTCTCTACCACTGTTCAACGGATGGCTGGACATTATGTCATTTTTCTCTACCACTGTTCAACGGATGCCTTGACACTATGCCATTTTTCTCTACCACTGTTCAACGGATGGCTGGACATTATGTCATTTTTCTCTACCACTGTTCAACGGATGGCTGGACATTATGTCATTTTTCTCTACCACTGTTCAACCGGTGGCTTGGCATTATGTCATTTTTCTCTACCACTGTACAACGGATGGCTGGGCATTATGTCATTTTTCTCTACCACTGTTCAACGGATGGCTGGACATTATGTCATTTTTCTCTACCACTGTTCAACCGGTGGCTTCGCATTATGTCATTTTTCTCTACCACTGTTCAAAGGATGGCTGGACATTATGTCATTTTTATCTACCACTGTTCAACGGATGGCTGGACATTATGTAGTTTTTCTCTGCCACTGTTCAACGGATGGCTGGACATTATGTCATTTTTCTCTACCACTGTTCAACGGATGGCTGGACATTATGTCATTTTTCTCTACCACTGTTCAACCGGTGGCTTGGCATTATGTCATTTTTCTCTACCACTGTACAACGGATGGCTGCGCATTATGTCATTTTTCTCTACCACTGTTCAACGGATGGCTGGACATTATGTCATTTTTCTCTACCACTGTTCAACGGATGGCTGGACATTATGTCATTTTTCTCTACCACTGTTCAACGGATGGCTGGACATTATGTAGTTTTTCTATACCACTGTTCAACGGATGGCTGGACATTATGTCATTTTTCTCTACCACTGTCCAACGGATGGCTGGACATTATGTAGTTTTTCTCTACCACTTTTCAAAGGATGGCTGGATATTATGTCATTTTTCTCTACCACTGTTCAACGGATGGCTGGACATTATGTCATTTTTCTCTACCACTGTTCAACGGATCGCTGGACATTATGTCATTTTTCTCTACCACTGTTCAACCGGTGGTTGGCATTATGTCATTTTTCTCTACCACTGTTCAACGGATGGCTGGACATTATGTCATTTTTCTCTACCACTGTTCAACCGGTGGCTTGGCATTATGTCATTTTTCTCTACCACTGTACAACGGATGTCTGGGCATTATGTCATTTTTCTCTACCACTGTTCAACCGGTGGCTTGGCATTATGTCATTTTTCTCTACCACTGTACAACGGATGGCTGGGCATTATGTCATTTTTCTCTACCACTGTTCAACGGATGGCTGGACATTATGTCATTTTTCTCTACCACTGTTCAACGGATGGCTGGACATTATGTCATTTTTCTCTACCACTGTTCAACGGATGGCTGGACATTATGTAGTTTTTCTCTACCACTGTTCAACGGATGGCTGGACATTATGTCATTTTTCTCTACCACTGTCCAACGGATGGCTGGACATTATGTAGTTTTTCTCTACCACTGTTCAACGGATGGCTGGATATTATGTCATTTTTCTCTACCACTGTTCAACGGATGGCTGGACATTATGTAGTTTTTCTCTACCACTGTTCAACGGATGGCTGGACATTATGTCATTTTTCTCTACCACTGTTCAACCGGTGGCTTGGCATTATGTCATTTTTCTCTACCACTGTTCAACGGATGGCTGGACATTATGTCATTTTTCTCTACCACTGTTCAACCGGTGGCTTGGCATTATGTCATTTTTCTCTACCACTGTACAACGGATGTCTGGGCATTATGTCATTTTTCTCTAACAATTGTTCAACGGATGGCTGGACATTATGACATTTTTCTCTACCACTGTTCAACGGATGGCTGGACATTATGTCATTTTTCTCTACCACTGTTCAACGGATGGCTGGACATTATGTAGTTTTTCTCTACCACTGTTCAACGCATGGCTGGGCATTATGTCATTTTTCTCTACCACTGTTCAACCGGTGTCTTGGCATTATGTCATTTTTCTCTACCACTGTTCAACGGATGGCTGGACATTATGTCATTTTTCTCTACCACAGTTCAACGGATGGCTGGACATTATGTAGTTTTTCTCTCCCACTGTTCAACGGATGGCTGGACATTATGTCATTTTTCTCTACCACTGTTTAACCGGTGGCTTGGCATTATGTCATTTTTCTCTACCACTGTACAACGGATGGCTGGTCATTATGTCATTTTTCTCTACCACTGTTCAACGGATGGCTGGACATTATGTCATTTTTCTCTACCACTGTTCAACGGATGGCTGGGCATTATGTCATTTTTCTCTACCACTGTTCAACGGATGGCTGGACATTATGTAGTTTTTCTCTACCACTGTACAACGGATGGCTGGACATTATGTCATTTTTCTCTACCACTGTTCAACGGATGGCTGGACATTATGTCATTTTTCTCTACCACTGTTCTACCGGTGGCTGGGCATTATGTCATTTTTCTCTACCACTGTTCAACGGATGGCTGGACATTATGTCATTTTTCTCTACCACTGTTCAACGGATGCCTTGACATTATGTCATTTTTCTCTACCACTGTTCAACGGATGGCTGGACATTATGTCATTTTTCTCTACCACTGTTCAACGGATGGCTGGACATTATGTCATTTTTCTCTACCACTGTTCAACCGGTGGCTTGGCATTATGTCATTTTTCTCTACCACTGTACAACGGATGGCTGGACATTATGTCATTTTTCTCTACCATTGTTCAACCGGTGGCTGGACATTATGTCATTTTTCTCTACCACTGTTCAACGGATGGCTGGACATTATGTAATTTTTCTCTACCACTGTTCAACCGGTGGCTTGGCATTATGTCATTTATCTCTACCACTGTTCAACGGATGGCTGGACATTATGTCAATTTTCTCTACCACTGTTCAACGGATGCCTTGACATTATGTAGTTTTTCTCTACCACTGTACAACGGATGGCTGGACATTATGTCATTTTTCTCTACCACTGTTCAACGGATGGCTGGACATTATGTCATTTTTCTCTACCACTGTTCTACCGGTGGCTGGGCATTATGTCATTTTTCTCTACCACTGTTCAACGGATGGCTGGACATTATGTCATTTTTCTCTACCACTGTTCAACGGATGCCTTGACATTATGTCATTTTTCTCTACCACTGTTCAACGGATGGCTGGACATTATGTCATTTTTCTCTACCACTGTTCAACGGATGGCTGGACATTATGTAATTTTTCTCTACCACTGTTCAACCGGTGGCTTGGCATTATGTCATTTATCTCTACCACTGTTCAACGGATGGCTGGACATTATGTCAATTTTCTCTACCACTGTTCAACGGATGCCTTGACATTATGTCATTTTTCTCTACCACTGTTCAACGGATGGCTGGGCATTATGTCATTTTTCTCTACCACTGTTCAACGGATGGCTGGACATTATGTCATTTTTCTCTACCACTGTTCAACGGATGGCTGGACATTATGTCATTTTTCTCTACCACTGTTCAACGGATGGCTGGACATTATGTCAATTTTCTCTACCACTGTTCAACGGATGCCTTGACATTATGTCATTTTTCTCTACCACTGTTCAACGGATGGCTGGGCATTATGTCATTTTTCTCTACCACTGTTCAACGGATGGCTGGACATCATGTCATTTTTCTCTACCACTGTTCAACGGATGGCTGGACATTATGTCATTTTTCTCTACCACTGTTCAACGGATGGCTGGACATTATGTCATTTTTCTCTACCACTGTTCAACCGGTGGCTGGGCATTATGTCATTTTTCTCTACCACCGTTCAACGGATAGCTGGACATTATGTCATTTTTCTCTACCACTGTTCAACCGGTGGCTGGGCATTGTGTCATTTTTCTCTACCACTGTTCAACGGATGGCTGGACATTAAGTCATTTTTCTCTACCACTGTTCAACGGATGGCTAGACATTATGTCATTTTTCTCTACCACTGTTCAACCGGTGGCTTGGCATTATGTCATTTTTCTCTACCACTGTACAACGGATGTCTGGGCATTATGTCATTTTTCTCTACCACTGTTTAACGGATGGCTGGACATTATGTCATTTTTCTCTAGCACTGTTCAACGGATGGCTGGACATTATGTCATTTTTCTCTACCACTGTTCAACGGATGGCTGGACATTATGTAGTTTTTCTCTACCACTGTTCAACGCATGGCTGGACATTATGTCATTTTTCTCTACCACTGTTCAACCGGTGGCTTGGCATTATGTCATTTTTCTCTACCACTGTTCAACGGATGGCTGGACATTATGTCATTTTTCTCTACCACAGTTCAACGGATGGCTGGACATTATGTAGTTTTTCTCTCCCACTGTTCAACGGATGGCTGGACATTATGTCATTTTTCTCTACCACTGTTTAACCGGTGGCTTGGCATTATGTCATTTTTGTCTACCACTGTACAACGGATGGCTGGGCATTATGTCATTTTTCTCTACCACTGTTCAACGGATGGCTGGATATTATGTCATTTTTCTCTACCACTGTTCAACGGATGGCTGGACATTATGTCATTTTTCTCTACCACTGTTCAACGGATGGCTGGACATTTTGTAGTTTTTCTCTACCACTGTTCAACGGATGGCTGGACATTATGTCATTTTTCTCTACCACTGTTCAACGGATGGCTGGACATTATGTCATTTTTCTCTACCACTGTTCAACCGGTGGCTGGGCATTATGTAATTTTTCTCTACCACTGTTCAACGGATGGCTGGACATTATGTCATTTTTCTCTACCACTGTTCAACGGATGCCTTGATATTATGTCATTTTTCTCTACCACTGTTCAACGGATGGCTGGACATTATGTCATTTTTCTCTACCACTGTTCAACGGATGGCTGGACATTATGTCATTTTTCTCTACCACTGTTCAACCGGTGGCTTGGCATTATGTCATTTTTCTCTACCACTGTACAACGGATGGCTGGGCATTATGTCATTTTTCTCTACCACTGTTCAACGGATGGCTGGACATTATGTCATTTTTCTCTACCACTGTTCAACCGGTGGCTTGGCATTATGTCATTTTTCTCTACCACTGTTCAAAGGATGGCTGGACATTATGTCATTTTTATCTACCACTGTTCAACGGATGGCTGGACATTATGTAGTTTTTCTCTACCACTGTTCAACGGATGGCTGGACATTATGTCATTTTTCTCTACCACTGTTCAACGGATGGCTGGACATTATGTCATTTTTCTCTACCACTGTTCAACCGGTGGCTTGGCATTATGTCATTTTTCTCTACCACTGTACAACGGATGGCTGCGCATTATGTCATTTTTCCTACCACTGTTCAACGGATGGCTGGACATTATGTCATTTTTCTCTACCACTGTTCAACGGATGGCTGGACATTATGTCATTTTTCTCTACCACTGTTCAACGGATGGCTGGACATTATGTAGTTTTTCTATACCACTGTTCAACGGATGGCTGGACATTATGTCATTTTTCTCTACCACTGTCCAACGGATGGCTGGACATTATGTAGTTTTTCTCTACCACTTTTCAAAGGATGGCTGGATATTATGTCATTTTTCCCTACCACTGTTCAAAGGATGGCTGGACATTATGTATTTTTTCTCTACCACTGTTCAACGGATCGCTGGACATTATGTCATTTTTCTCTACCACTGTTCAACCGGTGGTTGGCATTATGTCATTTTTCTCTACCACTGTTCAACGGATGGCTGGACATTATGTCATTTTTCTCTACCACTGTTCAACCGGTGGCTTGGCATTATGTCATTTTTCTCTACCACTGTACAACGGATGTCTGGGCATTATGTCATTTTTCTCTACCACTGTTCAACCGGTGGCTTGGCATTATGTCATTTTTCTCTACCACTGTACAACGGATGGCTGGGCATTATGTCATTTTTCTCTACCACTGTTCAACGGATGGCTGGATATTATGTCATTTTTCTCTACCACTGTTCAACGGATGGCTGGACATTATGTCATTTTTCTCTACCACTGTTCAACGGATGGCTGGACATTATGTAGTTTTTCTCTACCACTGTTCAACGGATGGCTGGACATTATGTCATTTTTCTCTACCACTGTTCAACGGATGGCTGGACATTATGTAGTTTTTCTCTACCACTGTTCAACGGATGGCTGGACATTATGTCATTTTTCTCTACCACTGTTCAACCGGTGGCTTGGCATTATGTCATTTTTCTCTACCACTGTTCAACGGATGGCTGGACATTATGTCATTTTTCTCTACCACTGTTCAACCGGTGGCTTGGCATTATGTCATTTTTCTCTACCACTGTACAACGGATGTCTGGGCATTATGTCATTTTTCTCTAACAATTGTTCAACGGATGGCTGGACATTATGACATTTTTCTCTACCACTGTTCAACGGATGGCTGGACATTATGTCATTTTTCTCTACCACTGTCCAACGGATGGCTGGATATTATGTAGTTTTTCTCTACCACTGTTCAACGCATGGCTGGGCATTATGTCATTTTTCTCTACCACTGTTCAACCGGTGTCTTGGCATTATGTCATTTTTCTCTACCATTGTTCAACGGATGGCTGGACATTATGTCATTTTTCTCTACCACAGTTCAACGGATGGCTGGACATTATGTAGTTTTTCTCTCCCACTGTTCAACGGATGGCTGGACATTATGTCATTTTTCTCTACCACTGTTTAACCGGTGGCTTGGCATTATGTCATTTTTCTCTACCACTGTACAACGGATGGCTGGTCATTATGTCATTTTTCTCTACCACTGTTCAACGGATGGCTGGACATTATGTCATTTTTCTCTACCACTGTTCAACGGATGGCTGGGCATTATGTCATTTTTCTCTACCACAGTTCAACGGATGGCTGGACATTATGTAGTTTTTCTCTACCACTGTACAACGGATGGCTGGACATTATGTCATTTTTCTCTACCACTGTTCAACGGATGGCTGGACATTATGTCATTTTTCTCTACCACTGTTCTACCGGTGGCTGGGCATTATGTCATTTTTCTCTACCACTGTTCAACGGATGGCTGGACATTATGTCATTTTTCTCTACCACTGTTCAACGGATGCCTTGACATTATGTCATTTTTCTCTACCACTGTTCAACGGATGGCTGGACATTATGTCATTTTTCTCTACCACTGTTCAACGGATGGCTGGACATTATGTCATTTTTCTCTACCACTGTTCAACCGGTGGCTTGGCATTATGTCATTTTTCTCTACCACTGTACAACGGATGGCTGGGCATTATGTCATTTTTCTCTACCACTGTTCAACGGATGGGTGGACATTATGTCATTTTTCTCTACCACTGTTCAACGGATGGGTGGACATTATGTAGTTTTTCTCTACCACTGTTCAGCGGATGGCTGGATATTATGTCATTTTTCTCTACCACTGTTCAACCGGTGGCTTGGCATTATGTCATTTTTCTCTACCACTGTTCAACGGATGGCTGGACATTATGTCATTTTTCTCTACCACTGTTCAACGGATGGCTGGACATTATGTCATTTTTCTCTACCACTGTTCAACGGATGGCTGGACATTATGTCATTTTTCTCTGCCACTGTTCAACCGGTGGCTGGTCATTATGTCATTTTTCTCTACCACTGTTCAACGGATGGCTGGACATTATGTCATTTTTCTCTACCACTGTTCAACCGGTGGCTGGGCATTATGTCATTTTTCTCTACCACTGTTCAACGGATGGCTGGGCATTATGTCATTTTTCTCTACCACTGTTCAAACGGTGGCTTGGCATTATGTCATTTTTCTCTACCACTGTACAACGGATGGCTGGGCATTATGTAGTTTTTCTCTACCACTGTTCAACGGATGGCTGGACATTATGTCATTTTTCTCTACCACTGTTCAACTGGTGGCTTGGCATTATGTCATTTTTCTCTACCACTGTACAACGGATGGCTGGGCATTATGTCATTTTTCTCTACCACTGTTCAACGGATGGCTGGACATTATGTCATTTTTCTCTACCACTGTTCAACGGATGGCTGGACATTATGTCATTATTCTCTACCACTGTTCAACGGATGGCTGGACATTATGTAGTTTTTCTCTACCACTGTTCAACGGATGGCTGGACATTATGTCATTTTTCTCTACCACTGTTCAACCGGTGGCTTGGCATTATGTCATTTTTCTCTACCACTGTTCAACGGATGGCTGGACATTATGTCATTTTTCTCTACCACTGTTTAACGGATGGCTGGACATTACGTAGTTTTTCTCTACCACTGTTCAACGGATTGCTGGACATTATGTCATTTTTCTCTACCACTGTTCAACCGGTGGCTTGGCATTATATCATTTTTCTCTACCACTGTACAACGGATGGCTGGGCATTATGTCATTTCTCTACCACTGTTTAACGGATGGCTGGACATTATGTCATTTTTCTCTACCACTGTTAAACCGGTGGCTGGGTATTATGTCATTTTTCTCTACCACTGTTCAACGGATGGCTGGACATTATATCATTTTTCTCTACCACTGTTCAACGGATGGCTGAACATTATGTCATTTTTCTCTACCACTGTTCAACCGGTTGATGGGCATTATGTCATTTTTCTCTACCACTGTTCAACGGATGGCTGGACATTATGTCATTTTTCTCTACCACTGTTCAACCGGTGGCTGGGCATTATGTCATTTTTCTCTACCACTGTTCAACCGGTGGCTGGACATTATGTCATTTTTCTCTACCACTGTTCAACGGATGGCTGGACATTATGTCATTTTTCTCTACCACTGTTCAATGGATGTCTGCGCATTATGACATTTTTCTCTACAACTGTTCAACGGATGTCTGGACATTATGTCATTTTTCTCTAACACTGTTCAACCGGTGGCTGGGCATTATAACATTTTTCACTACCACTGTTCAACGGATGGCTGGACATTATGTCATTTTTCTCTACCACTGTTCAACGGATGGCTGCGCATTATGTCATTTTTCTCTACCACTGTTCTACCGGTGGCTGGACATTATGTCATTTTTCTCTACCACTGTTCAACGGATGGCTGGACATTATGAAGTTTTTCTCTACCACTGTTCAACGGATGGCTGGACATTATGTCATTTTTCTCTACCACTGTTCAACCGGTGGCTTGGCATTATGTCATTTTTCTCTACCACTGTACAACGGATGGCTGGGCATTATGTCATTTTTCTCTACCACTGTTTAACGGATGGCTGGACATTATGTCATTTTTCTCTACCACTGTTCAACAGGTGGCTGGGCATTATGTCATTATTCTCTACCACTGTTCAACGGATGGCTGGACATTATGTCATTTTTCTCTACCACTGTTCAACGGATGGCTGGACATTATGTAGTTTTTCTCTACCACTGTACAACGGATGGCTGGACATTATGTCATTTTTCTCTACCACTGTTCAACGGATGGCTGGACATTATGTCATTTTTCTCTACCACTGTTCAACGGATGCCTTGACATTATGTCATTTTTCTCTACCACTGTTCAACGGATGGCTGGACATTATGTCATTTTTCTCTACCACTGTTTAACGGATGGCTGGGCATTAGGTCATTTTTCTCTACCACTGTTCAACGGATGGCTGGACATTATGTAGTTTTTCTCTACCACTGTACAACGGATGGCTGGACATTATGTCATTTTTCTCTACCACTGTTCAACGGATGGCTGGACATTATGTCATTTTTCTCTACCACTGTTCTACCGGTGGCTGGGCATTATGTCATTTTTCTCTACCACTGTTCAACGGATGGCTGGACATTATGTCATTTTTCTCTACCACTGTTCAACGGATGCCTTGACATTATGTCATTTTTCTCTACCACTGTTCAACGGATGGCTGGACATTATGTCATTTTTCTCTACCACTGTTCAACGGATGGCTGGACATTATGTCATTTTTCTCTACCACTGTTCAACTGGTGGCTTGGCATTATGTCATTTTTCTCTACCACTGTACAACGGATGGCTGGGCATTATGTCATTTTTCTCTACCACTGTTCAACGGATGGGTGGACATTATGTCATTTTTCTCTACCACTGTTCAACGGATGGCTGGACATTATGTAGTTTTTCTCTACCACTGTTCAACGGATGGCTGGACATTATGTAGTTTTTCTCTACCACTGTTCAGCGGATGGCTGGATATTATGTCATTTTTCTCTACCACTGTTCAACCGGTGGCTTGGCATTATGTCATTTTTCTCTACCACTGTTCAACGGATGGCTGGACATTATGTCATTTTTCTCTACCACTGTTCAACGGATGTCTGGACATTATGTCATTTTTCTCTACCACTGTTCAACGGATGGCTGGATATTATGTCATTTTTCTCTACCACTGTTCAACGGATGGCTGGACATTATGTAGTTTTTCTCTATCACTGTTCAACGGATGGCTGGACATTATGTCATTTTTCTCTACCACTGTTCAACCGGTGACTTGGCATTATGTCATTTTTCTCTACCACTGTTCAACGGATGGCTGGGCATTATGTCATTTTTCTCTACCACTGTACAACGCATGGCTGGGCATTATGTCATTTTTCTCTGCCACTGTTCAACCGGTGGCTGGGCATTATGTCATTTTTCTCTACCACTGTTCAACGGATGGCTGGGCATTATGTCATTTTTCTCTGCCACTGTTCAACCGGTGGCTGGGCATTATGTCATTTTTCTCTACCACTGTTCAACGGATGGCTGGGCATTATGTCATTTTTCTCTACCACTGTACAACGGATGGCTGGACTTTATGTCATTTTTCTCTGCCACTGTTCAGCCGGTGGCTGGGCATTATGTCATTTTTCACTACCACTGTTCAACGGATGGCTGGACATTATGTCATTTTTCTCTACCACTGTTCAACGGATGGCTGGACATTATGTCATTTTTCTCTACCACTGTACAACGGATGGCTGGACATTATGTAGTTTTTCTCTATGACTGTTCAACGGATGGCTTGGCTTTATGTCATTTTTCTCTACCACTGTATAACGGATGGCTGGGCATTATGTCATTTTCCTCTACCACTGTTCAACGGATGGCTGGACATTGTGTCATTTTTCTCTACCACTGTTCAACCGGTGGCTGGGCATTATGTCATTTTTCTCTACCACTGTTCAACGGATGGCTGGGCATTATGTCATTTTTCTCTACCACTGTTCAAACGGTGGCTTGGCATTATGTCATTATTCTCTACCACTGTACAACGGATGGCTGGGCATTATGTAGTTTTTCTCTACCACTGTTCAACGGATGGCTGGACATTATGTCATTTTTCTCTACCACTGTTCAACCGGTGGCTTGGCATTATGTCATTTTTCTCTACCACTGTACAACGGATGGCTGGGCATTATGTCATTTTTCTCTACCACTGTTCAACGGATGGCTGGGCATTATGTCATTTTTCTCTACCACTGTTCAACGGATGGCTGGACATTATGTCATTATTCTCTACCACTGTTCAACGGATGGCTGGACATTACGTAGTTTTTCTCTACCACTGTTCAACGGATTGCTGGACATTATGTCATTTTTCTCTACCACTGTTCAACCGGTGGCTTGGCATTATATCATTTTTCTCTACCACTGTACAACGGATGGCTGGGCATTATGTCATTTCTCTACCACTGTTTAACGGATGGCTGGACATTATGTCATTTTTCTCTACCACTGTTAAACCGGTGGCTGGGTATTATGTCATTTTTCTCTACCACTGTTCAACGGATGGCTGGACATTATATCATTTTTCTCTACCACTGTTCAACGGATGGCTGAACATTATGTCATTTTTCTCTACCACTGTTCAACCGGTTGCTGGGCATTATGTCATTTTTCTCTACCACTGTTCAACGGATGGCTGGACATTATGTCATTTTTCTCTACCACTGTTCAACCGGTGGCTGGGCATTATGTCATTTTTCTCTACCACTGTTCAACCGGTGGCTGGACATTATGTCATTTTTCTCTACCACTGTTCAACGGATGGCTGGACATTATGTCATTTTTCTCTACCACTGTTCAACGGATGTCTGCGCATTATGTCATTTTTCTCTACCACTGTTCAACGGATGTCTGGACATTATGTCATTTTTCTCTAACACTGTTCAACCGGTGGCTGGGCATTATATCATTTTTCACTACCACTGTTCAACGGATGGCTGGACATTATGTCATTTTTCTCTACCACTGTTCAACGGATGGCTGCGCATTATGTCATTTTTCTCTACCACTGTTCTACAGGTGGCTGGACATTATGTCATTTTTCTCTACCACTGTTCAACGGATGGCTGGACATTATGAAGTTTTTCTCTACCACTGTTCAACGGATGGCTGGACATTATGTCATTTTTCTCTACCACTGTTCAACCGGTGGCTTGGCATTATGTCATTTTTCTCTACCACTGTACAACGGATGGCTGGGCATTATGTCATTTTTCTCTACCACTGTTTAACGGATGGCTGGACATTATGTCATTTTTCTCTACCACTGTTCAACCGGTGGCTTGGCATTATGTCATTTTTCTCTACCACTGTACAACGGATGGCTAGACATTATGAAGTTTTTCTCTACCACTGTTCAACGGATGGCTGGACATTATGTCATTTTTCTCTACCACTGTTCAACCGGTGGCTTGGCATTATGTCATTTTTCTCTACCACTGTACAACGGATGGCTGGGCATTATGTCGTTTTTCTCTACCACTGTTCAACGGATGGGTGGACATTATGTCATTTTTCTCTACCACTGTTCAACGGATGGCTGGACATTATGTAGTTTTTCTCTACCACTGTTCAACGGATGGCTGGACATTATGTAGTTTTTCTCTACCACTGTTCAGCGGATGGCTGGATATTATGTCATTTTTCTCTACCACTGTTCAACCGGTGGCTTGGCATTATGTCATTTTTCTCTACCACTGTCCAACGGATGGCTGGACATTATGTCATTTTTCTCTACCACTGTTCAACGGATGGCTGGACATTATGTCATTTTTCTCTACCACTGTTCAACGGATGGCTGGATATTATGTCATTTTTCTCTACCACTGTTCAACGGATGGCTGGACATTATGTAGTTTTTCTCTACCACTGTTCAACGGATGGCTGGACATTATGTCATTTTTCTCTACCACTGTTCAACCGGTGGCTTGGCATTATGTCATTTTTCTCTACCACTGTTCAACGGATGGCTGGACATTATGTCATTTTTCTCTACCACTGTTCAACGGATGGCTGGACATTATGTAGTTTTTCTCTACCACTGTTCAACGGATGGCTGGACATTATGTCATTTTTCTCTACCACTGTTCAACCGGTGGCTTGTCATTATGTCATTTTTCTCTAACACTGTACAACGGATGGCTGGGCATTATGTCATTTTTCTCTACCACTGTTCAACGGATGGCTGGGCATTATGTCATTTTTCTCTACCACTGTACAACGGATGGCTGGGCATTATGTCATTTTTCTCTGCCACTGTTCAACCGGTGGCTGGGCATTATGTCATTTTTCTCTACCACTGTTCAACGGATGGCTGGGCATTATGTCATTATTCTCTACCACTGTTTAACGGATGGCTGGACATTATGTCATTTTTCTCTACCACTGTTCAACCGGTGGCTTGGCATTATGTCATTTTTCTCTACCACTGTACAACGGATGGCTGGACATTATGAAGTTTTTCTCTACCACTGTTCAACGGATGACTGGACATTATGTCATTATTCTCTACCACTGTTCAACCGGTGGCTTGGCATTATGTCATTTTTCTCTACCACTGTACAACGGATGGCTGGGCATTATGTCATTTTTCTCTACCACTGTTCAACGGATGGGTGGACATTATGTCATTTTTCTCTACCACTGTTCAACGGATGGCTGGACATTATGTAGTTTTTCTCTACCACTGTTCAACGGATGGCTGGACATTATGTAGTTTTTCTCTACCACTGTTCAGCGGATGGCTGGATATTATGTCATTTTTCTCTACCACTGTTCAACCGGTGGCTTGGCATTATGTCATTTTTCTCTACCACTGTTCAACGGATGGCTGGACATTATGTCATTTTTCTCTACCACTGTTCAACGGATGGCTGGACATTATGTCATTTTTCTCTACCACTGTTCAACGGATGGCTGGATATTATGTCATTTTTCTCTACCACTGTTCAACGGATGGCTGGACATTATGTAGTTTTTCTCTACCACTGTTCAACGGATGGCTGGACATTATGTCCTTTTTCTCTACCACTGTTCAACCGGTGGCTTGGCATTATGTCATTTTTCTCTACCACTGTTCAACGGATGGCTGGACATTATGTCATTTTTCTCTACCACTGTTCAACGGATGGCTGGACATTATGTAGTTTTTCTCTACCACTGTTCAACGGATGGCTGGACATTATGTCATTTTTCTCTACCACTGTTCAACCGGTGGCTTGGCATTATGTCATTTTTCTCTAACACTGTACAACGGATGGCTGGGCATTATGTCATTTTTCTCTACCACTGTTCAACGGATGGCTGGGCATTATGTCATTTTTCTCTACCACTGTACAACGGATGGCTGGGCATTATGTCATTTTTCTCTGCCACTGTTCAACCGGTGGCTGGGCATTATGTCATTTTTCTCTACCACTGTTCAACGGATGGCTGGGCATTATGTCATTTTTCTCTGCCACTGTTCAACCGGTGGCTGGGCATTATATCATTTTTCTCTACCACTGTTCAACGGATGGCTGGGCATTATGTCATTTTTCTCTACCACTGTACAACGGATGGCTGGACATTATGTCATTTTTCTCTGCCACTGTTCAACCGCTGGCTGGGCATTATGTCATTTTTCTCTACCACTGTTCAACGGATGGCTGGACATTATGTCATTTTTCTCTACCAGTGTTCAACGGATGGCTGGACATTATGTCATTTTTCTCTACCACTGTTCAACGGATGGCTGGACATTATGTGGTTTTTCTCTACCACTGTTCAACGGATGGCTTGGCATTATGTCATTTTTCTCTACCACTGTACAACGGATGGCTGGGCATTATGTCATTTTTCTCTACCACTGTTCAACGGATGGCTGGACATTAAGTCATTTTTCTCTACCACTGTTCAACCGGTGGCTGGGCATTATGTCATTTTCCTCTACCACTGTTCAACGGATGGCTGGACATTATGTCATTTTTCTCTACCACTGTTCAACCGGTTGCTGGGCATTATGTCATTTTTCTCTACCACTGTTCAACGGATGGCTGGACATTATGTCATTTTTCTCTACCACTGTTCAACCGGTGGCTGGGCATTATGTCATTTTTCTCTACCACTGTTCAACCGGTGGCTGGACATTATGTCATTTTTCTCTACCACTGTTCAACGGATGGCTGGACATTATGTCATTTTTCTCTACCACTGTTCAACGGATGTCTGCGCATTATGTCATTTTTCTCTACCACTGTTCAACGGATGTCTGGACATTATGTCATTTTTCTCTAACACTGTTCAACCGGTGGCTGGGCATTATATCATTTTTCACTACCACTGTTCAACGGATGGCTGGACATTATGTCATTTTTCTCTACCACTGTTCAACGGATGGCTGCGCATTATGTCATTTTTCTCTACCACTGTTCTACAGGTGGCTGGACATTATGTCATTTTTCTCTACCACTGTTCAACGGATGGCTGGACATTATGAAGTTTTTCTCTACCACTGTTCAACGGATGGCTGGACATTATGTCATTTTTCTCTACCACTGTTCAACCGGTGGCTTGGCATTATGTCATTTTTCTCTACCACTGTACAACGGATGGCTGGGCATTATGTCATTTTTCTCTACCACTGTTTAACGGATGGCTGGACATTATGTCATTTTTCTCTACCACTGTTCAACCGGTGGCTTGGCATTATGTCATTTTTCTCTACCACTGTACAACGGATGGCTGGACATTATGAAGTTTTTCTCTACCACTGTTCAACGGATGACTGGACATTATGTCATTATTCTCTACCACTGTTCAACCGGTGGCTTGGCATTATGTCATTTTTCTCTACCACTGTACAACGGATGGCTGGGCATTATGTCATTTTTCTCTACCACTGTTCAACGGATGGGTGGACATTATGTCATTTTTCTCTACCACTGTTCAACGGATGGCTGGACATTATGTAGTTTTTCTCTACCACTGTTCAACGGATGGCTGGACATTATGTAGTTTTTCTCTACCACTGTTCAGCGGATGGCTGGATATTATGTCATTTTTCTCTACCACTGTTCAACCGGTGGCTTGGCATTATGTCATTTTTCTCTACCACTGTTCAACGGATGGCTGGACATTATGTCATTTTTCTCTACCACTGTTCAACGGATGGCTGGACATTATGTCATTTTTCTCTACCACTGTTCAACGGATGGCTGGATATTATGTCATTTTTCTCTACCACTGTTCAACGGATGGCTGGACATTATGTAGTTTTTCTCTACCACTGTTCAACGGATGGCTGGACATTATGTCATTTTTCTCTACCACTGTTCAACCGGTGGCTTGGCATTATGTCATTTTTCTCTACCACTGTTCAATGGATGGCTGGACATTATGTCATTTTTCTCTACCACTGTTCAACGGATGGCTGGACATTATGTATTTTTTCTCTACCACTGTTCAACGGATGGCTGGACATTATGTCATTTTTCTCTACCACTGTTCAACCAGTGGCTTGGCATTATGTCATTTATCTCTAACACTGTACAACGGATGGCTGGGCATTATGTCATTTTTCTCTACCACTGTTCAACGGATGGCTGGGCATTATGTCATTTTTCTCTACCACTGTACAACGGATGGCTGGGCATTATGTCATTTTTCTCTGCCACTGTTCAACCGGTGGCTGGGCATTATGTCATTTTTCTCTACCACTGTTCAACGGATGGCTGGGCATTATGTCATTTTTCTCTGCCACTGTTCAACCGGTGGCTGGGCATTATATCATTTTTCTCTACCACTGTTCAACGGATGGCTGGGCATTATGTCATTTTTCTCTACCACTGTACAACGGATGGCTGGACATTATGTCATTTTTCTCTGCCACTGTTCAACCGCTGGCTGGGCATTATGTCATTTTTCTCTACCACTGTTCAACGGATGGCTGGACATTATGTCATTTTTCTCTACCAGTGTTCAACGGATGGCTGGACATTATGTCATTTTTCTCTACCACTGTTCAACGGATGGCTGGACATTATGTAGTTTTTCTCTACCACTGTTCAACGGATGGCTTGGCATTATGTCATTTTTCTCTACCACTGTACAACGGATGGCTGGGCATTATGTCATTTTTCTCTACCACTGTTCAACGGATGGCTGGACATTATGTCATTTTTCTCTACCACTGTTCAACCGGTGGCTGGGCATTATGTCATTTTCCTCTACCACTGTTCAACGGATGGCTGGACATTATGTCATTTTTCTCTACCACTGTTCAACCGGTGGCTGGGCATTATGTCATTTTTCTCTACCACTGTTCAACGGATGGCTGGGCATTAGGTCATTTTTCTCTACCACTGTTCAAACGGTGGCTTGGCATTATGTCATTTTTCTCTACCACTGTACAACGGATGGCTGGGCATTATGTAGTTTTTCTCTACCACTGTTCAACGGATGGCTGGACATTATGTCATTTTTCTCTACCACTGTTCAACCGGTGGCTTGGCATTATGTCATTTTTCTCTACCACTGTACAACGGATGGCTGGGCATTATGTCATTTTTCTCTACCACTGTTCAACGGATGGCTGGACATTATGTCATTTTTCTCTACCACTGTTCAACGGATGGCTGGACATTATGTCATTATTCTCTACCACTGTTCAACGGATGGCTGGACATTACGTAGTTTTTCTCTACCACTGTTCAACGGATTGCTGGACATTATGTCATTTTTCTCTACCACTGTTCAACCGGTGGCTTGGCATTATATCATTTTTCTCTACCACTGTACAACGGATGGCTGGGCATTATGTCATTTCTCTACCACTGTTTAACGGATGGCTGGACATTATGTCATTTTTCTCTACCACTGTTAAACCGGTGGCTGGGTATTATGTCATTTTTCTCTACCACTGTTCAACGGATGGCTGGACATTATATCATTTTTCTCTACCACTGTTCAACGGATGGCTGAACATTATGTCATTTTTCTCTACCACTGTTCAACCGGTTGCTGGGCATTATGTCATTTTTCTCTACCACTGTTCAACGGATGGCTGGACATTATGTCATTTTTCTCTACCACTGTTCAACCGGTGGCTGGGCATTATGTCATTTTTCTCTACCACTGTTCAACCGGTGGCTGGACATTATGTCATTTTTCTCTACCACTGTTCAACGGATGGCTGGACATTATGTCATTTTTCTCTACCACTGTTCAACGGATGTCTGCGCATTATGTCATTTTTCTCTACCACTGTTCAACGGATGTCTGAACATTATGTCATTTTTCTCTAACACTGTTCAACCGGTGGCTGGGCATTATATCATTTTTCACTACCACTGTTCAACGGATGGCTGGACATTATGTCATTTTTCTCTACCACTGTTCAACGGATGGCTGCGCATTATGTCATTTTTCTCTACCACTGTTCTACCGGTGGCTGGACATTATGTCATTTTTCTCTACCACTGTTCAACGGATGGCTGGACATTATGAAGTTTTTCTCTACCACTGTTCAACGGATGGCTGGACATTATGTCATTTTTCCCTACCACTGTTCAACCGGTGGCTTGTCATTATGTCATTTTTCTCTACCACTGTACAACGGATGGCTGGGCATTATGTCATTTTTCTCTACCACTGTTTAACGGATGGCTGGACATTATGTCATTTTTCTCTACCACTGTTCAACAGGTGGCTGGGCATTATGTCATTATTCTCTACCACTGTTCAACGGATGGCTGGACATTATGTCATTTTTCTCTACCACTGTTCAACGGATGGCTGGACATTATGTCATTTTTCCCTACCACTGTTCAACGGATGGCTGGACATTATGTCATTTTTCTCTACCACTGTTCAACGGATGGCTGGACATTATGTCATTTTTCTCTACCACTGTTCAACGGATGGCTGGACATTATGTCATTTTTCTCTACCGCTGTTCTACCGGTGGCTGGACATTATGTCATTTTTCTCTACCACTGTTCAACGGATGGCTGGACATTATGTAGTTTTTCTCTACCACTGTTCAACGGATGGCTGGACATTATGTAATTTTTCTCTACCACTGTTCAACCGGTGGCTTGGCATTATGTCATTTTTCTCTACCACTGTACAACGGATGGCTGGGCATTATGTCATTTTTCTCTACCACTGTTCAACGGATGGCTGGACATTATGTCATTTTTCTCTACCACTGTTCAACCGGTGGCTGGGCATTATGTCATTTTTCTCTACCACTGTTCAACGGATGGCAGGACATTATGTCATTTTTCTCTACCACTGTTCAACGGATGGCTGGACATTATGTCATTTTTCCCTACCACTGTTCAACGGATGGCTGGACATTATGTCATTTTTATCTACCACTGTTCAACCGGTGGCTGGGCATTATGTCATTTTTCTCTACCACTGTTCAACGGATGGCTGGACATTATGTCATTTTTCTCCACCACTGTTCAACGGATGGCTGGACATTATGTCATTTTTCTCTACCACTGTTCAACGGATGTCTGCGCATTATGTCATTTTTCTCTACCACTGTTCCACGGATGGCTGGACATTATGTCATTTTTCTCTACCACTGTTCAACCGGTGGTTGGACATTATGTCATTTTTCTCTACCACTGTTCAACGGATGTCTGCGCATTATGTCATTTTTCTCTACCACTGTTCAACGGATGTCTGGACATTATGTCATTTTTCTCTACCACTGTTCAACCGGTCGCTGGGCATTATGTCATTTTTCTCTACCACTGTTCAACGGATGGCTGGACATTATGTCATTTTTCTCTACCACTGTTCAACGGATGGCTGGACATTATGTCATTTTTCTCTACCACTGTTCAACGGATGGCTGGACATTATGTCATTTTTCTCTACCACTGTTCAACGGATGGCTGCGCATTATGTCATTTTTCTCTACCACTGTTCAACGGATGGCTGGACATTATGTCATTTTTCTCTACCACTGTTCAACGGATGGCTGGACATTATGTCATTTTTCTCTACCACTGTTCAACGGATAGCTGGACTTTATATCATTCTTCTCTACCACTGTTCAACCGGTGGCTGCGCATTATGTCATTTTTCTCTACCACTGTTCAACGGATGGCTGGACATTACGTCATTTTTCTCTACCACTGTTCAACGGATGTCTGGACATTATGTCATTTTTCTCTACCACTGTTCAACCGGTGGCTGGGCATTATGTCATTTTTCTCTACCACTGTTCAACGGATGTCTGGACATTATGTCATTTTTCTCTACCACTGTTCAACGGATGGCTGGACATTATGTCATATTTCTCTACCACTGTTCAACGGATGGCTGGACATTATGTCATTTTTCTCTACTACTGTTCAACGGATGGCTGGACATTATGTCATTTTTCTCTACTACTGTTCAACGGATGGCTGCGCATTATGTCATTTTTCTCTACCACTGTTCAACGGATGGCTGGACATTATGTCATTTTTCTCTACCACAGTTCAACGGATGTCTGGACATTATGTCATTTTTCTCTACCACTGAGCAACCGGTGGCTGGGCATTATGTCATTTTTCTCTACCACTGTTCCACGGATGTCTGGACATTATGTCATTTTTCTCTACCACTGTTCTACCGGTGGCTGGGCATTATGTCATTTTTCTCTAGCACTGTTCAACGGATGTCTTGGCATTATGTCATTTTTCTCTACCACTGTTCAACGGATGGCTGGACATTATGTCATTTTTCTCTACCACTGAGCAACCGGTGGCTGCGCATTATGTCATTTTTCTCTACCACTGTTCAACGGATGGCTGGACATTATGTCATTTTTCTCTACCACAGTTCAACGGATGTCTGGACATTATGTCATTTTTCTCTACCACTGAGCAACCGGTGGCTGGGCATTATGTCATTTTTCTCTACCACTGTTCCACGGATGTCTGGACATTATGTCATTTTTCTCTACCACTGTTCTACCGGTGGCTGGGCATTATGTCATTTTTCTCTAGCACTGTTCAACGGATGTCTTGGCATTATGTCATTTTTCTCTACCACTGTTCAACGGATGGCTGGACATTATGTCATTTTTCTCTACCACTGAGCAACCGGTGGCAGCGCATTATGTCATTTTTCTCTACCACTGTTCAACGGATGGCTGGACATTATGTCATTTTTCTCTACCACTGTTCAACGGATGTCTGGACACTATGTCATTTTTCTCTACCACTGTTCAACCGGTGGCTGGGCATTATGTCGTTTTTCTCTACCACTGTTCAACGGATGGCTGGACATTATGTCATTTTTCTCTACCACTGTTCAACGGATGGCTGGACATTATGTCATTTTTCTCTACCACTGTTCAACGGATGTCTGGGCATTATGTCATTTTTCTCTACCACTGTTCCACGGATGGCTGGACATTATGTCATTTTTCTCTACCACTGTTCAACCGGTGGCTGGACATTATGTCATTTTTCTCTACCACTGTTCAACGGATGTCTGCCCATTATGTCATTTTTCTCTACCACTGTTCAAAGGATGGCTGGACATTATGTCATTTTTCTCTACCACTGTTCAACCGGTGGCTGGGCATTATGTCATTTTTCTCTACCACTGTTTAACAGATGGCTGGACATTATGTCATTTTTCTCTACCACTGTTCAACGGATGGCTGGACATTATGTCATTTTTCTCTACCACTGTTCAACGGATGCCTGGACATTATGTCATTTTTCTCTACCACTGTTCAACGGATGGCTGCGCATTATGTCATTTTTCTCTACCACTGTTCAACGGATGGCTGGACATTATGTCATTTTTCTCTACCACTGTTCAACGGATGGCTGGACATTATGTCATTTTTCTTTACCACTGTTCAACGGATGGCTGGACATTATGTCATTCTTCTCTACCATTGTTCAACCGGTGGCTGCGCATTATGTCATTTTTCTCTACCACTGTTCAACGGATGGCTGGACATTATGTCATTTTTCTCTACCACTGTTCAACGGATGTCTGGACATTATGTCATTTTTCTCTACCACTATTCAACGGATGGCTGGACATTATGTCATTTTTCTCTACTACTGTTCAACGGATGTCTGGGCATTATGTCATTTTTCTCTACCACTGTTCCACGGATGGCTGGACATTATGTCATTTTTCTCTACCACTGTTCAACCGGTGGCTGGACATTATGTCATTTTTCTCTACCACTGTTCAACGGATGTCTGCGCATTATGTCATTTTTCTCTACCACTGTTCAACGGATGTCTGGACATTATGTCATTTTTCTCTACCACTGTTCAACCGGTGGCTGGGCATTATGTCATTTTTCTCTACCACTGTTTAACGGATGGCTGGACATTATGTCATTTTTCTCTACCACTTTTCAACGGATGGCTGGACATTATGTCATTTTTCTCTACCACTGTTCAACGGATGCCTGGACATTATGTCATTTTTCTCTACCACTGTTCAACGGATGGCTGCGCATTATGTCATTTTTCTCTACCACTGTTCAACGGATGGCTGGACATTATGTCATTTTTCTCTACCACTGTTCAACGGATGGCTGGACATTATGTCATTTTTCTTTACCACTGTTCAACGGATGGCTGGACATTATGTCATTCTTCTCTACCATTGTTCAACCGGTGGCTGCGCATTATGTCATTTTTCTCTACCACTGTTCAACGGATGGCTGGACATTATGTCATTTTTCTCTACCACTGTTCAACGGATGTCTGGACATTATGTCATTTTTCTCTACCACTGTTCAACCGGTGGCTGGGCATGATGTCATTTTTCTCTACCACTGTTCAACGGATGTCTGGACATTATGTCATTTTTCTCTACCACTGTTCAACGGATGGCTGGACATTATGTCATTTTTCTCTACCACTGTTCAACGGATGGCTGGACATTATGTCATTTTTCTCTACCACTGTTCAACGGATGGCTGCGCATTATGTCATTTTTCGCTACCACTGTTCAAAGGATGGCTGGACATTATGTCATTTTTCTCTACCACTGAGCAACCGGTGGCTGCGCATTATGTCATTTTTCTCTACTACTGTTCAACGGATGGCTGGACATTATGTCATTTTTCTCTACCACTGTTCAACGGATGGCTGGACATTATGTCATTTTTTTCTACCACTGAGCAACCGGTGGCTGCGCATTATGTCATTTTTCTCTACTACTGTTCAACGGATGGCTGGACATTATGTCATTTTTCTCTACCACTGTTCAACGGATGTCTGGACATTATGTCATTTTTCTCTACCACTGAGCAACCGGTGGCTGGGCATTATGTCATTTTTCTCTACCACTGTTCAACGGATGTCTGGACATTATGTCATTTTTCTCTACCAATGTTCTACCGGTGGCTGGGCATTATGTCATTTTTCTCTATCACTGTTCAACGGATGTCTGCGCATTATGTCATTTTTCTCTACCACTGTTCAACGGATGGCTGGACATTATGTCATTCTTCTCTACCACTGTTCAACCGGTGGCTGCGCATTATGTCATTTTTCTCTACCACTGTTCAACGGATGTCTGGACATTATGTCATTTTTCTCTACCACTGTTCAACGGATGGCTGGACATTATGTCATTTTTCTCTACCACTGTTCAACGGATGGCTGGACTTTATGTCATTTTTCTCTACTACTGTTCAACGGATGGCTGGACATTATGTCATTTTTCTCTACCACTGTTCAACGGATGGCTGGACATTATGTCATTTTTCTCTACCACTGTTCAACGGATGTCTGGACATTATGTCATTTTTCTCTACTACTGTTCAACGGATGGCTGGACATTATGTCATTTTTCTGTACTACTGTTCAACGGATGGCTGCGCATTATGTCATTTTTCTCTACCACTGTTCAACGGATGGCTGGACATTATGTCATTTTTCTCTACCACTCTTCAACCGGTGGCTGGGCATTATGTCATTTTTCTCTACCACTGTTCAACCGGTGGCTGGGCATTATGTCATTTTTCTCTACCACTCTTCAACCGGTGTCTGGGCATTATGTCATTTTTCTCTACCACTATTCAACGGATGGCTGTACATTATGTCATTTTTCTCTACCACTGTTCTACCGGTGGCTGGGCATTATGTCATTTTTCTCTACCACTGTTAAACGGATGGCTGGACATTATGTCATTTTTCTCTACCACTCTTCAACCGGTGGCTGGGCATTATGTCATTTTTCTCTACCACTATTCAACGGATGGCTGTACATTATGTCATTTTTCTCTACCACTGTTCTACCGGTGGCTGGGCATTATGTCATTTTTCTCTACCACTGTTCAACGGATGGCTGGACATTATGTCATTTTTCTCTACCACTGTTCAACCGGTGGCTGGGCATTATGTCATTTTTCTCTACCACTATTCAACGGATGGCTGGACATTATGTCATTTTTCTCTACCACTGTTCAACCGGTGGCTGGGCATTATGTCATTTTTCTGTACTACTGTTCAACGGATGGCTGCGCATTATGTCATTTTTCTCTACCACTGTTCAACGGATGGCTGGACATTATGTCATTTTTCTCTACCACTGTTCAACCGGTGGCTGGGCATTATGTCATTTTTCTCTACCACTGTTCAACGGATGGCTGGACATTATGTCATTTTTCTCTACCACTGTTCAACCGGTGGCTGGGCATTATGTCATTTTTCTCTACCACTATTCAACGGATGGCTGGACATTATGTCATTTTTCTCTACCACTGTTCAACGGATGGCTGGACATTATGTCATTTTTCTGTACTACTGTTCAACGGATGGCTGCGCATTATGTCATTTTTCTCTACCACTGTTCAACGGATGGCTGGACATTATGTCATTTTTCTCTACCACTGTTCAACCGGTGGCTGGGCATTATGTCATTTTTCTCTACCACTGTTCAACGGATGGCTGGACATTATATCATTTTTCTCTACCACTGTTCTACCGGTGGCTGGGCATTATGTCATTTTTCTCTACCACTATTCAACGGATGGCTGGACATTATGTCATTTTTCTCTACCACTGTTCAACGGATGGCTGCGCATTATGTCATTTTTCTCTACCACTGTTCAACGGATGGCTGGACATTATGTCATTTTTCTCTACCACTGTTCAACGGATGGCTGGACATTATGTCATTTTTCTCTACCACTGTTCAACGGATGGCTGGACATTATATCATTTTTCTCTACCACTGTTCAACCGGTGGCTGGGCATCAAGTCATTTTTCTCTACCATCGTTAAACCGGTGGCTTGCCATTAATTTATTTTTCTCTACCACGATTCAACCAGTGCCTGCTCATAAAGTCATTTTTCTTACCACGTTTCAACTGGTGGCTGGGCATTAAGTCATTTTCCTCTACCACTATTCACCCGGTGGGTAGGGACTAAGTCATATTTCTCTACGGCGCTTCAAACTGTTGCTGGGCATTAATTCAATTTTCCCTAACACTGTTCAACCGGTTGCTGCGCATTAAGTAATTTTTCTCTACCACTATTCAACGGATGGCTGGACATTATGTCATTTTTCCCTACCACTGTTCAACCGGTGGCTGTGTGTGAAGTCATTTTTCTCTACCGCACTTCAACCGTTGGCTGGGCATTATGTCTTTTTTCCTTACCACTTTTCAACCGGTGACTGGGCACTAATTCATTTTTCCCTACCACTTTTAAACCAGTGGCTGGGTATTAAGTCATTTTTCTCTACCACGGTTCAACCGTTGGCTGGCATAAATCATTTTTCTCTACCACGGTTCAACCGGTGACTGGGTATTAAGTCATTTTTCTCTACCACTGTTCTACCGGTGGCTTGGCATTACGTGTGTTTTCTCCACCCCTGTTCAACCGGTGACTCTGCATTAGCTTCTCTTTCTAAGCCACCTATAAATCTGTATTCATGGCTCAAATTGTTAAGATTGGAGATTAACAGAGATAGATTAATAGTTTTTGAAACGAGCATATGCACAATTTGTCAATGCAAAGAACCTCGTGTGGAATTCGTAGTGGGATCATCGATTTTTTATTCTCTGTTTTTTTTTTTTTTTTTTATTCACACCTCGCACATGCACATATAGATAGGTCACATCGAGGTGCTGCCCTTGTTAGCAAGTTTCTCTCTTTAGATCATCTTACGGCTGAATCATGACTTCGATCATCACTGAGGGCTTCACACTTTCGGCCTTGTGCCACATCTAAGTAACACTTAGAAAACCATTTATGAGTACCTCGACGTTAACAAGTCTCTCTCGCTATAATTTACGACAGAGTAATGTTCGATTCTCACTGGGCCTCCCATATATTTGGCCTTTTGCCACATCTAAACTATGCTTAGAAAATCATCATTGATAGATAGGTAGATAGATAGATAGTGTATCAAGACGTGGTATAATAGCAAATTTGTCTCGCCAGATCATCGTACTAATGAATTCATTTTTCCCTGCATAATTTAGACCTTGTGCTTCATCTAAACTACGTTAAGAAAATCCCCATAGACTGAAAAAATAGAAACAAATTCTTAGAAAGCCGTTGATGACAATATTCCCACCCATTGGCTGACACTTTCTCTCTACGCTAGAACAATTACAATTCAGTAGTGAGTTATATCCTCACCGAGTGTTCCATACGTTCTGCCTTGTACCACATCTAAACTACGCTTCAATAATCATTAAAGATTAATAGAGTGGACACCTCGAAGGTGTGTAATGATCAGCAAGCTTGTCTCGCCAGATTATCGTATGACTCACTAGTGAATTCGCTCCTCACTGAGTGTTCCATACTTTCGGCCTTGTGCCACATCTAAGCTACACTTCGAAAATCACCAGAGATAGATGGGAAAAGCTTGAAACCGTTTTAATGTTTAGAATGCCGAAGAAATATGTCTTCGGCTGGTTTCTACGCTTTGTACAAATGCTGGAGTTGAGGAGACCCTAAAATCTTGCCACACCATGTAGCTATTTCAATTGCTCTTCAACGAAAACACAAATATCTCTAGAACAAGAGAAAACCTAAGCGTGTCAAACTCAGTACTCTGATGACTTAGCTTGGTGTCATTTCTCTAAGAATGAATAGAGATGAAGAATTTTGAGCGCAAAAAAAAAAAAAATGTTTTCTATTGCCTTAATAATAAAAGGAATACCTTGGGGGAGCGGGAAGATCAGTGTTTTGGCTTCGCACCTCTGTGTAAAAAGAAGATTTTTACATGGGTATTCTTCTGCCAACGGTCGTATGATGGGCTTTGAGAATTTTCTGCAAACATGCTCTCTGATACAGAACAGAGAGCGTTGGAGCCGTCGGGTTAAATCTACAGCTATTTGGCTTCAGAAGCAAAGACCTTATAAAACAGGTAATAAAACAATAAAACTGTAAACTAAAGAAAAAAAAACTTCTTTGTTATATTACGGGTTGATTTCTTCCTGAAAGGTAAGAGTTAAAAACAAAATCGTCGAAGAATGGAAATAAAAAAGAAAGCATTAATAAAAACTTAGGTAAACAATAAAGAAAAAAACGATTACAAATGTATATACAAAATTAAAATAACAAAACAGTACTTTGACTGCATTTTTCTTTTCTTACCTTTTTAATATTATTATTTTCTTTTGTGGAGAAAGTCGAAGAAGGTTTGTATAAGTCGTTCCTAATGGAGAATACGTCGCAGAAAGCAAACCATCCAGACAAAAAAAATAAAAAATAAAAATAAAAAATAAAAGATAACTAAAACGAATACGGAAGTAAAAGGCAAGAAAATTCCTTACCCGACTAAAGAGTCCAGAAACTTTTATTTCTAAACTTGTAACTTAGGGGAAATACATTTATCATGAAACAATGAAAAAAATTGTGAATTACATATATTCACACACACTATATTTATGTGATCGTTTATACTCACACTTCTGTCCGCAATATACTTGTGGAAAATAAGACCATGATAGAATCGTACGCATGAAAATAAAAAGGTAAAAAATAATTGAAGTATTAATAATAAAAATAATATCAACTATGAACACGGCCACAAAATGCTGACTGTGTTTTGAAAATTGAAAAATTGCCATCTATATATATATATATATATGTGTGTGTGTGTGTGTGTGTGTGTGTGTATACAAGTATAGGATCGGTGTATACGGAATAAATTCCAATAACCAACAAATAATATTCTTAAAAATGTGTTCAATACAGAGTATAGCAGATATAATTATGTTTTCGAAAATTATAACATAAATATGTTAGCCATTTTATGACATATTTATTTTATAATTTCCGCATAAATATATATATGTATATATATATATATATATATATATATATATATATATGTACACACACACACACATATATATATATGAATGTACACACACACACACATATATATATATGTATGTACACACACATATCTATATATGAATGTACACACACACATATATATATGAATGTACACACACACACACACATATATATATATATATATGAATGTACACACACATCCACACACACATATATATATGAATGTGCACACACATATATTTATATATGAATGTACACACAGACACACACACATATATATATGAATGTACACACACTTACACACACAAGCACACACACACACACACAAATATATATATATATATATATATATATGAATGTACACACACACACATATATCTATATATATATATATATATATATATATAGATATATATATAAATTATGACTCAACGGCAGTAAAACTCGGAGTTTCATCCACAGAACAATCTTAAACAGTAGAGACTGGACGTTACATAATTTAAATTTTAATAAAAATATCTGATTTACACAACGTTGGCTTAGTCCATATTTTATACGAAGATTACAGTTGTTTTTGCATTTAAAATAGATGTGATTTTTATTGCGTGTATGTATATATATATATATATTGCTAAACACAGTCTTTCTTATTATGATATATATATATATATATATATATATATATATATATATATATATATATATATATATATATATATATTCTAGTAATAATCTTATAAGTATGAGAATTTATACTCCTCCTGAAAACCTTCGGTGTCTTGATTTGCAAATAATCAAACCAATACCAAAAGGAAAAAAAATGTATAAAAATAGAAAAAGGTTATTTAATTCCGACAAGATTTTTATTTTTGGTAATATTTCATATCTATCTAACTGCGAGGTTCCGTTCCGAATCGAGTCCATTGCTGGTTATCTATTCACACACACACACATATATATATATATATATATATATATATATATATATATATATATATATATATATATATATCTTGTGTATATTTAGGCAAGAGTTTTTCCGTGATGCATGTTTCATTAAATAATACAGACCAATTTTGTCTATTTTAAGTAAATCCCTTTCATATTGTCTGATAAGCTTAATAATATTATCAAATTTCAAAGCAACTATCAATTCATGTTTTTACTCTAGCGCGGTCATTTGTATCAACTATGAACACGGCCACAAAATGCTGACTGTGTTCTGAAAATTAAAAAATTGCCATCTCTCTCTCTCTCTATATATATATATATATATATATATGTGTGTGTGTGTGTGTGTGTGTGTGTGTGTGTGTGTGTGTTTAGCTTCCGCGTCTCGTATACACGATGTTGGTCGTTTCTTTTAATTTTTATTATTTCGTCCGTGTAATGGTTCAGATATTGAAATGTAACTGTCATCTTTGAAAATGTCTTACGTAAGCCGAAAGCTTAGATTGGATTTAAACATTTATCGGTATGCTCATTTTATTTCTTTTTTTAATGATAATGTTATTAATCTTATCAGACAATATGAAATATGTATATATATCTATATATATATATATATATATATATATATATAGTGATGCATGTTTCATTAAATAATATGGACAAGTTTTGTCGATTTATTTTAAGTAATTCCTTACATATATATATATATATATATATATATATATATATATATATATATATATATATATATATATATATAAACTAAATCAATAAAACATATTTTTTATTTAAAGTTGTCAATATCAATTTCGTATTAATCCTAAAGTGATTTCTAGGGCTTTAAAAAATTAAAAAGGAATTTTGTTTTTAAATTTTGTCATAAATTTTTTGTTAAAAAAAGAAAAAAAAATGCGTAAAAGGGAGAAAGGTCATAATTTACATTTAAAATTCATCGGGATCAACGTATTTCAACAGATATTTATATTTAGGCCTACAGGTAACAATCAACTCATTCCTCTTGTTAAGTAAGCTAAGGCTATTTGATTGTTTTAAGATTTTTTTAATTTTCCTCAAGGCATAAATTACATCTATTGCCATTTAATTTAACCTAGTACTCGGTTAAACATTACACACACGCACACAAACTCACTCACACACACACACATACACACACACACACACACACACACACATATATATATATATATATATATATATATATATATTGTATTTTTGGTACAGATCGTATCCATAATAGCTTGAGATATTGTTGTAATTATTCTGATTTTGCTAAGATTGGATAAATTGTTTGAAGAGAACATGTTAAGGACTTATTAGGTAATATTTATACTCGTTCATGTTGTTGATGCTGTTTATTAATGTCATTATATAAATATAACGCATATACATAAAATTATATATCGTGATTTCCCATCTGATGAAACGTTAATAATTTTTTAACGTTGAAACAAGATGTACAGTTTTGTAGTGGGTATGTACATGTTCTAATGTAACAGTGCATAATACATAAAGATTTAGTACTCTACTTTTATATTTTCAAATTAATGTTTTGATCACTGAAATCCTACTCTTCCTTCTTTTATATATATATATATATATATATATATATATATATATATATATATATGAAGCAATATATTTTTAAGATGTGCTAAATTCATGGGTTAAATTACTCAATAGCAGAGATAGAGCCTGTGTAAATATAAAACGGTGGCCTGACGAATTCGTCTAGCATGAAACAGCCTGTGGCCTCTAAGTGTTGACTCCAATGTTCACTTTTATATATATATATATATATATATATATATATATATATAGATAGATAGATAGATAGATAGATAGATTGAGAGATAGATAGATAGAGATAGAGAGAGAGAGAGAGAGAGACTATACAGTATGTCCCAGTCTTTAGATCATTTTATTTTTTACTTTTAATGAATTGTTTTATGTGTGTAGCTCGAGATATAGGAATGTATTATTTCCCAAACACGGTCAGCACATTTTTGCCGTGTTCTGAGTTGACGTTAGTCAGTGTTGGCTTCTTCCTTTTTCTTAATCGTTTTTTAAATTATTTTTGATAATGGTTAAAAATGTAGCCGAACGTACACGGCCATACAGACAATTTCTAGATAAATATTGTGTATAAGATCCTTTTTCTGTTCATATATGTGACACTTTTTGGCTTGCTAAAAGGGAGAAAGAAGAAAAGAAATAAAAAAGGAAAGGCGAGAATTAAATTTATGTGATAAGAAGCCATCACGAAAAGGACACTAAGTGGTGTCATTTTTCTGACAAGGAAAAGTGGTAAGATTTTTTATTTCCATTGTCGAGCATGGAAGATAGTGGATTTAATCTGATTTAGGTTACGGGGCGGGTGGAAATTCCAGGTTGGCCAAATAACCTCAGAGACAGAATTCTAAATAGATAAAAATTAACTGTGTCGCAAAATTACAAAAACAAAAGTGTCCGCTGACCACCATGAAGGAAAGGTTAAGCCTTTGTCTATGGGCAGATATCGTTTGGAAAAGGGCATCTGTTTTGTGTCGAAAACTGGCTGTGGTGGCGAAATTATTTTATCGGATCAGAAATTGGCACCAAGAATGCAAATATGGCTAAATGGCCACCCACTTGATGCTGGCGAATAGCTAATTGACGAATTCCAGGTAATACGGTTAAAGATAAGGAGTCTAGTGTGTGAGGTCTCCTCGATGAGAAGAAGGAAAAGTGAAAAAAAAAAGATAATTTTTTTTTTCTTGCAGCAAGATTTTTAAATCGAGGCTAGTCTGGGCACACCCACGTTGCTGAGCGCCCATTGGCTGAATGATAACGAGAGCAGGGCGGAGGTAATCATGTGACGCAGGAGGGAGGGGAGGCCTGTTGGCACCCATTGAGGGGCTAGGTGTGAGATGCCACTGTGAGAGAGAGGGGAAACCCGTTGACACCCTCTGAAGGTATGGTGAGATACCAATACGAGAACAGAAGAAGGTGGGAGGACGAGAAGACTTCCAAAAATGGAAAATAATAAAATTTTCATGACCAAAACCAAATAAGTGGATTGTGGGTTGACAATTATCAAGGAACTTCAAACCCCGACAGGCCCACCCCGGTCCATATAAGCAAAGTCGCAGCGAGCGAAAATCAGTTCAGTTCGAGTTCCAGTTCGGAGGCAGTTGAGTTAAGTTCGAAGTTCGCAGTTAAAGTTGCACCCGCCTCACAGAAGCTGACTAAGATTCACGCAATTCCGAACTCATCTTCTAATCAAGAACAATTTATTTTTGAAGAACGATTTAGACTCACACCACCAAGACATACGAATATCGCCGGAAGGCACACCAAAAACCAGTTTCTTAAAAGAACAAACAACTTAAAATGTTAAGTCACGCCTAACAAGAACAAAGTGTCACGAATCCATATAGCGGGTTAGGAAGTAGACGCAGTCCTGTATCCAGCAACCATATATAAAATATTGTTATCCTTTTTTAACACATTTGAACTTTTCGAGTTATTATTTTCTTTTCTTTTACATCTACTTGTGCGATATCACCCTTGTTCGAACTCAGCTTGCATTACGTCCCGGCGACTGATTGATTTCGTCTGCCTAAAATCAATTCACAACGTGGGTAGGTTGGACTGGAAATCAAAACAGTTACTTCGGTAACCAGACGTTGGAAGCGAGCTGGGAACGACAAGGCTGATACCGAATCTAACCAGATTCCAATCCGAATCACCAAAAGCTTAGCACGTCACATTTGGTGCCGCGACCAATACCAAGCCAGTTGGTCGTCACAGGACAGAATAACACGACGGACGCGGCTAGGCGGACGTCACACTTGGCGCAGCGACACCGGAGGGACGTCGCATATATACGTTTGTTTTTGTTTTTATTTATTTATTTTTTTTTTTTGTTTTTGTTTTTTAGATTTCTGCATGTTTCTCCAATATATAGTCGGGAAGAATTGTGATTGTTTGTTTTTTTTTATATACAGGATGCGATGAGTAAATTTTTGCCATTTCATATTTCAATTTCGCGCATGCGCGTTGTTTGTTTTTGATTTTGTCCACAGCAGAGTATATTAGACTCAGTTGGACTCTGTCTGTGAAAAAAAGTGCACGATGACGTAATTCACTCCGCTAGAAATTTGGAAACGGCATGCTGTACCGCTTGGCATTCGCGCCGGAAGCTCCAATACGAACCTTTCCGAGTGGTTGGGTGTCAATATGAGTACTGTGCAGAGCATCAGTCTAATGGTGATTACTAAGGTGTTTGAAGTGATCGCTAATCATGGCGACGTTTTGCCTCAAATTCATCTTCCGCCAGAACCTCAGACTCAACACGGAGGCCTACATCAAGTGCCTTATGGAGGTAGTGCTGCCCTGCGTCAAGAGAGTGGGGCTACTGGAAGACCCTGTGTCTGCTACCACGACTTGGCACCATACCATGCAAGCAGGAGAACCTAGCCGTGACTGTCAGACAATACCTGCAACCAAATCACTCCTTACATCTGGCCACAACCCGCAGACTGCAACCCACTTGATTATTATTGTGGGGTGCAGTTGAGTGAGGGACCAACAAAACTCCTTGTAGCATTGAAGCGGAACTGAAAGAAAGAATTATGGCAGCGTTGAATAATTTAAACAAGGAGGCTACCCAGAAGTGTTTCAGGAGATTCCGAAGTCGTCTGGAGTCCGTGGTTGAAGTGAATGGCGTTTTTATTGAATAAATGTACTCTTTAGTATCTTAAGATAGGTACCTCCACGAAATGTAAACAAAAACAGCATAGCATGATGAAAAAGACGCCGAACTTGACGAAAACAAGTTTTTATCGTCTAATGTTCATATTATAATTAAAGAGGAAAGATCAAAGTATTTTGGGGGTATTTTTTTACATTTTTTAATCGTTCCTAGTACGTCCGAAATTTTCGTTAAAAATCTTGTTTTTTTTTGTCAAAAAAATGAACAGATAATCAATCATTTTCAATCATTTTTTTCCATTTTATAAAAAAGATGAAAATCTGACTTTGATATTCTTTTAAAAATCAATAATCATTTTTTCAAAACTGATTTTAATAAAATCAGAAATTATAATGTTTATTTATAATATTTTGAACCAAGCTTAACTTAGCTTCTGCGCCGAAAAAATGTAATTTCAAAATAAAACAAAGCAGGTCATAACCTTTCGCGTCTTTGACAAGTGATGACAGACTGATTCATGACGTTTAGATAACTTACGGGATGATAATTCTTTCTACGGATGGAAGGAAGTGAAATTATTTAGATTTAAGTGAACAAATTTTTTACCTCGTTACTTTTAATGAAAACTTTCAGCGCTCTAATTTTCTAATTACATCTTTGTGTCATTTAGACGACAATTTGTCCATCGTACCCTGTATAGCGGTTAAAATGAGATGTCAGCGTTATTTGCATCTTTGTCTCACTTAGACGACAATTTGTCCATCGCACCCTGCATATCTGTTAAAATGAGATGTCAGCGTTATTTACATCTTTGTGTCATTTAGACGACAATTTATCCATCGTACCCTGTATAACAACTTGATAATTTTTTTATCGTCATGGATAATTTCGTTTCTGATCAGATTCATAATAGTTTGGGATGTGGTTGTAATTATTTTGACTAGATTAATTTTTTAAATAGTAGTTGTTAACAAGTTAGTAGATACTATTATGTGTATGTTTTTATCTACTTTGTTATTGTTGTTATTGTTAATGTTATTTTTTTGCGGGGGGGGATTGCACATTTTAATTGTTTTTTTCTGTTAGCATCGTGGATAAAATAATAAGGAAATTGGATGTTTTAGAAAGTCTGTTTTAAGCACACAAGTATACAAAACATGTGAAAATACGATAATGATAGCCTCATGTACAAATCAAATCAATGTCAAAATAAAGGAAGCCCTCAATAATATCAACTATCAACACGGCCACTACATGGTGGCCGTGTTCTGAAATTTAAAAAGAATAAATTTTAGATACATATACATAAAATATATAATAGTACATTGTATAATAATATAAATATGTAATAATATAATATTTAAATATCTATATATTCAATTTATAAATTCCTGATTATGGCAAATCGATTCGCCGAAAACACTTAAACAGATAAGTTTTTAACATTCTATGTTCAGACAAGAAAATATTTATTTAATAAAAAGCCTTCTAGCAGTCAGTGTCTTGCCAATCGCCTCCAATTAAACTTTTATAAAGAAGTGATTGATACAACACACACACACAGACACACACATAAACATACACATACACAGATACACACACATATGCATGAACAATCTGAAAAACAACTTTCAAGTATTGTTTACATGCTGGGTGTACTTTTATATTTACATACGCTATATGCTTCATATTGAGTACGTTAACCCATAAATATAACCTGCTTTTTTATTATATATATTTATATATGGTATATATGGTATATATAGTGTATTTTATTTATATCTGATTTTTCTACACACACACACACGCAAGTGCAGGCGCACACACACACACACACATACATATATATATATATATATATATATATATATATATATATATATATATATATATATATATATATATATATATATATATATATATATATATATATATATATATATATATATATATATATATATATATATATATATATATATATATATATATATATATATATATATATATATAAGCACGGTAAAAAATAGCGACTCGGATTGATGAATCGGAGAGCCGTGTTCGAATCCCAGTCAACAAAACATTCCCATCCCTATAGATACATATATATATATATATATATATATATATATATATATATATATATACATACATATTTATAAAATATATAATAATATATCATGGTATATATATATATATATATATATATAATATAATATAATATATAAAAATCTACATATTCAATTAAAACCTCCCTGATAATGGCAAATAGATTTCTAGGAGAAGGACAGGTCCGAATTCGAAAACCTGCAGAGCTGCACAAGGTTTCTATATTTGGCACTTCAAAAAGTGTGCTTAGTTCTGCACAAAGACTTCATCACTATATTCAAAAACAAATATGTAGGTATCAGGCTGTCGGTTCTAAAGCAATAAACTGCTTGACACACATATGATGGGAGACTCTAACATATACTGATAATTACGTCTACTATTTAAAAGTATTCTCATCTTAATTTTCCGTAGAGGGGAAAATTATTAATAGTTAACGCCTTTATCTGATTATATATATATATTTAATTATATATATAGGCACGGTAGTGTAATGGATATCGGCTTTGATTGAGGAATCGGAGAGCCGCGTTCGAATTCCAGTCGAACCCATTACATTCACTTACGGGCTAATACCCTTGGGAAAGGTATGAATCCTCATCTCCTCCCTCCAGCTATGGGTAAAATAGCAGGACAGACTGGGTTCTATAGCCTTTGATGTCAACTGGTCTAGGAGAAGGACAACTCTGAATTCAAAACTTGCGGAGGGTCGTTTGGGAACCTTGTGGCATTCGGTGCACCAGGTCTCTGTATTCGTCCCTCCAAAAAGTGTGGATGGTCCTGCACGAGACCATCACCACTATAATCAAATCTCATGTGACGGTGTCGAGCTGTCGGTTTCCTGGGAACTGATCTGCTTGACCCTCATACGTCGAAACTCGACGGGAGAGTCGATCATCGTCATATATATATATATATATATATATATATATATATATATATATATATATATATATAGAGAGAGAGAGAGATATGTTTTTGTGTGTATTCTCATATATATCTGTGTATGTATTTAGATGGCAATTTTTTTAATTTTCAGAACACAGTCAACATATTGTGGCCGTGTTTATAGTTGATATTATATTTATTTAACAACATTATCTGATTTTATATATATCACTACAAAAGTAGTCATTTTGTTTTAACAAATCTGGTGTATTATCAAGTAATGATGTTGAATGTAGAATAAAGGGTTTTATAACTATTTTTGTAGAGATTTTATAACATATTTATGGCATAATTTTCGAATAAATAATGATATATATATGCATATATATATATATATATATATATATATATATATATATATATATATATGTATGTATGTATATGTATATATATGTGTGTGTGCAATCAGATAAAGGAATTAACTATTAATAATTGTTCCCTTTCCACACTCACACACTCTCTCACACACACACACATACACACACACACATATCTATATATATATATATATATATATATATATATATATATATATATACTGATGTAACCAAAACAGTGGCCAATGTTGTTAGACAACTAATTATAATAGCGAGCCATTGTAAAAAAAAATAAAAATAGGAAAAATCTCATTTTTTACAATAGTCCCCTACCTCCAGTGTAGTTTACAATAACCCCCCTATTTGCACTCTCCTTTACAATAGCCCCTTACCTGCATTCTACTTTAAAATAGCCCCGACCAGCACTCTACTTTAAAATAGCCCCAAACTGTATTATACGTTAAAATAGCCCCTTACATACTTCCTACTTTAAGATACCCCCTACCTGTATTCTATTTACAATAGCCCCCTAAATACATTCTACTTTAAAATAGCCACCTACCTGCATTCTACTTTACCATGGATATTCCTACATTCTACTTTACGATAGCCCCCGACCTACACTCTACATTACAATCGCCCCCGACCTATACTCTACTCTACGATATCCCCCGAAATGTATTCTTCTTTACAACAACCCCCTACCTACACTGTACTTTACGATATCCCTCGACCTGCATTATAATTTACAATAACCCCACCTTCTGCATTCAATTCACAATAGACCCCTAGCTCTAATCTACTTTACAACAGCCCCCTACCTACACTGTACTTTACGATAGCCCCCTACCAGCATTCTACTTCACAATAGCCCCATATCTACACTCTACTTTACAATATCCCCCTATCTGCATTCTACTTCAAAATAGTCCTCTACCTACATTCTAATTTGCAGTAGCCCCTAACCTACATTCTACTTTTACCTACTTAACGATAAACCCCCACCTGCAATATACTTTAAAATAGCCACCTACTTACGCTCTACATTACGATAGTCCCTGACCTGCATTCTACCTTACAATAGCCCCCTATATGCACTCAACTTTACGATAGCCACCGACAATCATTCCACTTTACAAATAAACCCCTACCTACAGTCTAATTTGCAATAGCCCCTACCTGCCTACATTCTACTTTACAATAGCCCCCATCCACATTCTACATTACGATAGCCCTTGACCTGCATTGTAGTTTACAATAGACCCCTACCTCCTGTCTACATTACAACAACCCCTACATGCATTCTACTTTAAAATAGCACCCTGTGTACACTCTACTTTACAATAGCTTCCTACAGTCTAATTTGTAATAGCCCCTACCTACCCACACTCTATTTTACAATAGCCCCCTACATGTACTCTACTTTAAAATAGCCCCCATCTGCATTCTACTTTAAAATAGTCCCCCAGCTTCGTTCTACTTTACAATAGCCCCCTACCTAAATTCTACTTTGCAATGGCTCCCTACCTACACTCTACTTTACGATAGCCCCCCCCGACATGCATTCTACTTTACAATAACCCCCTACCTGCACTATAATTTAAAATAGCCCCCTATCTGCATTCTACTTTACAATAGCCCCCCTGCCTATGCTCTACATTACGATAGCGCCCGAGTCCATTAGTCCATTGAGAAACTTTTACGTTTTTACTTAATTGAATATGTCGATGTTTTATCTTTTGACTAGGCATTGCAGTGCTGATTGATCCTTTTTGACCACCACGGATGTTTTTCGTCTTTTCTTTTTTTACTGAAATTTTTTCCCTGATATCCGTTTATTCAAATATAGTTTTATTGACAAAGTGTATTTTCCGGGTTTCTGTCACACCGCCAGAATATAGATATATACGTATTAATATATATATATATATATATATATATATATATATATATATATATATATATATATATATATATATATATATAGTGTATTTAGACAGCGATATTTATACATGTTTCATTAAAAACAACAGACAAGGTACTATGATGAATCTTTTTATTTAGGTTTTCTTGTGATCGAAGAAGTGTTTTCTTTTTTGGATACGTAGTGTGTAGAAACTGTCCAAATGTTCTATAATTCCGAGCGCATTCTCCTATACTTTTAACCATTATCATGGATGACTTTATTTTTCCAATTTAATTAGGTGTGTGAGTTATGTCTATGATTTTAGTATTAAGTTGGTGCAAAAATGACGTAATAATGTCGTTTTTTGACGTTCAAAAATACGTCAAAAATGACATTATTACGTCATTTTATTGGCACCAGCCTAATATTATAAAGATGTTTTATTTTCCAACACAGCACATTGTGGCCATGTTCGTTGTTAATATTATTAAGTACTGGCTTTTTCTTTTTATTATGATGGCTTCCATTGTGTTTAAATCTTTTTTTTTTACCTTGAGAATGAGTTTATTATCTTTGCATTTTCAACTAATATGTTTCGGATGGAGTCTGGTAAGTTTGTGTGTGTGTTTTAATGGATTCTAATAGAGTTATGGTCAGGCGTCAAGATAAGCATATAATCGAGTGACCGCAGTAATTATTTATAGAATTCGGTTTGATCAAGAACACAGATCCTTAAAAGGCATTTGAACTCATCGATAATGTTGTTCGTTGTAATTTTGGCTTTGCTAGTGCGTTGTTATATTTTAGTATAAGGGAAGATGTTTTAAATTTTTTGTAGTAGATAATTAATTTGATTTTTTATTCGGGTCAATTAGTGTAATGTATTTTTTTTATAATATTTCAAAGTGAAGATTAATCTTGCTTGCTAATGTGCCCTTGGTTTATGTAGAATATATATATGTGTGTGTGTGTGTTTCTGTGTGTGTGTCGGTGCGTGCGCGTGCGCGTGTGTGTGTATTTAGACAGCATTTTTTCATTGATGCATGTTTAATTAAATAATATAGACGAGTTTTGTCTATTTATTTTATGAAAATTCTTTTCATATCCTCGAATAAGTTTAATAACATTATCATTAAAAGAAGTTTACATGGAAGA
>OZ010603.1:86168367-86225867 GCA_963932145.1 Acanthosepion lycidas
ATAAGTTTAGAAAATTAAAGAAAGATCAGTTAGAACTTTCATATTTGGTTACGAAAACTTTTTAGGAATTACTTATCATTATATCGTGTTAAGTGTGCGAGGTACTCGCTTTTACGATAAAAATATTTTGGATGTTAATCTATTCAGGCTCTGATGCAAAGTAATGTTCAATATCAGTTTTAGCATCTTCACATTAAATGAACTATTACCCTCTAAATATGTTGCAATGATCTAAAAAAAATGATAGTCAGATGAAGCAATGTCTGAAGCGTAAGGAGGATAAGGTAAAATTTTCATAATCTATTTTCTGAAATACTTGAACATTATATTGGCACTTTATTCTGCAAATCTTTGTACGTACATATATATTAATAAATATGCATGCAATACCTCACCCGTAGCACGACTCGGAGTTTCCTCCACAACGTAATCTTCAAGTGCTGAGTATAGACTGAACGTTACATAATTTCAATTTGAATAAAATTATATGGCCATCACAATGGTGGCGTATTCCATATACTATACAGGGATTACAGTTTTAATATCTTTTAAAAATATATTTGGCATTTAAAATAAATGTTGTATCTATCTATATATGTATATATATATATATATATATATATATATATATATATATATATACGCAAACACAGACATATATATTTATATATGCAATAAATATTTCAGTGTTCTGAATATAATTTTCTTTTTATTTTAAGAATAAAGGGAGATTAATTGTTCTTAAAAAAAATCAACTATAATTTACATCAAAAATTAATCTGGATTAATGTATGTGAGTAGATATATATTTTTATTCCTGCATGTAACCATCAATTAATTTCTCTTGTTTCTTGGATTATCTGGGTATTTGAACTAATTGTTCAACAAGACATAAATTGCTTTTATTGCTTTTCCCATTATAAGAATTGGCTTTTGCAACAATATCCCACATTATTATAATAATAGGTGTATTATCACCATTCTTTAATTGCCCGATATATTTAGAGAGATCAGTACTGTTTTTGTATTCTGCATTGCTTAAGGTCTTTCGATGATGATAGAAACGAAATTTCTATGGATTTATAATAGAATCAAAATAAATATTACAATAAGATATCATTGGCCAACTGTAATTTATAATTTGTAAGACCAAAGCGTCTTTGCCTAACAAGAAAATAGAAAACATCGCCTTTTGTACCATGGAGTATGTTCACTTTGACTAATCTGAGTTATGGATAGCTTAATCAAAGGATGGGTATTTTCTTTTTAAGCATTCAGCACCAAGCAAAGCGGGAAGCCACTAGAACGCAAGGGGTTACAGAGAGTTGGAGCGAGAGCAAAGAGGAGTGATAGAGGAAAGGATGAAGAGAAGAACAGTGGATAGATCAAGGCGTCTGGAGACGTCGATTGACATTACGCTTGAATAATGGGAGATTATAGCTATCACGAAAACAAAAAAGTGGGAGGGAGTTCCACAGGTGAGATGTGCGAGACATGAAGCTATTAGAGTAGAAGAGACGGCTACATTTAACAGTTTTGACAGTGAAAGGGTGAGAACGAGATGCCAGTCTACTTGAGCGCTTAAATTCATGAACCAGCGAAAGCATCTCATCGGAGCAGTTACCGTGAAACTATTTGTAAAAAAGACAGAGGGAGGCAAGTATGTAAGTCGATAATTAAATTAAGGAAAGACACTTTGCAAATAGGTAAACACGTAAAAATAAAATACTAATTACTAATTAATGTGAGCATTGAGTAAACATTGACATGTCAGTTTAAGATCTGTACAACATTAAGTATCAAGTCAAAAATTGGACTTTCACTTACAATAAAATGTATTTTTATTTATTTTACAAGTAAAACCAATTATGCATTTACAAAGAGGCAGTAGCCTTGAATTGGCGGTTTTAAACTGGTGTCATTCTCAGTAATGGTTTTATTTATTTATTAAGATTTTTGTCGGCGACGATTTGCCAGTCTTGGCTTCAGAGAGATCTCGGAGAAGCCAGTCGCGTTTTTTTTTTTTCTTTTTTTATTCAAATGTGTCGATGCCTCAGTGACATTTCAAATATTAACCAGCTGAGCTGTTTGTAAAGTGTGACTTATTGTCTCTGGCTAATAAGCAGGGGTGGGGGAGGGAGAGAAGAAAAGGAGAGATAAAAAAAAAACGCGGGAGTTAGGTCTTTTATTTATATTCGTCATGGAAGTATAAAGTAAAAATGGGGCGTCCAAAAAATATTTGGCAAACGTGGCGAGAGGAAGGGTGACTTTCAACAGCTGCTACACGTCATAACAAAATCTCTTTTAGTTGATACTAAATTTCTTTTTATTTACTGCCAGCTCGATTTCTTCATAACTTTCTCCTTCTCGCAGGATATATATATATATATATATATATATATATATATATATATATATATATATATATATTCTCTCATAATATATATATGTGTGTGTGCGCGAGTGTTTGTGTTTGTATCTATAAGTCTATGTGTGTAAAAATCTCACAGATTAACATTTAGAAAAAGACAATATGTATTAAGGAAAAAGACTATAGGAAAACTGTATTTTTAACCGACGCGTTTCGTCCAATATGGACTTTTTTCAAGGCAAAACACGAAATGCATTTATTGAAACAAAGTATCTACAAATCAAAAACAAAATGTCATTAGGAATTAGAAGAATATAGAAACGTTATTGTATATTCATTGGGTCAACAGAAAAGTTACGTCAATTAATGTTTACGAAAAAAGAATTACAATTGGATTTCTCAAGCGGGTAGAAAGCATTTGCTTTGATCCACTGGATACAAAATTAGAACAAGAAAGAATCATTGGCACACTTAAAAGGAATGGCTTCCCTAAACGATTGCTATAACAACAGTTAGAAAAAATCAACAATACAATACATGATGAGACAAGTTATAATGCTGAAAGAAAAGTGACTGTTAACATGTCATTCGACGAAAACACATCAGAAGCAATAAAAAGAATTATGAAGCTTCTTAAGAGTGGTGTTCTCGCCATTAAACACGATTGGACGTCAGCTCATAAGATTAAAAGACGAACGGCCAACGACTAGCAATGGCAATTTAATTATTAAAGTCAACTGCAAAGATTGCCCAGCAAATTATATTGGCATGACCTCCAGATCATTACAAAAAAAAAAAAAGGAAAGAGACGAACATCGGCGTGTTTGTACGAAGGTTATAAAAAATGAAACCGGCTGAAAAAATCTAGATAAGGAATCAGCAATTGCACTTGACGCCATCAAAGTAGGTCACGAAATAGACTTTAACGAACCTGAAAATAAATTGACCAACCAACACAAATTCAACGGAAGAGAGGTAGCCGAACAAATGCTAACAGCAAATGCCGAAAATGGCTGTAATAGAATTGATGCAGCTCAGTTTCACCTAGCATGGACTTCCCTACTTCAACGGAAAATATGAAAAAACAAGTAAGAGTATTTTTTTCTACTCTGGTTTATAAATGAGATTTCTTTGTTTCATTAAGCATTTCTCACGTTTCCAGCATACCCATGTCTCGCTAACTCAAATCGATCGAATTTTTTTTTTGGTTATTTGAATGTATAACTATACTATGTCAACTGTTCCATTTATTTTTCAAGAGTGATCGAAGATTTCAAAAGCTTTCCGAAATATATGTTTTAATAATAAATTATCCGTTGGAATTACAAGTTTTTATTCTTTATTGTTACATTTTTATGTTTGAAGAGAATATTTTCACGTGCAATATAGAAATAATATTTCTACACGTAAAAATAATCTCCTCAAACACAAAGTATTTGACGTAATTTTTCCAGTTGAGCATATGATTATACAGTAACGTTAGTAAATTCTTCTACTAGCTAACTACATTTTGTTTGTTGCCTATAGACACTTTCTTTCAATGAATTCATTTCTTTTTTTTTTTTTTTTGCCTTGAAAAGTCCACATTGTACGAAATACTTCGGCTAAAACTAAAGATTTTCTATTGTTTTTTCCTATATATATATATATATGGTGTTTCCTATAAATTAATAAATATACATTTTTACATACACAACGCAATCTTCAGGTGATGAGTTGAGACAGGGATTTACATAATTTAAATATTAGTAAAACTCTCAGATTAACACAATGTTCACGTAGCCCATGTTTTATACGCGGATTACTAGTTTTAAAAGATAATATTTTAAATAGACGGGATTTATATTTAAAATTTAAAATAAACGTTGATTAATGGTTTTAATTTATAATTAAATTTTGTATCAAAATAATATATATATATATATATATATATATATATATGTGTGTGTGTGTGTGTGTCTGTGTGTATGGAGCAAATTCACTTTTGTGCATGTCGGATTGAATAAGTTAGAGACATTATGACTGCTAGTTTTTAACAAAATCCTTTCATACTGACGAATAACTTTCCGTGTATTGATATTAAACGATGAGAGACATATGCTATAACGGTTTAAATTTATTTTATTTTCATACCCAAGTACTTTCGATCTTCTTCCAAGATCATCTTCAGGTGTGCAACAAGTACAAAACTATATATATATATATATATATATATATATATATATATATATATATATATATATAATCGTTTCTGGATGATTCTTAATCGGATATAATAAAGAAATAAAAAACGTCGAATTAAAAATAATCAGTTCTTTATAAATTGTTTTCTTTATTTTTGATTCACTAAACTGAAAAAAATCGTGAAAATATGTTAATGAGGTATGATAGCAGTTCTGAATTTCTTGGCGGAGTGAAAACTATGCCAGATGAAATGCCGAATTCTCCTAAGAAGGTGAACGCAGGTTCAATTCCTAACTGAAAGCAAGTTTTCTTCATTTCACAATATATATATATATATATATATATATATATATATATATATATATATAAAGTTAAGTGCGCCATACACGACACACGCATGAGCGATTCTGTCACGTTCGATTCACGACAGAGTAGCCAGAAGATTTTCCCGCAATATATTCCATTTCATTCTACGGTAGACCGTATGCCAACCAAGGCTCTAGGGCCTAATCTGCCCTGCTAAACTCATACCTGATTGAAGAAGAGAGAGATTCATACCCTTCCCAAGCGTTTTGCACGTAAATAAATATAATGAACTCTACTGAATTTCGAACTCTGACCCCCGATTTCTCATTCAGTTGCGCCACAACTCCCATCCGATAGACCTACTGCAGATTGTTTAATGTAAAAATCAAAATGTGGCGTCTATCTCAAATACTAATATCTACTATATTAACTTTTTAAGTACTTAAAATGCTGAATTAAAAATAGTTCTACTAATTGTTTTGAATATATATATATATATATATATATATATATATATATATATATATATATATATATATATATATATATATAGCATTTATGGAAAAGGTTTCTTTTAAATATAGGACATAAGTAAATTATCCTGTAGGAAAGAAAGGATTCCCTGTGGCAATCAGACGCGAAATAGTTTCAAGAATGATTTTCAGCTGTCGCTACCCCAGGACACAACTGTCGGCTTTAACTTTCTCTACAGGTGTTCATAATAAATGAGTTCGGAGTAATTAGTTTTCAGATTTTCACGGAGAAAGTAGAAAGGAGAGAGAGAGGGGGGGGAGAGAAGAAAAAACAAACAAACAACCTCATTAAAGACATCTTTGCAGGAAAAAGGTAGCACATTTCAAATGGTGGTCTCATAATGTCTGGGTAGTTCTTTTCTCTTCTTTTCATAGAATGAGGTTTTTTTTTTCGTAGGCGTTTTATTTGTGGTTATTGCCACTTCTCGTCTGGTTTGAATGTTTCTCGTGTATTTATATTGAATTCCTATATTGCTAGGGTCTAATTCTGGGAAAGTTGGTTCACTGTGTCGTGCCAGACAATCTTTCTCGCCAGAATCAATTTTGATCATTTATAAATCTACTATTCATTCGTTTATTGAATATTTCCGCCATATCTGGTCTGATGCTTCTGTCATATCCCCAGGGGTAACAGCAAAATGGCCCAAATCGTGGAACAGCGAATTTGTCCATTTTTTAGATTAAGCTTTGAACCGGTGTATCTTAGTAATGATTAAAGATATCTTACTGGAATTCTCCAATGATTTTTATACTTTGAGTAATAAGAATATATAATTAATCTCTAAGCTTAAGAGAAGAATTCAAATATATATATATATATATGTGTGTGTGTGTGTGTGTGGCTATCACACCTTTTTTCTCTTGCTCCCACTAGTAAAAATCCCTTGAGGGCTGGTGGCACACCCGCCTTGCTTGGAGTGAAATGCTTAAAAAAATCAATTATGACGACATTTTTGACCGTGGAGTTACACTAATATTAATCTGAGACATAATAGGGGAGTTGTTTCATATTCTTCTCCTGTTTGCTTTGGCCCTTCAGGTTATAAGCGATCATGGATTTCCACAACTTCCTACGATTTGTAGCTATTAACAATATCTTATTACTTTTCATCCTGTTCTGCCATCTGTGCCCTGTGAGTGTTAACATTTTCGACCCTCTTTTCTCATTAGATGTCCCAGAAATATTCCCTAGGGTTATATTACTAGTCAATAATAAAACGATCCCAGGTCAATATTAATTACTATATATTTTTATAACTATTAGAAAATATATTTAAAAGTTACAAGAGAAAACTTTTTTAATAATAATAAAAACCGAGTCAAATTACTCGACAATTTTGACGTTGTATCGTTTGATTCGATTTTTTGATGGTTTATCAACCCACTGCAGGTTATTTAAATGCAGAACATATTTTTAGATTGCATGATTATTTGGTGGGTGGGGAGATAATAATGGTTTACAAATTAACCCTTAGCTGGGAGGGAAAGCTGAGGATTGTACCTTTCCCAATGGTATTTACGCGTATTTGTTCTTTTTGTTTTTTTTCACAATGTTGTACAAGGCCCAAGAGCCACTCGAGATCGAGAGTTACAGAGTATGAAGCAGCAACCCAATGAGGGAGATAATGCCGTCAAAACGCAAGAGGCCACCGGAAGTGAAACGAAAGAGGAGGCTTTAGAATAAAACAGAAATTGAATCCTAAACAGGAAAAAAGGGAGACACCTTGACTTCTGTTCAAGAGGCCGAGGAGGAGTGTGAACCCGACGATAGGCAAACCTATCTACTCCTGTTGAGGAAAAAAGTAAACCATTGGTAAATAAAGGTTCAAAGTTTTAGGATCTCTGATTAAAAATTCCCAGCTTTTATCCATTAAATCACCCGCATATATAAGTACCTGGTATTTCCAAGCAGTCACCCATCTACATATTGATCAGGTTCGACGTTGCTTAACTGCGGTGATCGTATGTGGTAGGATGGATTTTCTACGTGATGAGTTCGTAAGCCTTTGACGTCGTATATGAGATATAATTCATATAAAATACCATTGGATATACAGTTTTATATTAGCTGTAAGAAAATACCCCCCTTCGCATTCACACTTAATTACTGCATATTGATAAATAATTTGAAGATACATCGTACAATGGGTTTTATATTTTTAAATTCGCGCGTGCGCTTTGTTTGTTTTTGATTTTGTCGACTGCACTGTGTAGTAGGGTCAGTTGGACACCGTCTGTAAGAAGAGAAACACCATGACGAAATGTACTCCGCCAGAAATTTGAAAACAATTGAGAGTGTTTGTGCGTCAATCTGAGGGCAGTGCAGGGCATTCAGAAGGAGTTAGTTGAATCTAATTGTATTAACGAAGGTACAGCACCTCGGAAAACTCACTCTGATTCTTCTGATAAAAAGCACTCTAAAATTTGTTTGTGAGGGCCTTAAACTCATCACATATGCCTACATTAAGCGCACTGAGGAGGTAGTTGTCCTGGTTCAAAAGGATGTCTACCGGAAGGCCATATGTCTGGCAACATAACTCTGGACCATGTCACATAAAAAGGAAAAAGCAGTCATTGCTGTCAGACAATTTTTACGACCACGTCACCACTTACATCTGGCCACCTAAGTCTTCAGAATTCAACCCCCTTGATTATTATGTGGGGTGTGCTGGTGAGCGAGAGACCAACAAAACTCTTCGTAACACCAAAGATGATATGAAAGCATGGGTTATAGCAGCATTCACCAACTTAAACAAGGAGACCGTCCAGAAGAGAGACAAGAGATTCCGAAGTCGTCGGGAGGTCATGGTTGAGGCTAACGGCGATTTTATTAAACAAATTTACTCTTTAGTAATTCAAGATATTTCTGATTAAATTTGGTAAATATATCAGTTATTCTAAAGCCATTCGTAAAAAGGAAGAAAATGATAAACTTTTGTTCCTGTTAAAAAAATTCCGGGTACGATAAATCTGTTAAAATAAGCTGTCCGTGTTATTTCTATTTTTTTCCTTAATTAATACAATTTATTTATAATATAAATAATGAATATAATGATCGTCTATTAAATTACTGTCTTTATATAATAATTTAAAAAATATATTCTTGAAACTTAATTTTTTTTTTTTATTGTCTTGTCTCTTCAACACACAGGCATCGATTACAGAGGTGTCTTATAAACTTTTTTATAAAATAGATGTCGAAATAGAACATACCGACACTCTAGTCTTTTCCTTGAAATAAGCAGACATCCTCCACAAAAATAGCATTACGAAGTTTGTGAAAGTTTTATTTGAGTGCTAAAAACCGTTCGATGATTTAATTCTAAGTAACATTTCAATGAGACGAAATTCTTTCGATTGTAAACTTGATCCGACGGAAGTTTGATCAGTTTAATAGATTTGGAAATGACAGTAAGAGAAGATCAGGTAAAGAAGATTTAAAATCGGAAACGGAAATTCCATCGCAGATTCAAATAAATTGAATCCCCTTTCTTTAAATATACGAACAGAAAAAATTTGAAAAAATAACAAAAAAACTGATGTGTTCATCTGTTTAACATCTGCTTAACTTTATTCATTTTAATCGATAAGATGGCGCAAAAGTCGATTATATATCTGTCGTCCCCGTTAAGCCGTTTAAACGGTCTTATTCGATCGGAATGTTTTCTAAATAGTAAGCTTTACACTTAAATTGACCTGTCGTATTTTTTAATTTAATTGAAAATTTGGTTTTTAAAGATTTTTTTCTTCCTTAACGTCGGAGAAAAATGTTAAATTATATTAGTGCGAAAGATTTCTTTCTCATTATTTCTTCACTGGGTTTTCAAGCTGAATTCTTGTACTCAGCAAAGTCATGGTGGAAATGCGATGAGCATTTTACCAATTTTCACCCTACCAAAAAACATCGGAAAACTGTTTTCATGAACACACACACCAAACGGGTAAAAAGACGACAAAAGTTATTTTTTTAAGCTTATTTTTGAATCATTACGTTTTAATTATATACAAAAATTATAAAAATGATAAGTTCGCCTATCGCTCGGTACACATCCTTCCTTCCCCGAATAGTGAACAGGAGTAGAGGTTTATCCCATTTTTCTTGTTTAGGATTAGGTTTCCTGTTACTTATAAAGTCTTCTCATTCTCTTTCACTAACACAAAAACCTTGCGTCTTAGTAGCATTATCAGCTTGTTTGGGGTGAATTGATTAATAAAAACTGTTTTAGATTATAAAAAAATTTTAAGAAGTAAACGGAAATAAAATAGATGTTAGGTTCTTAAATTTGATATTTGTCTACAGTATGATAATCATCATCTTTGTTGTTTTTATCACAAAGTTTAAGCTGTCTTCCGCTTTGGGCTTCCTCAGTTGTATATTAATCAAAGTAAGCTACAGGCAATTTCGAACTGAAAACTTTATTTAATCTACGGGGATAGATTGTACACGTTCCATTGCTATGTATATCCCGTCTCTTTTTTATTCTTAGTACCACTCAGATGTTACTCCCACCGTTTGCTATATATAAAAAAAAGGAATAGATGAGATATCCCGTGTCAACGGTAGTGGAAAGAGATCAGTTTAACAGTAGATTAGATAAAGAGTTCAGTTCGAGATATTTGTGGATTAGACCGATAAATATAAATCTGGGGAAGGACAGCAAGATCAACGGTCGAAACGTTGCGAGAGCAACAACAAAGATGATTATAGCGTAAATAATAATAAAACCTTCCGATAACTTCAAAGAAAAGTCGATCAGGGGATAATAACAACAAACACAAGGACAATAGTCTGAATGTAAATAGGATAAATAACGAATATAGGATATTAGTTTGAATGTAAATAATGCGAATAATGATAACTCCCCACCCCAGAAATTCAGACAGTAGGCGATCAGGTGATAATAACGAAAAAGATAAGGATATAAGTCTGAATACAAATCATGATAACGCATCATCCCTGAAATTCGGACAGAAGGCAATTAGGTGATTATAACAACAAAAATGATGATATTTGTGTCAGTGTAAATATTTTAAATAATGATAACTCCACATCCCAAATATTCAGACAGAAGGCGATCAGGGGATAATAACAATAAAGATGAGGATATTAGCCTGGATGTCAATAATCTAAATAATTGTTGTAACCTAGAAAGGGTTACTGAAGGAGGAATAACCAAAATGGAGGTTGGAAATGAAATGGTAATCTTTATAACATCAACAAAATTCAATACTCGCCAGCGGCGTGAAGTAGGTAAACCACTGCTAGTGATGAACTACTTAGACAGCATATTACCTCCTACTTACAATAGTGTCCATCGTATTTATGAGGATTGGGACATACAGATTAGGGTTCATAGGTACGGTATATTATAAATAGATAGATATAAACACGATGAGATAGATAGATAGATTCATGAAGACACTGTGATAGATAGATAGATAGATAGATAGATAGATAGAAGTATCACGGAATGAGGAATAATCAAAACGCAGGTTGGAAATATAATGGTAATCTTTATAGCATCAATAAAATGCAATACTCGCCGGTGACGTGAAGTAGGTATACCACTGGTAATAGTGGACTACTTAGCACATTACCCCCACTTACAACGTATTTATTAGGATTGGGACATAACCATTAGTGCTCCTAGACACGGTATATAATAGATAGATAGATAGATAGATAGATAGATAGATAGATAATGATTTCTCCTCGAAACGGTCACTGAATGAGGAATAAGCAAAACGGAGGTTGGAAATCAAATGGTAATCTTTATAACAACGACAAAATACGATACTCGTCCGGACGGGGCCCCGCGACGTGGCTGGCCTCGCTCTTTAGCGATGGACGAGCCGAGGGATCCCGCGTCTCGGATCCCCATCCGGTCGAGAGCTAAGATGTTGTGACCAAGTAAATAGTTAAGCAATAACAAAAACCAGGGTTGCAGATATATCCTATATTAAACAGTAAGTACAGCAGAAGAATATCCACGACTAGTGAGTGGGTGTCGGTTGACCAGCGTTCAATCTACTCGCCTGTTATATTTAACAGCCCACCCTCCCCACGGGGGATATATATGGCACAAGGCTGAGTTTAGCGTGGGTTCTTCGAGCCCGTAGGCTCGGCCAAAAATATTCACATAGAAACCGCATAAACGGGTTCAAGGACTGTCTACATTTCCGGACGAAACTTTGCGCTTCGGAAAAGCCTAGTCCGGGTTCCTCTCTGCCGAGGCAGAGAGTTCGACAGTTACGAACAGTCTGGTGGACCGTTAATATTTAACAGAAACGAGGGTGTATGTGGCACAAGGCCGGTTTATGGTGGGTACTCCGAGCCCGTAGTCTTGACCAAAAATTATTCCCTTTGAACCCTTCTAAACGGGTTCAAGGACTGTCTACATTTCCGGACGAAAGTTTGCCCTTCGGCAAAGCTTTGTCCGGGTTCCTCTCCGCCAAGGCAGAGAGTTCGACAGCAATGGACAGTCTGGTCGACAGTTCCTCAAGTCCTTCTCTCCTACTAATTCTATAGTAGGCGGAAGAGTCCAACATAGATTCTTTAGAGGGAGGACACCACAACAGATGCCATCGCCTTTTCATTAAAGTGCTTAATTGCTATGTCATACCAATGCCCCTGTATATCAGTGAAAGCAGGACTATTTCTTTACAGATGAAGCGAGGCTTACGGCCAAACCACGTTCAAACGTCGGTTCTCGTACGATCACCAAAGTTAAGCAACGTCTAGTCTTGCCAGTACATTGATGGGTAACCGCTTGAACATACCAGACTCTGTATATCTGGATGTGCAGGTCGAGTAATGGATAACCTGTTCGGAATTGGAAATTTGAGAGCAGAGTTCTAATTCCAGTTGAGTTCATTATATTCACTTACATGCTTAGATTCTCCTCCCACCTATGGGTTAATTAGCAGGACTTGTATCATTAAATCATTATTATCTAAAATAAAAGTAATTCTTATAATCTAAAAACATATTTTCTGGCTTTAAATAACCGGCAAAATGTTGATAATCCGTAAATAACAAATCAGTCAAAGACATATGAAGAGAAGACTTGAGGCAAGAGAGATGTCATTCTACAGAGGAACACTGAGCATACCATGGACCGAACACGTGAACAATGAGGAAGTTTTAAAGAAAATGGGGACGTAAAGGACAATTATGTATAAAATCTGAAAAAATCCAGCTGAAATTTCTTGGACACAGAACGAGAAAAGAAGGCTTGGAGAATTTAGCACTCCCGTGACATATTGAATAGACAGAAGGAAACAACGAGTAAACTACCTAACACGTTCATGTTCATGGATGGCAAAACAGGGATTAAGAATTATAGGAAGTTGTGGAGAGCCATGATCGAATACATTCTGAAAGGATATGAAGAAAATGAATGATTTGAATTTCATTTTTCATATTTCACCGATATTTTTCTTTCATTCTTTTTTTCTATTTTGTAATCTTTTTACATTTTTTTTTATTCTATTATTTTTTATTCTATTAGGCTAAGAAAGAATGCCGAACATCTATTATGGAATCCATCTCAAAGTGTAGTGTGAAAGCCTTTAAAAATTGTAGGTAAATTCAATAAATTTGAGTAATACAGTGTAACCCGGATATAAGAGAAACCCGGATATAAGAGAGATGTAATATGGTCCCAAATTAGGGCCTGTGTTAATGTAAACAAAATAGACCAAAACCCGGATATAAGAGAAACCCGGATATAAGAGACTTCATCTCCGGTCCCGACAACTCTCTTATATCCGTGTTACACTGTGCCATTAAAAATCTCAATCAATTACTTTCCGTGTAGAAAGTAGGCTCCGATTTGAATATCCACATTCGCATTTCTTAACCAATCAGCGACGCTCTTTTAGACGCTAACAAAAGGTCAGATAATTCTGAAGGTTTTTCATGGTCTGCATAACATCCATATGAAATTCTCAAACTGACGAGGCTATTTAACACTTTCAGCCCTGACCACCGATTTACCGGTAGTAGAAAAAATGAATAATGTCCAGCTACCTGTTGAACGCTGGGTAAACACTTGTAACTATTTTTACATACCATTTATTTGCGAATTTTCACTTAGGCGGAACGGTTAAAATTGTTCAGAAACGCAGGACTCAATGGATTAAAAATTATTTTTAGTTGACACCCATTTAACTATATACACTATTCGACCTTGTTGGAATGGTGACGCCATTGTGGCCATGTCGCTCTAAAGAAGGGTCAGATTTAACGACAGTTTCGCTTTCATCTTTTTCTTTAGCACTTTGCGCCCTGAACGGTGCAAGAGAAAATGACTTAAGGCCCATCCAATAACAGAACGGTGGGTAAACACTTGTAACTATATTTTATATCTATTGTGTCACATTACATACCAATTATTTGCGAATTTTCACTCAGGAGCTCAGGGTTAAATTTTTTTGAGAAACGCAGGGCTGAAAAGAGGTTTCAGTTATTGGAACACACTTTATAATATTAGGTTGTCCCAAAAGTTCGTAAACACTTTCGAAAAATTGAATTTTTATGCAACACAATCCAGCACAATCGAGACAAGCGATGGGTTCAGAAAGAGCAAGAGACACCGTCGGTCACAAAAGAAGATCGATTCGGCAAGAAAGTCATGTTCTGCTTTTAGTGGAACTTTGAAGGAATCGTGCATTTTGAGTTGGTTCCGAATGGTCGTGCCATCAGTGCCGAACTTTACTGTCAGCAACTGGAGCGGGTCTACGAAAAGTTGAAGCAAAAGTACCCGGCTCTGATCAAACGAAAGCGCGCTTTGATGCAGCAGAACAATGCCAAGCCACAACACCGCCAGGAAGACCAAAGACAAGTTTGAAGAGCTGGACGGCATTGAGGTTCTGCCACATCCAGCCTACAGTCCTGACTGTGCTGCATCAGATTACGGCCTTTTCTGCTCAATGCAATACTTTCTGAAGGGCCGCCGATTCGGCTCGTTTGATGAAGTCGAGGAAACGTCTCAAGAATTCTTTGATTCGAAGCCGGCTGAATGGTACTTTCACCAGATCCGAAAGCTTGCAGATCGATGGCAGAAAGTCTTGAAAAATGGTCTTTATTTTGAGGAATAATTTTTGTTTTTGTTATTACTTTTGTTCTTGCTTGGCGGGAAAAATTTCAATTTTTTGCAAGTGTTTACGAACTTTTGGGACAACCTAATACTTACATTTTTTTGCAACTATTTTTATATCTATTGTTAAACATTGCATACCAAATGTTTGCGAATTTTGACTCAGGGTCTCAGGCAGAACGATTAATGCAAGCTCAAAGGATTAAGAAGATGACTTGTGGTTTCAGGTTGGTGTTTAATTTTTGCAGCAGTTTCCGGTATTGGGCGAAATTACCTCTGACGCAGCCTATTTTATGTTCTATTTCCTTTTCTCATATAATCCAATCACTGTAACTGATCCATAGACTGAGGTATTTGAAATGTTTAGTATTTACTAATTAACTATCCTATTTTTTATGATTTATTCTGGGTATGTGAAATCTCTGCCTTCAATCGAATTTTTTTTTATCTTGACTCCTATTTCTTGGAACACTTGGTAGACGATATTGATTTACTTTTCGAAATCATTCTTATTCCACATATATATATATATTCCTATATAATCAACATTACCCTCGATTCTAATGATCCTTATATTGACCTCTTGAGAGGAAGGAATATCGCTGTTTAGTAGAATGTTATCGGAATTAAATCCCCTCATATATATATATATATATATATATATATATATATATATATATAAAAGGAAAGAACAGTAAGATATATATATAGTAATCAGACATCCCTTTCAAAATATTTCTGGCACTTAAAAGAATCCAATAAAACACCTACAGTAAAATGGAAATTAATAAGAAAATCTAGAATATGTAGGCCATTAAATGTCCCATGTCCTTTGTGCATACATGAGAAACTATATATTGCTATATTTATAAAAAAATAAAAAATTACTGAATCAGAGAAATGAAATAGCTATTTTTGCCGTCATTGTCAAAAATTTTCCTTAAATAATATTTAAAAATAAAATTTAAAAAATGGGAGCTGGTAATATATATATTTATATTTGATATGAAAAAAAAGTAGCGGCTCGGATTGAGGAATCGGAGAGCCGGTTTCGAAATCCACTGGAATCCATCACATTCACTTACGTGATAATAACCTTGCGAAATGTATGAATCCTCTTTTTCTACCCCCATCTATGGGTAAGTAGGAAGACATACCAAGTTCTCTAGCATTGGATGGCGACTGGTCTACCGCAGAAAGAAATGGCAACCTACAGCGAGAAAAAAAATCTTCCTCGTCAGTCATGTATCGAAGATACATGATCGCCTAGGCGTGTATCACGCGGGGCACATAATTGAAATGAGCTCCTCGGAACAATAATAATAATAATAATATATATATATATATATATATATATATATATATATATATATATATAGAACAGTATGTCTGTCTGCCTGTGGGATACGTTTTCACTCGAGACCCATCCAACCGATTTTGACCAAACTTGGCATCTAGAGTGTACGACGTAAGAGATAGGTTCTTGGCATAAAAGATAATTTTAAAAAAATCAATAATCGATAACGCCGATCAAAAATCAATGAATTCAACTTTCTTCCTTCGATTTCGTTCAAACTCGGTATGTATGTTAATTCCGTCATGACGAGCTCAACGATATCTTTTTTTTTTCTACACGACTGGGTTTAGCGAAAAACGAAAAATCGATTTCAACACAAATTTGAAACTAAACACTCCCTCAATTTTCAAGCAAATCTAATACAAACTTCACTCAATTGTAGCCAGCAATAAGTTGATTGTTTCACAGTCATTTAATTTGATAATTAAGTCCACCCATATAGTGAAAACTCGCGTAAATAACGACAAATTGCGATTTTTACTTGTTTCTTTCTTATTTTTCGTTCAACTTTCAACCGATTTTAATCAAACTTAACAATTGTTTGATAAATGTGCCGTCTTTTACATCTCTGTCAGAATATTGAATTTCAAAAATTCCAAAATAATTGTGGTCTGAAGTGGGTCTTCATGTTGCCTGTTTTAACCCTTCATGTTCTCGGCTAACTTCGATTGAATAAATACAAACTACTTCTGTTATATCAGTAACTGCATTAATTCAAAATTCAATTAATTCAAACTGAAGAAAATAGACTCAGTTACATCTAAACATGATGCTGTTTTTGCTCCATTCTAATTGAACGATTTTTCTTTTCGACCAGCTGGGTATGGCTGCTAGTGTTGATATATTTAGGAAGTCTATTAAAATAATCCAGAACTTATACTGGAAGCAAACCGCCAGCATACGGATAAAAAATGAATTCAATAAATATACAAAATTAAAAAGCGTCGTAAGACAATCGTGTATCTTCTCATTGCACTTATTCAACCTATACAGTGAGAGGATTCTGGGAAAATTAAAAGACCTACCAGAACTGAATATCGGCGTCTACAATCTTAACATGTGAATACAGAAGAAACAATGTTGATAGCAGATACAGATAATAAAAAAAAAACAATAAATACTCCTACAGAAGGTACGGAAGTTAACAGAAAAGAACAGCTTAAATTACAAATTGGGTACCAAAACCACTAAGTACAACCACTTAAATATCTGGGAAATGTTTTGACTGAAAGTGATTGATACTCAAATCCAAAAGTTCCTTTGGGAAAGCGAAAGATGCCTTCAAGAAGCTAAGCAAAATATTCAGAAAAAGAAATATTCCGTAAGAAACAAAGAAAAAAGTACTGAACTGCTTTGTAATGTCAGTCCTTCAATGTGCCAATGAATTATGGATAATCTCTTTATATATGAAGAAAAGACTTGAAGAAAAAAATGTGATTCTACAGAAGGATGCTGAGAATACTATGTATTGAACAAATGTGTGTATCACCAAATTATTAGAGAAAATGGAAACAAAAGGACACTTATAATTAATATCAAAACGAGACAATTTTCAAATTTCTTACAGGATAGATTGATGGCAAGATGGATGGAAGAAAACAACGTATAACATACTTAGTAAAAATTTAGTAAGAGCTATATGGGACAGGATATTGTGAAGGGCCAAGAACGCCAATATCCTGAAGGGATACGGAAGAAGAAGAAAAAGAAGAGGATGAGAAGAAAGAAGAAGAAGAACAAGCAGCACAAGAACAAGAACAACAACAACAACAACAATTACAACAAGAATAAGATCAGGAGGAGAAGGAGGAAAAGAAAGGAGGAGAAGGAGGAAGAAAAAGATGAAGAAGAAGTAGAAGAGAAGGAACATGAGGTGAAGGAGGAAGAAGAAGAGGAGGAGGAAGAAGAGGAGGAGGAAAAAGAAGAAGTGGAGAAGAAGGAGGAGATGAAGAAGAAGAAAAAGAAGAGAAGGAGGAAGGGAAGGGGGAACAGGAAGAGAAAGTAGAAGAGGAGGAGGAGGAGGAAATGAAAGAATAAGAAGAGGAGGAGGAGGAAGAAGAAGATGAAGAATAAGAAGATGGCGAAGTTGAAGAGGAGGGACAGGAGGAGGAGGAAGAAGAAGAGAAGGGGGAACAAGATAAGGGGAGGGGGAAAAAGAAGAAGAAGGAGGAGGAGGAGGAAATGAAAGGAACAATTAAAAAAAAACTGTCTTGATCGGTCTACGAAAAAAATTTTTTGTCATTCTAGTAGGTGACGGAAACAATTTATGAAACGCCATCTTGGAAGTTGCTTCGAAAATTATTTTGCCCCCCGTCGTAAAAGAAGGGAACTATTTACGAACAGTCTTGTATTTTCTACGAAAACTATTTTGTCTCTGTATTAACGGAAAAGAACGAATTGAGAACATACAGTCTTTTAATAAGCAATGAAAATTATTTTGATCAGGAATTTACTTTATTGGAAAGAACAATTTAGTGCAGTACAGACGTGGATGTGTCATGAAATCTATTTTTCCCGATAAATTGAAAAACTTTTGTAAATTTTACATTTTTTTTTTTTTTCTGTATGGAGAAGGTTCAATATTTTAGGTTACTGCCGGAGTCTAATATCTTTACACGTTATTTTAAAGATGTACGAGGTGCTTCTGTACTGCATTACAACAATGATACAATGAACGAAAAATGCCGTAAACCACCTAATCTTTAGCCCTTAGTATGATAGTAAAGAGGAAAATGGCGGATAGAAGAGCGAAGTGATGAATAAAAAAATAAAATAAAACACCGAAGGAGAAAACACGAGAATATAGAAAACAAAGGATATATTTGTCTTCCCCTACCACACAATTTTTTTTCTTTTCTCTAAAGCCAATGGGGAAAGAGCAAGATATGGTGGGGTAGGAACAAGAAATAGTCCGTGCAAAGAGTGGTAAAAAAAAAAAATAAATAAAGGCGGGAAGAGAATAAAGATGGCGTCCGGAGGGGAAAAAGGCGAACGTTAAGGTTACGAAGAAAGAGAAGAAAACAAAAGGAAAAGGAAGAAGAAAATGGCGGTGGACGGGGGTAGTGTTGAAGAGGCATTGGGTTAAAATAAATTATCCATTGGCTACATTCGGTCCTACCTAGTTCGCGACTTACGAAGGATGCAGGTGTACGAACCGTATTTCTCAGTGAGGGCCTCCGGGTCGTTGAGAAGTGGGAGAAGAGCGATAGCGGAGGGACCATAGAATGTGTGAATGGCACAAGCAGTTCCTTCGCCCTAGCGATCTCTTTTTTCTTTTTTTTTTTTTTTTTTCTTTTTCGTATTTCCAGTTTCGGCTTTATTTTTCGTTTCTTGCTCTCCTTACATCCCCATACTGGAAAGTTCGCCTGAAGTGCCGCTCCGAGCAGTCAGAGAAGAATGATGTTTTAGCGAACTAACTACAGATGTGGTGATTAGATGCGTGTGCGCATATTTGTGAGTGTGGGTGTGTGAAAGAAAGAAAGAAAGAAAGAAAGAAAGAAAGAAAGAAAGAAAGAAAGAAAAAGACTGAGAGAAAAAAAAAAAGAAAACGCAGGTGGAATTAATAGAAATGAAGAAAGAAAAAAGAGTGAAAGAGTGTAAGTAGAAAAGAATGAAAATCCAGGAGAAAGAAAGAAAGAAAGACAGACAGACAGAAGAAAGAAAGAAAGAAAGACAGACAGACAGACATAAGAAAGAAAGAAAGAAAGAAAGACAGACAGAAGAAAGAAAGAAAGAAAGAAAGAAAGAAAGACAGACAGACAGACAGACAGACAGTAGAAAGAAAGAAAGAAAGAAAGACAGACAGACAGAAGAAAGAAAGAAAGAAAGAAAGAAAGAAAGAAAGACAGACAGAAGAAAGAAAGAAAGAAAGAAAGAAAGACAGTCAGAAGAGAGAAAGACAGACAGAAGAGAGAAAGAAAGAAAGAAAAGGTAGAGGTTATCTAATGGTAAGGACAGGTATAAACAGCGAGAGACAAAAAATAGTCAAGGTACGTAAAAGAGGAAGAAAAGAAAACACTGTGTTTTGTCATTTAATTTGTCCTTGAACTGAAAGAAAGACAGGCAGACAGAAAGAAAGAAAGAAATAAAGAAAGAAAGAAAGACAGGCAGACAGACAGAAAGAAAGAAAGAAAGAAAGAAAGAAAGAAAGACAGGCAGACAGAAAGAAAGAAAGAAAGAAAGAAAGAAAGAAAGACAGGCAGACAGAAAGAAAGAAAGAAAGAAAGACAGGCAGACAGAAAGAAAGAAAGAAAGAAAGAAAGAAAGAAAGAAAGAAAGAGAAGAATACGAGAAAGATAAATAAATAATGAATGAATGTATGTATGAAAAAAGTAAAAAAGAAGGAATGAAAGAAAAAAAAAAAGGAAAAACCGGGAGATTTAATAAAAGAAAAAAAAAAGATTAGAAGAATTAATAAAAGAAAGAACGAATGAATGAATGAAGTAGAAAAGAAGGAGTGTAAAGCTGAAAAAAAAAACGGAAGAAAAGCCGGGAGAATTGAAAGAAACAGAAGAAAGTAAGGGATGTAATCAACATACGAGAGAGTTATACAGAGAATGAGATAGATAGACAGATAGATAGATAGATAGATAGATAGATAGATAGATAGATAGATAGATAGATAGATAGATTGAGTGAGTGAGTGAGTGAGTGAGTGAGAGAGAGTGCGTGAGTGAGAGAGAGATTAAGAGAGATAGAGAGTGAGTGACTGCGTGGGTGAGAGTTTGTAAGTGAGTAAGAGAGTGAATGGGTGAGAGCGAGATAGAGATGAGTGAGTGAGTGATATATATATATATATATATATATATATATATATATATGATGAGAGAGTGAGTGAGTGCGCCACAGAGTGAGAGAGATAGAGTGGGGGAGTGAGAGAATGGTAGATAGTGAGGGAGTAAGTGCGAGGGAGAGAGAGAGAGAGAGAGTCGAAGTCAGATAAAGTAGTAAAGAAAAAAACTGACGCTCAGTGCAAGAACTTTTATTATTTCATGTCTTGTATTTGGACTGAGTCTCAGAAATATACCCACGCACCTGCATACACAAACACACACACACACATACACACACACACACACACACTGACACAAGTCAATTCGGCACATGTACTCACGAAATAGTCACACAGAGACACGCACGTAATACGTACAAACACCTGAGCATTGAAAACACGCACATACACATATAAAGAAGACAGACACTAAATAAATAATAAACACATACGAAACCCATACATGGATACACAAGAAACAACTATGCACACATACGTGGAAACACACAGATGCAAAATACAAATGTAAAACCACCCAAATCAAAATACATGTACATACGCCCTTAAAACAGACAAACGTAGACAAACTTCTAAGTAGTAATCCCTTCAGGTCGTGGCTCGCCACAATTTCCCATCCTTTTCTGTCCCCAGTAAACTTTTTTTCTTTTTGATAGGTTATGCTCTGTTTGTCTCTGTCCCTTTTGACTTCAATTTGTCCCGTGGGTGTCAAATTTTCCAAGCCCGCCTCCTCATTTTCTGTCCAAAATATTCAACTCTCGCTTTCTCTCCTCTCTCTCTCTCTCTCTGCTGTTAAGTATATGTAATGTTTTTATTTACACTATTTATATTCAGACTATTCTCAGCATCTTTGTTATTGTCATCACGACGTTTCGGCCGTTGTGCCCTCCGGCCTTCCTCAGGTGTATATCAATCTGGATAACCTGCGGCGAATTCTGAACAAAACCCTTTATTCAATCGATGGTCGTAGACTGTTCTCGTCCCACTGCTGATGTCTACAGATATATGTTTCTTTATTTTTATTTAGTACTGTTCAGTTATTGCTCGTCCGTTTTTAATGAGTGCAAGTACACATCGTTTTATATTGGGATTGAACTCACAACCATTGTTTCACCAAATTTACAAACCAACGCTTTGACACACTTTTGGCATGAGGTCAGTATAAGAAATAACGAAATTGCAAGTAGCATAGGCTCCGCTAGAGGTATTTTTATCCAGCACTTCATACAAAACTCATATCATGATTACCGGCGGCTGTGTAATAGTGTGTTAAATTATAGTCTTCTATCCTTCCTCTCGTCACTCAATTTGAGGTGTTATCTTGTGTTGATAAAGCAAAATTATCCTCAAATCCTTATCTTGACTCATATGCAGTACCTAATCGGAACCTTTTATTTAATCTCCGATGGTAGACAGTTCTAGTACCCCTGCTAATGTCTAGGCATATCGTTTAGGTCTTATTTATATTTAGCACTGCTCAGTTTTTGCTTGCCCGTTTTATGTACCTTTTATACTATATATATATATATATATATATATATAGGGTGTCCCAAAATAATGTAGACACTCTTTGATTCGTTATAAATTATTCAGTTTATGTATTTTGACTTGAAAATAAGATTAATGCAAAAAAAAGAATACACATTTAAGGAATTTGGGAGTAAAATAATCAAAAAAATATAGGAAAGAAAAAAATATTTTTGTGATTAAATTTAAGTATAAGTTTGATAATAGATTACAATCATTTTTTATAATGACTCTGAGGTCTTCCTAGTTTTTTTTTATTGCTCTTGTGTCATGATCATCTCATGAGAATTCTGCGCATGGCTTCAATCTTGTGAACTGTAATATATATATATATATGTGTGTGAAATCAGTCGGGTTTCGATTCCGGGTTAAAGCAATCGGACATCTAGCAACACCGAGGAGCCATGAATAACTTTAAATTATACTTTTTCACTTTTAAGGTAATGGCTTACTTACAATTCATAACACTGATTATAATATTTTATAACAACTTATTATTTAAAACTACTTTAGTTAATCTAATATATATAGACACTTTATATTCGGACTATTGTCCACATTTTTGTTGCTTTTATTACAACGTTTCTGTCGTTGTGCCTTCCGGCCTGCCTCAGGTCTATACCGATCTGGGTAACCTACAATTCTGAACTGAACCCTTTATTTAATCTACAGGGTTAGACTGTTCCCGTTCCGCTGCTCATGTCTTCGGATATCTCGTGTAGTTCTTATTTATATTTGGTACTGCTCAGTTATTTCTCGTCTGTTTCCACTGACTGCAAGTACCGATGCCAGAAATTCTGAAAAAAATGACTATTTTGTTTCCAATTTCTCTAAAATATCTTCATTGCTTAACATACTGAATACATCAGGGTAACGTATTTTCCACGCAATTTTATCTGTCCTGACCTGGCAACAAAGCTCTGCTGACTTCCCTTCCACCATAACGTTCTTTTTCTATAAACATTTTCATGGCAATTCTTATTCTTTTTTTATGAAATTAAGCGCAGTATTAGATTGCCAGTTAGGTCTCATCAGTTTATATTTAACATTGCTAGATGTTATTATATGTTCTAATCGCCATATTCTGTTTCTTTAATATCCTACTCCTTTTATTCTCTTGTTAATATTTTTCTCGGACTTTTTAACTTTCTAATACTCACTGTTTGCCTTTCAGTGGCTTTCCCATCTTCTTTGAGAATAAATCATTTTTAAACAAAGTTAACAAATACATACCTGATACTGCTATATATAAACACTAATAATATACAAATATTCACAATGTGTTTCACAGTTTTTGAAACAAAATTCTCGTGGACTATTCAAAGACGACAAAGAGAGAGTAAAGAAAATTACATTTATTGAAAGATAGAATCTTAATTTGAGTTATCTCCCCTTTCTCTTTATTTTATTTAGTTGAAAGTCAGGTCCAATAAACTTAGTAAGGGCACTATTTCTTTTCTTTTACAAGCACGGTGCAGGGAAATGTTACCCTTGCCTAAGTACCTTAGGTAATATTGTATTTGATTTTTTAGTTAAGGGTAACGTTTCCCTGCACCGTGCTTGTGATATGTGTATATGTGTATATGTGTATGCATTGTAAAAGAAGGGCCTAATTTTCTCTTAGTAGTGTTTTATCCAAATTTCTTCTCTAGGATTCTCCAACTGGAAGTGAGTTTAAATAATACGGAGGTAAATTTTAAATTGGTAATTTAATTTGAATGGAAATATATTACCCTTTAATAATCATTATTGATGATAAAATTTAAATTGGAATAACCTTTGATAATAATTAGGTAGGTATCTAAAAACAGTCACGAATTTAATTTATGAACAAGAATCAAACGAATAGATGTCAACTTAACAAGCTATAAGAAAAAAGTTTAGGAAAATAAAAAGGATGACTAGATATAAAACGGATTATTCTTTCAATGTACTTTCTATGAATTTTTCCAATCGACTATTTCATAGAAAATACCCAAAACTCCAACAAACTTCAAATTAAATTCTTCGTAGATTTTTTAGACATTTAGATTTATATCAAACTTTAACCCCCAAATATACCCTTTAAAGTAATGTGAAATAACAGCGTCTAAGAATTTGAGTGAATCCTGCTCTCAGGGACATGATTTATTATTTTATTGTTAACTGTATCTTCCCCCTTTAAGTCAGTCTTCTCCCTCACCCCTTACCCATCTATATCTAGATAGCATACGTTAAGTTAAGCGACGTCTAGCCTACACAGAGTGGGGTTAAGGATAAGGAATTGAAAATGGTACATCTAACTCACTCATGTCTTCTCTCCCACCTCATTTCCTCACTTCGTTAATTTTACATATGCTTGGTGCGGTCCGTCAAAAATGTGTAAGTTTCTTTTCATTTTTCATTTCAACTTTTGGAAGTAAAGTCTGATGATCCAGAGCCCTTTAAAAGGGTTATGGGGGAATAACTTATTACATGGAACCTTAAAGTGATCTGTTTTTATTCAAATATATATATATATATATATATATATATATATGTGTGTGTGTGTGTGTGTGTGTGTTACATAGATAAAGCCCTTCGTAAGGTATGGGCTATACTCGTAAGAACAATTTTTTTGTCATTCTTTAAGACATGGGCTTCCAGGAATCCCTTCAATCCGTCTATTGGAAGCTTTTACAACCAGTCCAAGGATCCAATTACAACAGGGATTGTTGATGTTCATTTTTGAGATTTCGATTTCAAGGTTCTTGTATTTTGATAGCTTTTCAAAGATATTTAAAGATACATTGCAGTCTGCGGGGACTGCCATATCAATAAAGAGGCACTTTGTGTGTTTGTGGTCTTTAATATCTGGGTGGCTAGTTTGATTGTTCTGTCAGTGTGTATTGTGTAGTCCCATAAAATTGTTACAGGTCCTATCTCCGTAACTGGGTCTGGGTGGTGTTCATACCAATTTCTTTCAGTTTCCTTCCCGTAGAAGTTGCATCTTTTCCAGTGCAGATATTGGCCCAACTCTGTCATGCCGGGTTTTATATTCTGTGGGGGCCAATGTCGTGGAATCTGATACAAGATGATCAATTATTATTATTATTATTGTTATTATTATTATTATTATTATTATTATTACTACTACTATTATTATTATAGTTGAACTACTTTTAGTCGAACTAGCTAAATAGTTATAAGGCATTTTATTTTGCCAGAATTGATAGAATACGCTATTTTTAATTAATAATATTTGCAGGAATTTTGCACGGAAAAATATTTTTGTAGCAACCACGTCATGTAAAGTTACATTCATGGAAAATCTTTTCTTGCCGAAGCGCCAATAATATTTGCTTGGCATTTCCCGCTTCATTCTTGCAGAAAATGCAAAAATGGTGATGAAGGAATAAGGCGTTTTATCTATTGTCCGAAAAGGTAGCGACACTGTGGGTTGTAATCTATGAATTATGGTGCTTAAAATAATTTTTTTCGGAAATTAGTCTCCCCAAATTATTACTCTTTTGAATACTGTGGGGGTTGACTTCCAATACTGCAGCTAAATTTTCTAGGGCACCTAATGAGGACTGAGGAAAGAGTGCTTGGAAAATTTGACACTTACAGGACATATCAAAGTCGATAAAGACAGGGATACACAGCTTGCATCTTATCTATCGAACTTAGATAGAACCGGTAGCAATAGCAAACATTGATTAAAAAAAACTATAACTGATAGAAAGATATGGAGAGCCATGATCGACTACTCCCTTAAATCACACTGAAGAAAGCGATAAAATATATCAAAATCTGGTAGCAGTCTTACCTCTTTATAGATTTTGTTTTTGTTTTTAATCATTTCACACCAAGCAAGGCGATATTGCCACTAAGATGCAAGGAGGTACTGGGAGTAAAAGTAAATGAGAAGACTTTAGTGAGTAGAAAGTGAAAATAAAATTATAGATTACGATTGACGTTACATTTAATGTTTTGAATATTGTAATTGACAGGGAAGCAAGAAATCGGAAGGGAATTCCGCTGGTGAGAAGTGCGAGAAAAGAAACTATTAGAATAGAACTTACGGTTACATGGGACCTAACTGCCAATCTAGTAGGATGCATAAATTCATTAGCTGGCGCACAAAAGGACTGATATTGCATTTAAATATTTTGAAAATCACAGTTGACCGGGAAGAGAGTACCACAAGCGAGAAGTGCGAGAAGTGCTGAAAAAGAAACTGTTACCATAGAACTTACGGTTATATGTAGGCATATCAACTATAAAATGATACGATATTGTTGCCAATCTAGTACTGTGCATAATTTAATAAATTCTAGGTACCATGGCGCAAAGTTCATCAGAACAAATACCATGAAAGTATTTATAGAAAAGGCACAGGGTAGCTACATTACGTCGGTGGGAAAGTGACTAAAGCCGGGATGCCTGTATCGACATTAAAATTGCAGATTATTCTTTGGATTTTAGCCAGAATCTCTGCGTATGTAGCAGGATGACCAGAACAGATATGGTAGTAATATTCAAAGCATGGATGTGATGCTAGAGCTGTGAAGTCTCGCATATATTCAGACAAATTAAGATATCGTTTAACATTGCATTTAAATTTGTGATAGATAGATAGATAGATAGATAGATATGAAAAGACTCAGATAGATAGATAGATAGATAGATAGATAGATAGATAGATAGATAGATATGAAAAGACTCAGATAGATAGATAGATAGATAGATAGATAGATAGATAGATAGATCGATAGATAGATAGATATGTAAAGAGTGGGATAGGTATATATGTAAAGACAAATAGATGGTCAAGATGGATATGTAAAGACTGAGATAGATAGATAGGTAGATAGATAGATAGATAGATAGATATGAAAAGACTCAGATAGATAGATAGATAGATAGATAGATAGATAGATAGATAGATAGATAGATAGATAGATAGATAGATATGTAAAGAGTGGGATAGGTATATATGTAAAGAGAAATAGATGGTCAAGATGGATATGTAAAGACTGAGATAGATAGATAGGTAGATAGATAGATAGATAGATAGATATAACAAGAGTGGGATAAGTATATATAAAGAGTGAGATATATAGATATGTAAAGAGTGAGACAGGTGGTAGAGAGATGTATATGTAAAGACTAAGATAGATAGATAGATAGATAGATATATAGATAGATAGATATGTAAAAAATGAGATAGATAGTTACGAAAATATTCAGATAGATAGATATGAACAGACCGAGATAGATAGATAGATAGATAGATAGATAGATAGATAGATAGATAGATATGTAAAGAGTGGAATATCTAGTTATGTAAAGAGTGAGATATATCGATATGTAAAGAGTGATGGTTGAGAGATGGATATGTAAATACTGAGATAGATATGTAAAAAATGAGATACTTATGAAAAGATTCAGATAGATAGATCGATAGATATATAAAGACTGAGAGAGATAGATGGAGGTCCGATGTAACGCAACTTCTATTCTAAACGTTTCTTTTCTCGCATTTCTCACCAGTGAAACTCCTTTCCGATTTTTTGCTTCCCTGTCATCTACAATCTTCAAAACATTAAATGTAATGTCTATCGCAATCTTCTAGTGCTGCTAAAGCTGTGAAATTTCGCATGCAGGTAAGAGAAGATAACGTTTGACATTGCATTTAAATTTTTTAAAACGAAAGAAAAAATATTTATTATAGAAATAGGACAATAAAACCTAATGATTCAGGGGCACGAATATTTTATTTCTGGTTGTTTTAGTTTTTACGCGAATCTCTTCGAGTAGGTACAGCTTTACGGTATATCTGACTAAACAATTTTGATAATCAGAGATTTTCTTTCTTTTTTCTTTCTTTTTCAAAATTAAGCGAAAGATTCCAAAATTAAATTAAGTTTTTATTGCAACGCGAACCTTTTCCCTCACGACACGATTTTGATTGATGTTAAATTTATTTTTTTTGCATATCAATCTTGACTGCAAAGCAAGAAGCTGGAATAATTTCCCACGGGTGAGAATTGCGAGAAATAAAACTATTAGAATAAAATTGACAGTTACATCTAGCTTGTTCAACAGTAAAACAACGAGACCCAACTGCCAGTCAAGCAGTACGCTTAAATCCATGCAGTCGGCGTAACAAGGATGATTTCTCATTATAAAAATTCTTCTTAAAATATTTGTAGAAAAGACAGAAGGCAACCACATCACAGCAGTGAGAAAGTGAATAGTCAACATGTCAGATCAGAAATTATTACATTACAAATCCTCCTTTGGGTTTTTGTTGAGTATCAGGAGATATATAGTAGGTGTACCAGACAAGATTTCACGGTATTATTCCATGCACGGACAAATGTTAGATTTATAAATGTGTAAAATGGACGAGAAAAATTGCCGAGTATGACTATTTTTCGAGCAGCAGACTTAGCAGTTGATTCGATATAATAACTCCATATCTGTGGAAAACATGGGACCAAGAAAGTTGCTCTCCTGGAGGGTGCATTATTATAGAGATAGAACAATAAAAAACCTCAGGATTCAGGACGCGAATATGTTATATTCTGGTTGTTTTTCTTACGTGTATCTATTCGAGTTGCTACAGCTGTATATTATATCAGACTACAAAATTTCGATTATTAAATATTTTCTTTGTTTCAAAATTAAGCGAAAGTTTATAAAATTAAATTCAGTTTTTATTGCATCGCGAACCATTCCCCTCACGACCCAATTTCGAGTTGTGACAGAAACTACAGAAGCACGTGGTTGTCATTACTTTGAAAACAGAGTCAGAGTATATGAGCCTCCTTTCTTCATCGTGAGCTCGTGTTAACACATCTGGCGTTCTCCGTGTAATTGCATTTTGAAGACGTTCCTCCGGGTGATTCTTCTCTCAAATCTTATCCCCGATATACAATGGCCTTCAAGTGCCCAGCCGCCATTATTTTACAAGTCTGCCCAGGTTTATTTTGAATCAGATGCTGCACTATTTATATTACAGTACATCAAATTTAATAACGACTTTATTTTATTTTGTTTAAGTATATCTTTATCCGACGTACACATCTGAAGACTAAGATACCATTGTATTATTAATACTATTATTTTATATTGGGATGCAATAAAAGTATTTTCCATTTCTTTTTATAGGAATTACTTCAAAGGACATTTTCTATGCTTACCTAAAGACATTCTCTTATCCACTATATTGTTGTTAAAGATATTTTCTAATCCACTGTATTAATGTTATTTAATGGTGAGGTGTATTAAGATTATTTTCATATTTTTATAGAGCTTTTAGGTTATTTCATGTACACATCCAAAGGTTAAGTCTGATTCCAATTTTATTATTATTATTATTATTATTATTATTATTATTATTATTGATTTCTGATGTGTACTCATTTCTTTCCGGGTCCCGCCCAGGGACCTATGGTTAGAAATGGCATCATGACAGTTTCCACTGGAAAAAAAAAACAAACATATTTTACATAGACAAAGCCCTTCGTGTGAGTTGTACACGTAAGAAGAATTTTTTGCATTCCTTTAAGGCATGGGCTCCCAGGAATCCCTTCAATGAGTCTACAGAACTCTTTTACAACCAATCCGAGAGCTCCAACTTCAACGGGGATTGTTGATGTTCCCATTATTATTATTATTATTATTATTATTATTATTATTATTATTATTATTATTATTATTTCCTTTGATTTCTGTTGTTTACACAATTCCTTCTTTGTATTTCTTCAAGACATGGACTTCCAGGAATCCATTTAATGAGTCTACTGGAATCTTTTCCAACCAATCCAAGGGCTCCAACTACAACAGGGTTTGTTGATGTTCCCATGTGCCACATTTTTGAGATTTCTATTGTATTTTGACAGCTTTTTGACGATTCTGCACGGACTGCCATATCAATAAGTAATCATTTTTATGTTTGCCCTCTCTGGTGTATCGTGTCCTCGGCCTGCTTCTTTATTTTACATGTTGCCTCAAAATTTCAACCTGAAAGCACCAGAAACTTCAAATCAACACATCATGATTATTGGTACATTTGATTGGATATGTAACTGTCATTTTCTTAATTGTGTGATGCCATATGTCTGTGAAGAGCATTTTAAACTTTATTAATTATTATTATTATTATTATTATTATTATTATTATTATTATTATTATTATTATCGTCCTTTTTGGCTACCTTTCTCTTCTCCTTCTACATCTCCTTTTTCTTCTCACTATTATCATTATTATTATTATTATTATTATTATTATTATTGTCCTTCTTCGCCCTCTTCTTCTTGGCTACCTTCGTTTTCTCCTTCTACATCTCCTTTTTCTTCTCACTATTATTATTATTATTATTATTATTATTATTATTATTATTATTGTCCTTCTTGGCTACCTTCGTTTTCTCCTTCTACATCTCCTTCTTGAATATCTTCAAAGATACATTGCAGTCAGCAGGGACTGCTATATCAATAAGGAGGCACCGTTTTTGTTTGTGGTCTTTAATAACAATATCTGGGCGGTTGGCCTTGATTGTTCTGTCAGTGTGTATTGTGTAGTCCCATAGAATTGTAACAGGTTCTATCTCCGTAACCGGGTCTGAGTGGTGTTCATACCAGTTTCTTTCAGTTTCCTTCCCGTAGAAGTTGCAGATTATTATTATTATTATTATTATTATTATTATTATTATTATTATATTATTGTTGTTGTTGTTGTTGTTGTTGCTGTTGTTGTCGTTGTTGTCTTTCTTCACTGTCTTCTTCCTGCTTACCATCATCTCTGTTTACATCTTTTGTTCATTATTATTATTATTATTATTATTATTATTATTATTATTATTATTATTATTTCCTTTGATTTCTGTTGTATACACAATTCCCTCTTTGTATTCCTTTAAGGCGTGGGCTTCCAGGGATTCTTTTAATGTGTCTATTGGAATCTTTCCCAACCAATCCGCCAACTACAACTGAAAATGTTGATGCTCACATATGCCACATTTTTGATATTTCGATTTCAAGGTCCTTATATTTTGATAGCTTTTTGACGATCTTTAACGATGCATTACAGTCTGCAGAGACTGCCATATCAATAAGGAAGCATATTTTGTCTTTGCAGTCTCTAATCACGATGTATGAGTGATTAGCTTTGATTGTTCTGTCTCTGTGTATATTATGATAATTTCATTATTATTATTGTTGTTGTTGTTCTATTTCCTTTTATTTCTGTTATATACACATTTCCTCCCGGATCCCAATCAGTGACCTAAAATCAAAAATGGCTTCATGATATTTTCCTCTGATTACTTTTTCTAAAAAGAAAAAATCCTATGATCGTACAGATTTTACATTAAGCCATTTGCAAGGTGTGTGCTGTGCTTAGGAACAATTTTCTTGTATTCTCTTAAGGCATAAGCTATTAGGAATCCTTTCATTGAGTCTATCGCAACAATTTCCAATCAATACGAGGGCTCCAACTACAAATGGAATTATTATTGTTATTTTATTTACTTTGATTTCTGGCGAGTACTCATTTCTTTCCGGGTCCAGACCAGAGACCTAAGGTCAGAGAAGGCATCATGACATTTTCCACAGAGCAGTTTTAAAAAGATCACACATATTTTACATAGACAATGCGCTTCGTAAGGTGTTGGCAGTACTCGTGAGAACATTTTTGTATTTTTTAGGGCGTGGGTTGCCAGTAACCCCTTCAATATTGGAATCTTTAGCAATCAACCCGAGGGCTTTAATTCTTCTTCTTCTTCTTCTTCTTCTTCTTCTTCTTCTTATTATTATTATTATTATTATTATTATTATTATTATTATTATTATTTCCTTTGATTTCTGTCATGTATATATTTATTTCCGGGTCTCAGGTTAGAAATATAGTTAGAAATATACTTATATATCGTCTTTAATTATGGACAGGAAACAATCTTATAACAAAGAAGGAAAATAATTTTAATATACACGTATATAATAATAATAATAATAATAATAATAATAATAATAATAATAACCAGAAACGATTGATCATCTTGTATCAGGTTGCACGATGTTGGCACCCACTGAATATAAAACCCGACATGACAGAGTGGGCCAATATCTGCACTGGAAAATCTGCAACTTCTACGGGAAGGAAACTGAAAGAAACTGGTACCAACACCCCCCAGACCCAGTTACGGAGATAGGACCTGTTACAATTCTATGGGACTACACAATTCACACTGACAGAACAATCAAGGCCAACCGACCAGATATTGTTATTAAAGACCACAAACAAAAACGGTGCCTCCTTATTGATATGGCAGTCCCTGCTGACTGCAATGTATCTTTGAAGATATTCAAAAAGCTGTCAAAATACAAGGACCTTGAAATAGAGGTCTCGAAAATGTGGCATATGGGAACATCAACAATCCCTGTTGTAGTTGGAGCCCTAGGACTGGTTGGAAAAGATTGCAGTAGACTAATTGCAGGGATTCCTGGAAGCCCATGCCTCAAGGAGATACAAAAAATTGTTCTGACAAGTACAGCCCACACTTTACGAAGGGCTCTATCTATGTAATTTTATTTTTTTTTTTTTTTGTCAGTGAAAAGTGTCATGATGCCATTTCTAACCTTAGGTCCCTGGGTGGGACCCGGAAAGAAATGTGTAAACGCCAGAAAGCAAAGAAAATAAAAATAATAACAATAATAATAATAATAACTATGTAGTCGCAATTCCAGTTTGACGTTTCGTCTCGTGACTGAAAAATTGTGTAACTCTATACATTATTTTTTTTTTTTTCAATTCGGTCGAGTTAGCTCGGATATTTTAGATACTAAGGTCGAGCAAATCATTGAACATCCTCTTGACATTAACCATAACGGTCAGTGTCCAAGTTTTTTTGTTTTTTTTTGTTTTTATTTAAATTAGATTTAATTAAATGAAGGAAGAACAAGAGAAGGCAACTTTGCAGCCACATCTGACCGTATGAATAGACGGAATTACTCGAAATGAAGATATTTCTAACCGGACCCCACCTGAAATGTTTTGCGCTGTTTTTATTGAAATTTGGCTGTGATGTATGTGCTCCCTATACCCTTATCTGACTGGATTTTATGGTGCGTAATAATAATAATAATAATATTAAAATTATCAATCTCTATAAAATGTTGAATACAAGATTTTAAAAGAGATGTGTCCTCAAATCATAACAAAATATTCAGTCAAGTTTGCTTCATCACACTACGCAAGTATTAGCAAAACATTTCAGTAAAAGTTACATTTGGATTATAATCTACCTTCATGAATTTGGACAAAATGTCAGGTTACGTCCATATCACGTTGAAACACCAGTTGGCGTAGGAACACCGATGTTCAGCAGCGGCTATCTTGGTCAGTACTTAGAAGGGTGACGGCTCGGGAATACCAGTACGTGTTGGGGTGGGGGGTTCTTGACTTAGTTCGTAGATCCGTTCCTATGGTGCGATGTAACCTGATTTTTGACGCACATCGGAATTCACCTCCATAAGCACCACGAGTGTACGCTTGGGATCCATAATGAAGGGTAAAAAGCCTCCCCCTCCCCCAAAAAATGACACAAACGAGAGATAGTGAAGTTAGCAGAATATAGTATGGCGTACAGCCAGTGAAGAAACACCGCAGACTTCTTCATATAGCCCCGCGTGACGATATTGTAGGAGATGACGCCGTAACCACGAAACGCCGCACGTCGGGTCCGATGTAACCCGAGAACCTTGTGTAAAGAACTTGTATATAACCAGACTTTTGTTTATAGACACACATATACGCTTTCTGAGTTTACGTATAAAAATTCACATGTTCACCCTTGGGGTTACCAGGTGCTATAAGTTTGCATGGGAAGATGGTGTAATTGATAACAGCTCAGAATTGAAAATCGGGGTTCGAATTCCATTTTCGGGTTATTTTATTAACTTACGCGCAAATACCCTTGTGAAAGGTATGAATCTACTTCTTCCCCTCTCCAGCTATGGGTTAATTAGAAGCATTTATGTTAGCAAATCATACTTATCTAAAAAAAAATCTAACAATCTAAAATTTAAAATGCAATATCAATCGTTACCTACTGTCTTCTTGGTTACTCTTCTATTGTTCTTGCTCCTTCATAATGTTTTCCATTTTCCAATTCTTTCACACCCAGTAACCCCTTATGTCTTAGTGGCTTTAATGCCTTGCCTACTATAAATTCGATTAGAAAATAAATAAATAAAATAATTCTGACCTTAAATATCCTGTAAAATGTTGATAAGCAGTAAAATAGTCAGTCACTAGAAAAAGTGTCTAAACTTGGTCGTCTGACTGTTTCTCAGCATAATCAAAATGTTACCCTTTCTTCGTCATTGAAGAGTAGACTTTCTACCGAAGCATTTCTGGGAAGAATCATCACCAGTGGTGAAAACTGGAGCTTTTGTAATCTTATCGAAAGAAAACGACAAAGCTTGTCCCCCACTGAGAAAGGAGAATCCACCCCCTCCCCAAACCAGGACTACAGCTGAATAGGTTATGGTATGTGTTTGATGGAATATTAATAGTGTCGTCGTGTAAAACGAAATAGATAGTAAGGAGGAAGTATTTTCGTCAATTTCTTCAAAGTACAAATATAAACAGAAAAAAAAAAGCTTATATTAATGGTTAATCGGAAGGCCCTCTTGCCCTTAGACAATAATCAAGAACACGTTTTGCTTGAGTCGCTCAGTACTAAATATGAATTTATACTCATCCTCCTCACGCTCCTGCCAGGGCTTCATCTAACTATCATCTAATAATTTGCCAAAAAATATATCGTATTTGATAATCAAGGGAAATATTTTTTTTATAAAAATCATCAGTTAATGCTAAAGGAACATATTTTTTTCTTTCCCACTTTATATGTAACATTATATTAAGGAAACCAAACTGATGGAAATTACCGGATGTGGGCAACAAAAATTATCTATAAACTCATCTTTCCTTTTATCTCTCTCAATCTGCATCTATCTATTTTATCGTATATCTAATATACATTTTTCAAGTTTCGTCTCTCCACAGGATTATTTTCTTGCAGAAATATCTGAAGAAAGTCACAAATGGAAAAAACATTTCGAAAACAGGAGTTAACAGACGTCTAGTTGAAAATATCCATCCTCAAAGCGATAGAAATGCATTCCAATTTCTGCGATATTTCACAACCTCCGAAATCTGTGAGTCAGCTGTCTTGATCATTATATATTAAAAACCAAAAATACAGACATAGCCCCAAGACTTGCACATATCACATCAAATGTGATATTTCTTCTGTCTTATATGGAGACAACAAATGAAATCTTCTAACAGTCAGTTTCAATACCGATCTCTGTCTTGGAAATTCAACGTTTTTTCTTTTTTAACAGATTTGCGGCATTGTACCTGTCTATGGAAATCTAAGTTTAACTCTTTGGATTGAACAATCCATTCGTATTGATAAAGAATACTTTAGATAGGAAATATCTTTTAAACACTAAGATCGAGACTTGTTTTAATATTATCCTGATCATCCTGCAAGAAACACTTTCAATATAAATTCCTGATCAAATTTGGGATTCGGAAATTATTTTATAGCGAGTGATAATTTCTGAACACTTTAGTTAGATATCTCTTATAATTATGTTCAAGTTACCAGCTCTAGAAGAACACTCGAAGAAAACATGAGAGCACATCCAATAATACTTATACTAATACTACTACTACTACTACTACTACTACTACTACTACTACTAATAATAATAATAATAATAATAATAATAGTGAGAAGAAAAAGGAGATGTAGAGGGAGAAAGCGAAGGTATCCAAGAAGAAGACGGCGAAAAAGGACCATAATAATAATAATAATAATAATAATAATAATAATAATAATAATAGTAAAAAGAAAAAGAAGATACAGACACTATTTTATAGCCAGTGATAATTTCTGAACATTTTACTTACATATCTCTTATGAACCTTGGGATTCAAACTACACTTTTATAGCGATTAATAATTTTGTAACGACTTCTATACACGACTCTTTTAAATCTTGGGATCCAAACACATTTTTATAGATGTTGATAATTTCAGAAAAGCTTAAATACATATCTTTTGTAAATTTGAGGACCTAACTTCTCCTTTATAGCGTGAGACAATTTCACAATTCAAATAGTCTTCCCTTGTAAACATTGGCATTCACACACTCTTTTTAGAGAGATTAATCATACTGGACTGGATTTAATAGATATCTCTTTCACTCTTTTATAGAACGGGACAATTTTGGAACTATTTAAATAGCCATCCGCTTTAAACCTTGAGATCCAAGCTCTCTTTTATTGAGGTTGATAATTTGTAACGGTTTCAATAAACGTCTCTTGTAAGCTTTGGGATTCAAACTCTCTTTCATAATAAATGATAATTATGTAACATTATCAGTAATCACCGCGTGTAAACCTCGGGATTCACACTCTTTTTATAGAAATTGAAACAGTTTAAATAGACATCACTTTAATATTAAGTAGTTCGAACACTACAGTGAGTGATTAACATCAGAATAGTATAAATATACAACTTTGCTTTAAAATTTGATGATTCAATGACCCCTTTATCGCAAATGATAATTTTGGAAGAATTTAAATAGAAATCTCTTGTAAAACTTGGGATTCAATTTCTCTTTTATAGGGATTGATAATTATGTAAGGGTTTTATTACAAGTTTTTTTTGTAAATCTTGACATTCAACCCTTCTTTTATGGAGATAATTTTTTAGCGGTTCCAATACACGCCTCTAGTAAACCTTGGGATCCAAACTCTCTTTTATAGGGATTGATAATTATGTAAGGATTTTATTAACATTATCAGTACTCATCGCCTGTATTCCTTGGGATTCAATCATTCTTTTATAGAAATTGATAATTTCAGAACAATTTAAATAGATGACACTTTAATATAAAGTAGTTTCAACGCTCCTTTACAATGAATGAGTATTTCGAAACAATATACAACTTTGAGTTAGAATCTGAGGATTCAATAACTCATTTATAGACAATGATAATTTTGTAACGGTTTCAATACACGCCTCTTGTAAACCTTGGGATCCAAACTCTCTTTTATAGGGATTGATAATTATGTAAGGGTTTCATTACAAGGTTTTGTAAACCTTGACATTCATCTCTTCTTTCATACAGATTGATAATTATTTAACGTCTGCAGTAGATGTCACTTATTATAGATTTTAGACTTTAAAATTGGAACTATTTAAATCTGCGATCCAAGCTCTCTTTTATTGAGGTTGATATTTTTTTAACGGTTTCAGTACAGGATTCTTGTAAGCTTTGGGATTCAAACTCTCCTTCATAAATGATAATTATGTAACATTATCAGTATTTATCGCACGTAAACCTTGGGATTCAGACACTCTTTTATAGAAAGTGATAATTTCAGAACAGTTTAAATAGAGAACACGTTTATATTATTATCCAACACTCCTTTAAAGTTAGTAATTACTTCGGAATAATATAAATATGCAATTCTGCTTTCAATTTTGAGAATTCGTTGACTCCTCTATAGAGACTGATAATTTTGTAAAATTCTTGTAATATTCTTTCTGAGTTCTTGGGGGTAAGAATTTATCATTATTTAGTCAAACATCTAGGCACTAACGTTGTTTTAATTCGGTAATCGCATGAGAACTGGTGGTCAGTCGCGAGAGAATCTAGGAAACCTATCCATCGAGGGTGATTGACTAAATGGATAGCAGAAAAGGGCTTAGAATCCATGAGAAAAAGTCAACATTTATGATGTAATACAAAGAACAGGAAATTGTGGAGAGCCATGATCGCCAACATCCTGAAGAGGCACGACATATAGAAGAAACAGAACGAGCTTGAGCAAATGGATAGTAGAACATAGTTAATGAGAGATAACAAAAAGACAATGTTTATAAAGCGCTGCAGAGAACAGGATAGTATGGAAAGCCATGATCGCCAAAGTCTTAAATGGAAAACGGCCCGTGAAAGAAACAGAAAAAGCTTGAGTAAATAGATTTTATGACAGGGTTTAGGAGAGATAACAAAAGGACAATATTTATTAGGAGCTACTAAGGACAAGACATGGTGATCGCTATGAACACATAACAAAAAGGCAGCATTTATGAAGAATTAGAAAAGAGAAAACATTGTAGAAAGCCATGACCGCCAACGTACTGAAGTGACGCGTCATATAGAAGAAACAGAACAAGTTTAAGGAGAGATAACAAAAAAACAACATTTATAAAGAGCTACAAAGGATAGGGCACTATGCAAAGGCATGATCAGTAACATCATAAAGAGACACTACCCAGAAAGGAAACGGAAATAGGTTGAGAAACCTAATTACAGGACAGAGTTTAGGAGTGTTAACAAAACCACAACGTTTATAAAGACCTACAAAGGACAGAACATTGTGGAGATCCATGATCGACAACTTCCTGAAAGGACACGGTCTGTAGAAGAAACAGAACGAGCTTGAGTAAACGGATTGCAGAAATGCGTTTAGGATAAATAATAAGTACAATAATTAAGAAGAGCTACAAAGAAGAAGACAGTGTGGAGAGCCGTGATTACCAACGTCCTGAAAGGACATGGCATATAAAAGGAAGAGAACGAGCTCGAGTAAATGGATTACAGAACAGGAAGTAAGAGAGATAAAAAAAAATACATATATGAAGAGATAGAAACAAAAAGACAGTGTGGAGAGTCATGATCGCCAACGTCCTGGAGGAGCACATTACGTAGAAGAAAGAGAACCACACTGTGTAAATGAATTGCAGGACATGGTTTACTAGAGGTAACAAAATACAACATTTATGAAGAGCTACAAAGAACAAGACAGAGTGGAGAGCCATGATCGCCAATGTCCTTAAGAGTCACAGCACGTAGTAAACGAGTAAACGAATTGCAAGACAGGGTTTAGGATAGATAGTTTGAAGAAATATGATCCTTAATGAACTAAAGGTACCCTCCCGTAGAAGAAACAGAAAGAGACCGTTTAAATTGATAGCAGAACATGGTTTAGGATAAATAACAAAACTACGACATTTATGAAGAGCTACAAAAAAACAGGACAGTGTGGAGAAACGTCATCCTTAAAGACCTAAAGGTACGTCCCGTAGAAGAAACAGAAAGAGCCCGTCTAAATGGATAGCAGCAGATGGTTTAGGATAGATAACAAAACTACAACATTTATGAAGAGCCACAAAGAGCAGGACAGTGAAGAGAACCGGGATCATTAAGGACTTAAAGGTACCGACCCGTAGAAGAAATAGAAGGGCCTGTCTAAATGGATTGTAGGATATGGTTCACGAGAGATAACAAAATTACAACATTTATGAAGAGCTACAAAGAGCAGGCCATGTGGAGAAACGTGATCCTTAATGACCTAAAGTTACCGTCCCGTAGAAGTAAAAGAAAGAGCCTGTCTAAATGGATTGCAGGACATGGTTTACGAGAGATAACAAAACTACAACATATATGAAAAGCGAAAAAGTGCAGGACAGTGTGGAAAACTGTGATCCTTAAGGACTTAAATGTACCGCCCCGTGGAAGAAACTGAGAGAGCCTGTGTAAATGGATTGCAGGACATAGTTAACGAGAGATAACAAAACTACAACATTTATGAAGAGCTACAAAGAGCAGGGCCGTGTGGAGAACCGTGATCTTTAATGACCTAAATGTAACGTCCTGTAGAAGAAAGAGAATGAGCATGCGTACATAGATTGCAGGATATGATTTACGAGAGATAACAAAACTACAACTTTTATCAAGAGCTACAAAGAGCAGGACAGTGTGGAGATCCGTGATCTTTAATAATCTAAATGTTACGTCCCGTAAAAGAAAGAGAATGAACCTGTCTAAATGGATTGCAGGACATGGTTTACGAGAGATAACTACATCATTTATGAATAGCTACATATAGCATGACACTGTGGAGAACCGTCATCTTTAATAGCCTAAATGTAACTTCCCGTACAAAGAAACAGAATGGGCCTGTCTAAATGGATTGCAGGACATGATTTACGAGAGAAAAAAACTACAACATTTATGAAGAGCTACAAAGAGCAGGACAGTGTGGAGAACCGTGATCATTAATGACCTAAAGGTGCCGTCCCGTAGAAGAAACAGAAAGAGCCTGCCTAACTGGATTGCAGGACATAGTTTACTAGAGATAACAAAACTACAACATTTATGTAGAGCTATAAACAGCAGGAGAGTGTGGTGAAGTTGATGCTTAATGACCTAAAGTTACCGTCCCGTAGAATAAACAGACAGACCCAGTTTAACTGGATTGCAGGACATGATTTACGAGAGAAAACAAAACTGCAACAGTTATGAAGAGCTACAAAGAGCAGGACAGTGTGGAGAACCGTGATCCTTAATGACCTAAAGGTAACGTCCAGTAGTAGAAATAGAAATAGCCTGTCTAAATGGATTGCAAGGCATGGTTTACGAGGGATTAGAAAACTACAACTTTTATGAAGAGCTATAAGGAGCAGGACAGTGTGGAGAACCGTGCTTCTTAAAGGCCTAAAGGTAACGTCCCGTAGAAGAAACAGAAAGAGCCTGTCCAAATGGATTGCAGGACATGGTTTACGAGAGATAACAAGACTTCCACATTTATGAAGAGCTACAAAAAGCAGGACAGTGTGGAGAACCGCGATCCTTAATGAGCTAACGCTACCATCCGGTAAAAGAAACAGAAAGAGCCTGTCCAAAGGGATTGCAGGATACGGTTTACGGGAGATAACAAAACTACAACATTTATGAAGAGCTACAAAAAGCAGGACAGTGTGGAGAACCGTGATCCTGAATGACCTAAATGTACCGTCCCGTAGAAGAAATAGAAATAGCCTGTCTAAATGGATTGCAGGACATGGTTTACGGGAGATGACAAAACTAGAAAAATTATGAAGAGCTACAAAGAGCAGGACAGTGTGGAGAACCGTGATCATTAATGACCTAAAGGTGCCGTCCCGTAGAAGAAACAGAAAGAGCCTGCCTAACTGGATTGCAGGACATAGTTTACTAGAGATAACAAAACTACAACATTTATGTAGAGCTATAAACAGCAGGAGAGTGTGGTGAAGTTGATGCTTAATGACCTAAAGTTACCGTCCCGTAGAATAAACAGAAAGACCCAGTTTAACTGGATTGCAGGACATGATTTACGAGAGAAAACAAAACTGCAACAGTTATGAAGAGCTACAAAGAGCAGGACAGTGTGGAGAACCGTGATCCTTAATGACCTAAAGGTAACGTCCAGTAGTAGAAATAGAAATAGCCTGTCTAAATGGATTGCAAGGCATGGTTTACGAGGGATTAGAAAACTACAACTTTTATGAAGAGCTATAAGGAGCAGGACAGTGTGGAGAACCGTGCTTCTTAAAGGCCTAAAGATAACGTCCCGTAGAAGAAACAGAAAGAGCCTGTCCAAATGGATTGCAGGACATGGTTTACGAGAGATAACAAGACTTCCACATTTATGAAGAGCTACAAAAAGCAGGACAGTGTGGAGAACCGCGATCCTTAATGAGCTAACGCTACCATCCGGTAGAAGAAACAGAAAGAGCCTGTCCAAAGGGATTGCAGGATACGGTTTACGGGAGATAACAAAACTACAACATTTATGAAGAGCTACAAAAAGCAGGACAGTGTGGAGAACCGTGATCCAGAATGACCTAAATGTACCGTCCCGTAGAAGAAATAGAAATAGCCTGTCTAAATGGATTGCAGGACATGGTTTACGGGAGATGACAAAACTAGAAAAATTATGAAGAGCTACAAAGAGCAGGACAGTGTGGAGAACCGTGATCATTAATGACCTAAAGGTGTCGTCCCGTAGAAGAAACAGAAAGAGCCTGCCTAACTGGATTGCAGGACATAGTTTACTAGAGATAACAAAACTACAACATTTATGTAGAGCTATAAACAGCAGGAGAGTGTGGTGAAGTTGATGCTTAATGACCTAAAGTTACCGTCCCGTAGAATAAACAGACAGACCCAGTTTAACTGGATTGCAGGACATGATTTACGAGAGAAAACAAAACTGCAACAGTTATGAAGAGCTACAAAGAGCAGGACAGTGTGGAGAACCGTGATCCTTAATGACCTAAAGGTAACGTCCAGTAGTAGAAATAGAAATAGCCTGTCTAAATGGATTGCAAGGCATGGTTTACGAGGGATTAGAAAACTACAACTTTTATGAAGAGCTATAAGGAGCAGGACAGTGTGGAGAACCGTGCTTCTTAAAGGCCTAAAGGTAACGTCCCGTAGAAGAAACAGAAAGAGCCTGTCCAAATGGATTGCAGGACATGGTTTACGAGAGATAACAAGACTTCCACATTTATGAAGAGCTACAAAAAGCAGGACAGTGTGGAGAACCGCGATCCTTAATGAGCTAACGCTACCATCCGGTAGAAGAAACAGAAAGAGCCTGTCCAAAGGGATTGCAGGATACGGTTTACGGGAGATAACAAAACTACAACATTTATGAAGAGCTACAAAAAGCAGGACAGTGTGGAGAACCGTGATCCTGAATGACCTAAATGTACCGTCCCGTAGAAGAAATAGAAATAGCCTGTCTAAATGGATTGCAGGACATGGTTTACGGGAGATGACAAAACTAGAAAAATTATGAAGAGCTACAAAGAGCAGGACAGTGTGGAGAACCGTGATCCTTAATGACCTAAAGGTAACGTCCCGTAGTAGAAAGAGAAAGAGCCTGTCTAAATGGATCGCAGGACATGGTTTACGAGAGATAACAAAACTGCAACATTTATGAAGAGGTAAAAACAACAGGACAGTGTGGAGAACCGTGATCTTTAATGACCTAAAGGAACACGGAACTTAGAAGAAGAGCAATATTTAATGTAAGCCATAATTATTTCTTTCCAAATGAAATTTCCACTTCTTGTCACGTTAAAATTATTCCTCAGAAACAATCTTCACCGTTCTTTCTCTCTTAGTCATTTTTTTTTTTCAATTCTTCCTGTAAGGCTGAATATTTCACAACCCAGTTAGAATACTGGTTGTCGTTTGTTTTTATAGCTGTGTGCCCAAGGCTTATGACGAAGCCGATTGGCTGGGCTGCTCCTCCGTATGATTACAGTTTTCACTTCGAGGCTAATATGACGTAGTCAGATCAGATGACGTCACGCCGACCAATTGTTTAATATGTGCCAATTCGCTCCAGGAAGAATGACGTCATTTTTGCGCTCAGATAAAGAAATAACAAAAAAGAGATACAACACAAGCGTTGACCTGACGAAGGCAATTGTTCTTCGAAACGTTGTAAACATCGCATGCTGAAGTACGCTTCTTGTTTTTTTTTTTTTTTTTTTTTGTTTTTTTTTTTTTTTCATTTTTGCAAATTTAGGTTGACGGGATAGAGTCTTTGTGTATTACCAGAAGAAAGACATCTAGTTTATTTGTTTGAATTTAAATATAGAAATTTTTTTCTTCTTCCATATCGTAAAGAAACTTTGCACGCAGTAATCGTTACAGGGATTCTTGTTAAGGTCATATTCGTGGTGAGATTGCTTGTGCCACATCTAAGCTGCGCTTAGGAAGCCATTTCTATCACTTTGACGTGGTATAGTCATTATCAAGCTTGTCTCGTTAGATTACGACTGAGTAGTGAGTTCGATTCTAACAGGGTGTTTCTCTCTCTCCGATTAGTGCCACACGTAAGCTACGCTTAGATATTTATTTCAAGCACTTTGACGTGGTGTAATGATGAGCAAGCTTGTCTCTCTAGATCAATTACGATTGATCAATCACTCGGTCATCACTGGGTGCTCCGCTCTTTCCGCCTTGTGTCACATCTAAGCTAAGCTTAGAGAATCATTTAGGACACTTCGACGTGGAGAAATTGTTAGCAAGCTTGTTTCGCAAGGTCAGTTCCGACTGAGTAGTGAATTTGATCCTATTAGTTTGGTGCAAAAATAATGTCGTTTTCTCACATATGTGAGAAAACGGCATTATTTTTGCACCAACCTAAGAGTTTCTTCCTCGTGCCACATCTAAACTATGCTTAGAAAATCATGTCACGTTACTTCGACGTGATCTGAATTAACAACCATATTCTTCCTAGATCAATTACGACTGTGTAATGAGTTGCATCCTTATTAGGTGCTCAAAACTTTCCGCCTTGTGTCACATTTAAGCTACTCTCAGTAAATAACCATATTAGTATAGACAAAGTAAATTATAAATGATCAGATTACATAAATGGCTCGACATTTATTCTGTATTGAATAAAACATCACTCAAGATAGAGGGCTACTGAGGGAGACAGTAATTCCCTGGGTAGTTGGAGAGTAAGATTATTATGATGAAGAGTAGTATAGATATAGGTTGACCCTGGATATAAAGAGGCCGAGTAGTTGCCAAGGAAGTACTCTCTAGGGAATTTGCATTTTGGGTAAAATCCGTCTGAACGGAAGTTGCTTTTTTTATCGGAGAAACACGAAGGGAATGAGTATGGTTTGCCACTGTGAACACAGCATGGTAGGTGTTCGCTGTCAAGGCCTGAGCTAGTGGCATTATGGAATGCAATTCGTTCAGACACCTGCTGCGGTGATGACGATATAGTAAGTAAAGGCTGCCGACGTTTCGTCTGTGACATAAGGGTTGCAGGTTGAAGAATGCTATTACGAGTAAACGTTTTTAATATAAAAAATGATCACAATTAAAAAGACCCCTTCTACTACGTCAATCTTGAATCGAAGAGAGACATGATCGCCCATCGTATATGGCGCGTAAGGATCAAAGGAAGGAAAGAAGTAAAGGCTGTTCGAATAACTTGGACTGGTTTTAAATGAGAATTAAGTTTAAGCGTCTAATTTTTTTTTTCTTTTTGGCAATTCCAACCATGGAAAGATTAACAACCAAACAACGGGTTAAAGTTATCGAAAGCTATTACGAAAATGGACGTTTATATAGAAATGCATTACGCGCACTTCACGAGTTCTTGGTCAAAATAATCGACCAACCGATAGTGCAATTGGAAACGATGTAACGTTATTGTGGAGAGGTTCAATTCTTACGAGCGATCACGAATAGAGGAATTTCGGCCACGTTCTGGTGCAATGCAGTAATGTTTTCTGCTGAATGTCATAAATGAGCATGCAGTAGTGTTTTCACATCTGCCAACGACCCAGTTTGTTTGAATTTACGAACAATTTAACTGAGGAAAAAGCACAAATGTTGCCATCCGATTCAGGACTCAAGAAAGAATGTTCCGATAACTTTGACGCATTTTAAATGTGAATTAATTTTAAGCGTCTAATGATATTTTTTTTTTCTTTTTTCTTTCAGATTTAACAACGTAAGTCTTTGGAAATTTCAACCATCGAAAGATTAACAATCAACGTATTAGAGTTGTCGAAGCCTATTACGAAAATGGACGTTCAAACATATATGCAATGATAAGTTTCCAGGCCGCATCATCTCTCGAAAATGCGAAGTCAGTTACCCATCACGATTGTGCGACTCGACGCTTTTAGATTTCTTCTTTTGGTCTCATCTCAAAAGTAAGGTCTATGTCAACAACAGTCCAACAGATGAAGGATGAGATAATAAGGCATATGGGTGAGATCGAGGAGCAAAAATGGACTTGATACCCTATCCTAGCAATATATATATATATATATATATATATATATATATATATATATATATATATATATAAAGAGTATTCCAATAATTTGCACGGATTTCGAATGAGAATTAAGTTTAAGAAGTCTAATGATTTATTCTCTCCATTCCTAGAAACAGATCTTTTGCTTTCAAGTCTCTTCTTTCATCTGCGAGGAAATAGTCCACCATTCTCTACCATATAAAGGGTGTTCCAATAACTTAGACCAATTTTAAATGTGAATTAAGTCTAAGCGTCTAATGATTTTTTTCTTTTTCTTTCAGATTTAAAAATTTAAGTCTTTGGCAATTTCAGCCATAGAAAGATTAACAATGAAAGAACATGTTAAAGTTATCGAAGCTTATTCCGTAAATGGACGTTCAAACAGAAATTCATTTCCCTCACTTCGAGTATTTTTTGGTCAACATAATCAACCAACCGAGAGTACAATTGGAAACGATGTAACGTTGTTGTGGAGTGGTCCAATTCCTGCGCGCGATGACGAATAGAGGTGTCTGCATTTTCGGTCACATTCTCGTGCACTGCAGCAATGATTTCAGCTGAACGGCGTAAACGAGCACGTAATGGTGTTTTCACATCGGCCACTGACCCAGTTTGTTTGAATTTACGGACAATTTTTCCAATTGCATTCTTGAAACTTTAACGCATTGTTTGATTGTTGATCTTTCCATGGATGAAATTGCCAAAGACTTAAGTTGTTAAATCTGAGAGGAAGAGAAAAAATATCATTAGACGCTGAAACTTAACTGACATTTAAAATCTGTCTAAGTTATTGGGAAACCCTTTATAAACAAAAAAGAATTCAAATTAAAATAAGGCATATGGCTCTCTATATCAACTAATGAGAATGCAACCATCAAATAAAAAGAGGAAGAAGAAATGATTGAACATAGATGCAAAATGACAGAAGTTTTCTGGTTCAAATAAAGTTTCATACATTTATACATTGGCTTAGAATGTTTTTTTTTTTTATTTTATTTTAATAAAGCGAATTACATAGTGCTAACGTGTGGTTAAAATCAGCGACTTGAACGAATTTAAATAAATTCTTACCAGTCAATTCACATTCTTTTTTTAAAATACAGCAAAACATCTTGCTTATCGGAAATATTAAATTTACTCTGTAAACTTGAAATTAAAGCTAAAATACAAACTTCAAGAAAGATTTTTCATTTTTCAATTTCATTTTAAATTTTAGGTATCACGATTATTTAATACTTTTGTTGTAAGTTCTTAAGAGTAAAACAAAATGTTTAAATTCACATTCATCATATATTTATATTTTATCAAAATCGCTTTTTAAAACAGTAAACATTGCCGAGGTGTTGGAATAATATCGGTTTCAAGGGAAATAATGTTCTTTTGAAGTAACACAATTTTTTGGTGGGTACCAACCTCAAAGATTGTCAAATTACTATTGCTTAAAAAATAATCAACTGAAAATGTTGCATAGAAATTACCATTGGTTAAAAAGTAATCAACTGAAATGTTTCATAGAAATTAAGATTCGTTAAAAAATAATCAACTGAAAATTTTACTTCATCCACTGTACCATGTGTACTCAGGGACACATGGCACAGTGGATAATGGCGTTGGTTAGATTCAGTGACAGGACCCAAAGAGTGTGAGTTCAATACCCGGTTAAGGCAGTGGAGAACTTTCAGAGGGAAATTAACAGTAGATAACTGACATCCATCAAACATGGCACGTGGAACTAGAACAGTCTACTTCGGTGAGCGAAATAAAGGGTTCAGTTCGACATTCCAACGAGCTGAAGAAGGCCGGAGCGTACAACGGCCGAAATGTTGTGATAAATATGGCGACAAAGATGAGGACAATAGTGTAAATAATGTGAACATTTTACATAGAAATTACCACTGGTTAAAAAGAATATCTGAAAATGTTGCATAGAAATTACCATTTGTTAAAAAATAATCAACTGAAAATGTTGCATAATGTTGCCATTGGTCAAAAATAAATTGTTATTTTTTTCTTTAACGGGTTAAGAGATACTAATATATACAGCCGGGGGTATCTCGAGGCGGTGTAATTATTAGCAAGGTTGTCTCGCCAGAACAATTGCGACTGAGTAGTGAGTTCGATCCTCACTGTGTACCCCATACTTTCGGTCTTGTATCACATCTGAACTACACTTGGAAAATCACTATGGGCACCTCGAGGTGGTGTAATGGTTAGTCAAGGTTGTCTCGCTAGAACAATTAAGACTGAGCATAGTGTTCATCCTCACTGGGTGGCCCCTACTTTCGGCCTTGTGCCACATCTGAACTATGCTTTGAAAATCAGTATATGCAGGCGGGAGCACGATGGAGTAATGTAACTCGGAGTGAGGAATCCAGTCGTATCTATTACATTAAATTACGTGCTAATACCCTTGGGGAAGTTTATGAATCCTCTTCTCCCCCTCCAGCTATGGATAAATAGCAGGACAGACCGCCTTGGATGACAACTGGTCTACCGCAGAAAGAAATGACAAAAAAAAAACTGCCTCGTCGATTCAGGATCATCTACGTGTGTATCACGCATGACACATAACTAACTGACTGTATATATGTAGAAAAACCTTCAGGATCGTCTGTTTATATGAGAAAATATAGCGTCTCTTTTAAGGTTTGGTTAAATATAGAAACGTGAATATAGAAATTATATAGGTAAGCTTTGGTAAATTTCGTAAATCAGGTAATAAAAACTAGTGTGGGGTTAAGCATATAGAAGTTATTTATAAGATTGTCATATCTAATTCGGATTATTTCCAGTCTAATACAATTAATGACAGTATCCAGCAACGTCTTCGGAACACCTGCAACAATGTTGAAAATATGTTTATCGGTATTTGACTTTTTATGGGATCATTTTAACGACGTGGAGATAAAGGAACCTGTCCACCATGCGTCGCTACCCAGGCCTTGTACATCAGGGAGAAGAGAAGGCGCAGTCAGTCATCTGGTGATGTCAATGGTCTTCATTCGGATTTATGTCATTTTTAATCGAGGATTAGAATAGACGTAAAGATGGTAGATACCTTGAATGCATAATAAAAAATTCAGGATATGAAATTAGTAAATACGAAATATTTCAATTAAATCCATCGATGCTTCACTTATAACCAACTAGTATCTGGGATATGGGAATTTAATTTCTCCCAATACCACAAGTTGCTACAAAACCGAAACTATGACAGAAAAAACCTGAGTCATACTCTTAAAAATCCTCAGCAGATCACGTACCCCCTGTACCTGTAACGGTATTCACTCGGGGTAGGTTGAGCCGGCTCCAATATTGGAGTTTCATGGGAATTTGGAATTCACAAGCGGTCCCCAACCCGCATGTATAGCACATGAGAATTGATTATAGTGGTGAAGGTTTCGTGCAGGACCATCCAAACTTTTTGAAGGGCCGATTACAGAGACCTGGTGCACTACGTGCCCCAAGGTCCCCAAACGACCCTCTGCAGGTTTTGAATTCAAAGTTTTCCTTCTCCTAGACCAGTTGCCATCCAAGGCTATAGAACCCAGTCTGTCCTGCTATTTACCCATAGCTAGAGGTAGAAGAAGAGGATTTACATCTTTCCCAAGGGTATTAGCACGTAAGTGAATGTAATGGATTCGACTGGAATTCGAACTTGGCTCTTCGATTCATCAATCCAAGCCGCTATCCATTACTCCACCGATCATGACTTTGATATGAATGGCATGTTTGGCACCAGATCCATTCAGAAATAACTAAACGAAAGACGTTCGCTTTCTCGGATGAATAAATAAAAATGTCTTTGAATAAATGAAACCTGTAGGTTTTACCGAGGACAGTACTTCTTCGAACATTGGAAACTGTCGCTACACAATCACAAAGATGTGTATCAGATCACAGGAAACAGATCCCTTGAGGACTTTCAAAATCAGCAACAATTAAAATGAATAGCACACTTACCTATTACATACAGATCGATGGTTAGAATTGGCTTTAAGTGAGTGAGGCATGTAGTGATGACCATCATTTCTCGAACCTCGTTGACTGGCGCTACAGAATCACAAAGAAAGAAGTGTATCAGATCCCAGAAATCGTATCACTTTAGGACTTTCAATAACAGCAATAATTAAATGCAAGTCGACGAATTAAATAATCAGGATACTAAAGTGCCGCAATACTTCAAACAAAAGGATATGAAGAAAACCCCAATCAGTATAGAAAAAAGCAATGGCGGCGGAGTTGGCAGTCTTGGGTATAAAATAAGTTACATCCGCCAGAAAGCGCTCTCACTGGGAGATTGGGTGTTTCGACGAACATGGAACCATCTGTTTACTGTCGTTGTTGTTCTCAAGTTCACCAAAAGCCACGGTGTGCTGGAACCCCAGCTATGGGTAAATAGTAAACCTGCAAACACTATGGATATATAAAATTATATTTTTACAGTAAAAAGTACATTTTTAGATAAAAATTACCAACATTGCGTTCATTCTAACAAACTGTAGCGACTTCAGCCAAATCCGTTTCCAAACATCTAACATAAAAGAAATTCCAGGACATTAAGCCATGTAATATTATACAATTAAAAAAACAAACAAAAAACATCGAACTGTATTCCAAAATGTAACTTCGACGAAACCACAACATAAAGCACGCATCATCGCCTCCCGTAATCACGTGCACACAAAGATGCACAGAAGCTGAGTTTCATCTACCATGTATTCAATTGTGAAAGCAGAATAACATATCCTATTTTTATTGCTTCGAATCTCCCAATAAAATCGAATTTCGGCATTAAATGATACATAAGGAGTCGATATACCGTTAAAGAGAAAAATCAATCAGTAGTGCATTTCCTGAGAAATTATTTTAACAGATTGTTTTTATCAATTGCAACCGAAATTAGTACTGGCTACTCGATCAATGAATGCCGAATGTTTCTTCATAAGGAAACGGTTTATATTGTCATAATATTATTTTATTATTATAATTATAATAATAATTATAATAATAATAATAATAATTATTATTATTATTATTATAATTATTATTATTATTATTATTATTATTATAATTATTATTATTATTATTATTATTATTATTATTATTATTATTATTATTATATCAAACTCGTATTTGTCTTCATGTTTTGTTATAATGCTAGCAGATAGTGCTCTTTCGTTGAGCATTCACTGACATACAATTGTTGAGTTAATTTTTATTTTTAAACAAAATTCCAGGTGAGAGAATGTACATATTTAAAACTTATACAAACATACAATATTTAAGAGATATACTACGTATATAACATATACAATATTCAAAACTTATAAAACATATACAACATATACAATTTAAAAACAATTCCAAGTATGGGAATAGACATATTTAAAACATATACAACATATACAATATTTAAAACTTATACAACATATACAATATTTAAAACTTATACGATATATACAATATTTAAAACATACACGATATATACAATATTTAAAACTTATACAACATATACAATATTAAAACTTATACAACATATACAATATTTGAAACTTATACGACATATACAATATTTAGAACATATACGACATATACAATATTTAAAACTAATACAACATATACAATATTTAAAACTTATACAACATATAAAATATTTAAAACTTATACAACATATACAATATTTAAAACGTCCTGGGTAAGACGTTAAACTACGTCCAGCAGGAAGGCCTCTCATCAGGAGGTTTTGAGGAGCGAGGAACCAGCTCTTAATTGCTAGTGTTCCCAGGACCACGCTGATCCAGGGTGGTAGCACCTGTTAGGCTCCCAGCTATTGGCAAATAGTTAACTATTAACAGCGATATTTTTGAAAAAAATTATTACCAGCAATACAATTTTGAAGGAAAAATATTACCAGAAACTGATTTTTGACAAAACAAAATATTAGTAGCAATAAAAAAATGTTGCCGGCATTAAATAAACCATTGAGGTTGATACCCCGTAAAACAAAATAAAACAAACCAATATTTAAACTAATACAACATTTACAATATTTCAAACTTATACAACATATACAAAAATATTTAAAAATTATACAACATATACAATATTTAAAACTTATACAATATATACAAGATATGCAATATTTAAAACTTATACTTATTTGGTTGAAATTGCCAAAGACTTAGGTTGTTAAATCTGAAAAAGAAAAAAATCACGAGACGCTTAAACCACTGGAACACCCTTTATATATATATATATATATATATATATATATATATATATATATATATATATATATATATATATATATATATATACTCTTAAGGTGTGGTATGTTTATGGGATATAATGCTCAATAACAGAGATAGGGCGTGTGTAAATATAAAAGTGGCTAGCCGAGAAAAAAACAAAACTCGTGACGTGACGATTCCGTCTAGCATGAGTGTTGACTTCAGTGTTCCCTTATATATATATATATATATATATATATATATATATATATATATATATATATATATATATATATATTATTGTTCTTGTTATTATTATTATTATTATTATTAAAGCCTTCAGTGTAGCGAAGAATGCATTATAATGCAAAAAACGTCAAATATCTAAGAAACTTTTCGGATAACACTTCTTCAAAGATCAATCATTAGGGAAAACAATAGACAATTTAACACCGAAACCATTTACGGTACTATTATGTTAAGCAAACAAACTGACACACGAGTGAATTTGTATAAACAAAATGAATAAACTTGGTCACCAACCTGAAGAAGCCTCAGAAATTGACAGGGTGAAATGAATCGTGTTCTCCTTAAAGAAGGGAACACCTGAAGCCTTCATTTTTTTTTTTTGCTTTTTCATTGTCCATTTCTGGTGCTTCTTCAGAATTTTGATCAATTTTATTTTATTTTTTTTGTTTTTTTTTTTATCTTTCAACTCTGGGCCAAATGTTTTTGTTGTTCTTGTTAGCATTAATAAAAAAGAAATTTTTTCCTGAATGATTGATCTCTGAAGAAAGGCAGACCGAAAGGTTTCTTAAATACTTGCCTTTTTTTAATATTAAGTTGGTTTTATTGGTACTATTGATTTTGCAGTATCAAGTCATTGTTAAAAAAACAATTCACACACACACACACACACACACACACAAATATATATATATATATATATATATATATATATATATATATATATATATATATATATATGGTTAATTTGCTTTTTTCAACCGACGAAATTCGTCAGTCTTATTCAACCCCGGTATAGACTGAGTTCGTGTCGGAATTAGAAATTTAACTGACAGCTACAAAAAAAAACCGTCGAAAAACTAATGCAGTATATATATATATATATATATATATATATATATATATATATATATATATATATATATAATGATAATATAATAATAAAGAGAAATAAGGTATACACACACACATTCGAATATATATATATATATATATATATATATATATATATATATATATGTCAATGATGAAGCACGGCGGTGTTGTGGATAGCGCCTCGGGTTGAGATATATGAGAAATGTATTAATCCTCTTCTTCCACCTCCAGCATGTCAGACTGGTGTAGCTGAAGGACAACTCTGGATTCAAAACCTGTGGAGTGACGTTTGGTGACCTTGTGACACATCGACGACCTAAATCACGCCGTATCAGACGTGGTTTTCCCCCAAGAATGGGAAGCATATTAAATCTCTCGAATGTGCAGGTCGGTATGGATAATTTACTGTTTAAAAAAAAAAAAAAAACAGGGCGTCTACCTAAACAAGAGCATCGACTAAAGATAACGTTTAGAGTAATAATAAATACTATTGGATTAAAAAATAAAGTCCTTTGAAATATATATTTTTTAATGATTGCACGTTAATTATGTGGCGCCCAGCAAAGTTTGCAATTACTCCTAATATATAATCGTACTCAGTAAAATTCTCGGAATTTTGAATACAGGCCTTTATTGATATCCCGGGTACATACTCTCGAGAAAATCACGTAAATCATGCATGGCGGATCATGTATAAGATTGATTGATTGGTTCATTTTCTACGGTATATCGACGCTTAAGTTTTTTAAGCCGTAACCATCACTTCATTAGTGGGGAGATAGTCCAGCATTCACTGCTATATAAGCGAATTCCTATTGCATAGAAATTTACCATTCTTTTCGAACAAAATTTTTCTGTTTCTTAAATATCTTTTATAATGCAATTCATTTACTTTCATGCCACTCTGTATTCAGAGAGTTAGAATTTATTAGAGAATGCACATAAATCCGAAAATATGATTTGACTTGTCTGGATTCCGGGATGAAATCCGGTCTCAAATGAATGACAAACGCAGGAATGAAATATAGCAAATAAATGTATTGACGCAATAATACAATTGGTAATAGGGTTGGTAGATCCAGAAATGCGCTTAGTAGCAATAATAATATATATACAGTCTGGGAAATTCAATATCGAAGTATGACTTCCTTCTGAGTCTACGTGCTCGCAACTGTGACTCCTACAAAGCGGTTACCTCACACACTTACTCTCTCTATGACTCTACCACTGTATCTCTCGTCTAACTCTTACACAGGCAGCAGTACAGGAACACACTGGTCGAGTTCACTTGTATGAAAAAGGGGCGGACCCCATAACATTACTGATTCGTTTTTTATAGCTTATCAACCCGTTAAAAGTTATTTAAAATCAGAGCATTTTTAAATTGTAGAATTGTTTTTGATATACAGGAGAATCCCTAAAAACTGAACTTAGAAGGCCTTCCGTATATGAAGAATTGGTTACAAAGTCAGGATATGAGGTTTTATTTTGATTAAAATAAAACATAACACTCGTGTTTTTCTCCTCATGTTTAAGGCTTTCTTATGGCTTTTATAGTGATTACATGCTAATTTTAGTATACCTCAGTAGAACTACATATCTGTCGCCTCTTCTTTGATAAGATAGACTAGCATTCACAGCTATATAAGAGGATTGCTATTGCATAAAAGTTTACCATTCTTTTTGAACAGAGTTGTTCTGTTGCTTAAACATTGTTCCTAATGCAATTTATTTACTTCCATGACACTCTGTATTCAGAGAGTTCAAATTTATTATAGAATGCACAAAATTTATTATAGAATGCACAAAATTTATTATAGAATGCTTATCAACCCGTTGCAGGTTATTTAAAATGAAGATATATTTTTAAATTGTAGAATTTTTTTTTTTTTTATATACAGTAGAATCTCTGAGAGCTGAACTAAGAAGGCCTTCTGCATAGTCCAAATGTGAGGGGTTATATTTAGATTTAAAAAAAAAACTGAAATCAGGTTTAACATTTATTTTCAATGTTTTACCGTAAACAAAATAAGCTAATGGTGAGTCAAATATAACGGAACTAATTTTAAGGAAAGAGAAATAAATTATGTAATGTTAATGAAAATTCATTAAATGAATTATGCCATGTATGCAAAACAAATAATGTAACGAGGATTTTTTTAATCACTGTTTCATGATGATTCTTTCTCTTCTAATGACATTCACAACTTTTTCCGCATTTCGTTTTGCTTTTGTTCTTGAAACTTTTTAAACGAAAGACACTTTTTTTTTTAACTCTGCATGCTTTATTGCAATTGTCATAACTGAATGCTGGATTTCTTTCCATATAACTGACAACATTTTCAATAGATTTATCAATTTCAGTCCAGATTTCATCAAAATCATGTTTCTTATTACCTTGTTCATTGTGATAGTGTAAATCTTGGAGAATAGTTTATTTGGAAGATTTTATATCATACAATATTGATTATCCTATCTTGAATACAAGTCATTCGGTGAAATAAATATAAGCAATTATCCAGAGTAAATTTCCCAAATAGTTCAAATATACACATCAAAATCATGTCCGGATATACTTTTCGTCTTATTGCCATCATCTTTTGCACCAATACAAGCCATTTTGGGTGAAATAAGCATAAGCAATTATACAAATTAAATTTCCTTAAAAACAGAAATATCAAATCAGTTACATATCACCCAAATAGTTCAAATATAACCATCAAAATCGTATCTAGATATGCCGGATTCCGGATATGTGGCACTCCGGTTATGAGGGATTCCGCATATGAGAGATTCCGGATGTGAGGGATTCTACTTTCATAATTTTTTAGAATATTTTTTTGAGGTAATAATGTTTTAGTGATATAAGTCTTAACCCATAGGTTCGCTAAGAAGCGATGGATTCATGCCTTTCCCCAGGGAAATTGTGCGTGAGTGATTGTAATGAACCTAACGGGAATTGAAACACGGTTCTCCGATTAAAAGTTCTCGATCATTATCCATTACACCACCCGCACATACAAACTTACAGCATCTTTCATTACCAAGCGGTCACCCATGTAAGTACTGATCAGGCTCGACGCTGCTTAACAATGCTTAACATCGTGCCTGATCAGTACTTAGACGGGTGACCGCTTGAGAATTGAAAGATCTTCGAAATTCCGTTGGGTCTGTTATATTGACTTACGCGCAAATAACCTTAGTAACGTTATGAATTCACGTCTTCCCCGCCAACTATGGGTTAAATAGTAAGAATTGTGCCACTAAAACCATTATCTTCAGTTACCAGGTTCTGTACGCTTGGATGTGTGCTGGGGTAATTGATAATGCCTCGGAATTGTTAATCGGAGAGCAGAGATCGAAATCCAGTCTGGTTTGATACGTTTACTAACATGCAAATACATTTCGGAAAGGTATGAATTCCCATGTTCTCCTCATCGATATGGGTTAAATAGTAAGACTTGTACCACTGAAATCATTATAGTCTTCAAAATAAAATAAAATATTGATATTGCCGCTTTAAATAGATCATAGAGACTGATATACAGCTAAATAAAAACAATCAGACAAAATTAATCTAAATATGTGTTTGTATGAATGTTCGCGCGAATACAGGTGTACATAAATGCAGATCTGGATGCGTGCTTTCTAGGCGCAGCCTAATTTTGATAATGCTCCTAATTGTCGAATATCTTGAGACAATGACACTGGCTGACGGTAAATTAGATTAATGTTTTTTTTTTTTGGGGGGGGGTTCCCACGGGGGGGGTTCCCACCCGGGTTCGATCCCAAGGCAGGCGGTTCGTGAACAGTTTTGCTGCTGGCATTGACGATCAAAGTGAAATTGCGCCGGCGGCTAATCAACCAGGAAGAAAGCGGTTATCCATCTCGTGGGATACGGGACCAATCAGATTCGACAGGAGGAAAAGAAAGAAGACGGGGACGGGGTAGACTGCCGAAAGGTTGGAAAAGTTGGGCAAGCACGAGAAGGAGAACGAAACAAGGAGAGAATGGAAATGAAAGAAAGAAGAGAGAGGAATAGAATAGAGGAGTCACGTCATAAGTAGAAGGAAGATGAAAATGCAAAGAAAAATTCTAAAATAAAACTGACGCAATAAAAGTGAAACAAAAATGTAAAAACGAAAAAGTTTGTTGTCAACAAAAAAGCTAGGTATGCATGGAAAGAAAGAAAAAAGAGAAAAAATGTAAGAGCTTTAGAAAGAAAGAAAGAAAGAAAGAAAGAAAGAGTACCAAGAACAAAAAGGTTGGCGATGGAAAGAAAGAAAGAAAGAAAGAAAGAAAGAAAG
>OZ010603.1:86233367-86235867 GCA_963932145.1 Acanthosepion lycidas
TTTATTGTCATATTCTCTACGTTTCGGTAATTGTACACTCCGGACTTATTCAGGGAATGTAAGCTGGAATTTCGGACCGAACCCATTATGTAGTGAACGGGTGTAGACTGATTTAATTTCACCGAAAATGCATTTAGATATCTCAGTTTCAGTTAAATCCCTGTTAGTAACTCAACTCGACAAGAGTGTTTCTTTCTCCTGAGGCAAGTTATTGCGGTCATAACTCTTTGGGGTCAAGTCATTTTTTGGATCGCTCAACCAATGCATGTATCCTCAAGGACATGGCCACGTGGAATTAGATCAATCTATCCCCGGGGTCTAAATAGAGGTTTTGGTTTGAAATTCCAGCGTATATCCACAGAGTAAGACCGGAGACTAAAAGGGCTGAAACCCGTGAACGTAGCAATATAGATAAGGACAACAGTATGAACGATGTAAATAGTTTGTGCATATATATATATATATATATATATATATATATATATATATATATATATATATATATATATGTATGGATGGATGCATGCATGTATATATATATATAAAATCATTAAAGTAGTCAATTTAAAACATTTTTGTTATAATTTCCGAATAAATTATATATATATATATATATATATATATATATATATATGTGTGTGTGTGTGTGTGTGTGTGTGTCTGTGTGTGTGTGCGTATGTGTGCGTGTGTGTGTATTTAGGCAGCAATCCTTCTTTCATGCACATTTCATTGAGTAAGACAGAAAAGGTGATTTGATATAGTTTCTATACAATTTCTCATGAGATCTCATATTCCTTTCCTTTGAGATGATAAATTATGTAAAAACTGTCCGAATGTTCTTTTCATCCGAGCGCTTTCGGCTATACATTTAGCTATTTTCAAGGTTGGAATATGTTAACTGTTAACAAGAAATAGATTGTTGCTCGTATGTATTCATATAATGATTTCATTTTCTAAAACACGGTCTATATTTATGTCCATGTTCATAGTTGATATTATTTAGTTTTGTTTATTTTGTTTTTATTTATAAGACTTCCATTATTTTGATCCTTTTTGGGATGTAGATGAAGCTATTATATTTCTGTTGTCAACAAGGATGCAAAGAGGCCAAACATAACGGAAGCCTTATTAATAAAAATAAAAATAAAAACTACACTCAATATTATCAACTATGAATATGGACACATTATCTTGACCATTATCGGTTATATTTCACACTTTATGTCTAAATAATGATCTGCTGCCCCAATAGAAGATATATATATATATATATATATATATATATATATATATATATATATATATATATATATGAGAGCGTTGTTAAGTCATAAATATATATTTATATATATATATATATACATATATATTAGATGTAAATAGACAAATGTTTACAATTATAAATTCATATATATATGTTCGCAATATTCACACACACACATATATATATATATATATATATATATATATATATATATATATATATATATATATATATATATATATATATAAACAACACATGCATGTTGTCAAGTCAAAAATATATATACTCTTATATATACAGGGTAATTTTTTGAAGTATAAATTCACGACATTCATATATATATATATATATATATATATATATATATATAAACATATCTAGGTCTGTGTGAGTGTGTGTGTGTGTTAATACGTAACTTTTGTCACACATACATATATATATATATATATATATATATATATATATATATATATATATATATATATATATACACATACGAATGTGTTTGTATATCTTTTGAGCTTAAGGTTATGAAGGGAATTAAAGGAATTATCTGAATTTCTTATCTCCGGCAATTTCCCGATCAATTTTTTTACAAATAATATGAACGGCAACAAAAACAAAATGGCTGCTCTAGCAAAAATGATGGTGATGATGACGATTGGAATTAATCTTTACATATATTTTTATCGGATTTTTCTTTTTAAATTATTTTACATTTTGTGGAGGAGGAGGAATTATGAATTTGATTGCAGTAGAATTAAAGACATCTTGAAGCAAAACTGATCCTTAAGACAAATATCGCCTCTCTCTTGAAAAACGACACTGTCCAAATCGTCTAACTGTCTATCTATGTAACAACCTATCTTTCTACATTTATACTTTGGGAGTTGACAGCCCCCCGCGGTAGATATATATTGATTTTTCAAGTGTAGCTTAGATGTGGCAAAAGGCCAAATGTAGGGGGCACCCGGTGAGGATCGAACTCACTACTCAGTCTTAATTCTTCTAGCGAGAGAGAGAGAGAGAGAGAGACACACACACACACAAACACTCACACACACACACACATATATATATACATATACATAAATACACATACCTATTTATACTTGATGACATATCTATCTATCTATATATATATATATATATACACATATATACATATATATATGTATATATATGTATATATATATATATATATATACATATATATATATATATATATATATATAT
>OZ010603.1:86240867-86245867 GCA_963932145.1 Acanthosepion lycidas
GATTATTTTCTGAAGAAGTGTCGGGCGAAAGGTGCCTTAAACCCCCCTTTTTTTCCTTAAACGTGATACCTTTGTATCTATTTTAACAATAAAAAGGGGAAATATGATCCTTATATTTAAATCCCAATATATATCTATATCTATATATATATATATGTGTGTGTGTGTATTTATATATATATATTGTCCTCTACGGACTGTTTCCCTATATCACAGCTCATTAGTGCGGCTAGACCTCCTGTTGTCTGTATCAAGGATCAAAACCCGGTTGAACTGGCGTCAATTGGAGAATCTACCCAAAAGCCGTTGAATTTAAGCATATTTATTTTTTAGATAAACACGCCAGTGACTGAGAGAACTAGATTCGTTTTAACGAAGAGTATGACATTAGTAGCCGTAATAGTCACTGTTTAGAAATTCACACTTCTTCCCCAGAGATGTCAACCAAAATAATTTTTCAGGAGTATATATGCATGGTCATCCACAGACAAACTGTTTTGCTGCAACACAGCCCATCAATGTAGCTAGAGGTCCGCTTGGCTGTAGTTAGAATCGAAACCCGACTGAATTGTCTCTGTTTTTCAGGGGTTTAAAGTATATAAGAGAAAACGACTTACCCCGTGTGGCAAAACTAGCAGATATATGCCTGGCGTGCAAAATAAAAGAAGGAACGAAAAAGAAATATGGCCGCCCTAACAACTTAATTTAAGTAAGACACGGTCTCGGAGCAATGAGAACTGACGAGAATGGTTGAACGTGTGCAAATTTTTCGCGAGATTAGCTCAGCAAAAAGAATTACCACGCGCGGGAGAAAAACAACTAGATGCTCGTGAACGTGGTACTGCCTATTCGGAGAGACATTGTCAGTAGGGAAATCGATTATTTGCATCGGTTTTTCACATAAAGAATACAGGAATGGCTTATAGTTGGGTTCCGAGCGTTTTCGGCTAATCCTCTAGCTATTATGAAGGATTTTTTTTTTGTTTGGTGACATCACAGGAACTCCACATTTTAAAAATTTCTTTTTAGCAGCTACAATCTGAAATTCACCATCCAAAATCATACTGCTGGAAAAACATAAGAGAAGGTTAATTAAATCTTCTTTGTCGTCCGTTTTAAATGAAAAATGCAGGAAAGAAATGTTGCTGCCCAAATACACACACACACACACACACACACACACACACACACATACATATATATATATATATATATATATATATATATATATATATATTGATGCATGTTTCATTAAATAATATAGACAAGTGTTGTCTATTTATTTTATGTAAATTCTTTTCATATCGTCTGATAAGATTAATAACATTATAATTAAAAGAGGAATGAAAATCACAATATTGATACATAAGTTTTAATCCTATCTAAGCTTTCGGCTTACATAAGCCATTATCAAAGATGACAATTACATTACAATATATTACACAATACACGGAAAAAACAATAACGATAGTATGTTTTTTGTTTACATGAAGATTTCCAAGCAACGACAAACTCGTGCATGTGAGACACTGGAAACAAAAATCGCACCGCATCTCATGACGTCACACATTGCCACGCGAGAGTGAAAACGAGAAGTATTAAGTATGGGATGCCGTTGGTATAAACCAATGGCGTTTGTTATCAATTATAGACATTTAAGAATATTTGTGAAGATTTCATAGTTTATTTTGTTCATGTTAGGTTTCAACTGTTTTATGTATATAGCTTCAAGAATTTTTATTTTTTATTTTATTTGTTTTCATGTTTAGGTATAGTTGTGTTTTCAACGAGCATTTCCGGAATTGTGTGTGCTGGCAGGCACGTTGTTTTAAATGCCTATAAATGTTATCATTCAAATGTAGTGTCAAGTGTCGTGAAAGCGAGTTTGTGGTATGACCAACATAAATATTATTTAATTCGTTGGAGATACAATGTCCCAAAGGGCACTTGAATTTGTAAACTATTGTTTTTTTTTTGTTTTTTTTTTTGTAAATCACTAACCGGGGGAGATGAATCATTGCGAATAATTGAGTTGGATATACTAGATTTAGTGAAGTATATGATTAACTTAATTTTTTTTTGGGGGGGGGGCGGGGAGGTAAGATCTGTTGTACATATATGAGTATTTACTATTTTTTTTATATATATATACGGTGGTCTGAAAGTTTTGTCGCCCACTGCCAGAAAGTAATTACAACAATAGAATAATTAATACCGTAATACAGTGCAGATGTACTGGATTCAGTTTATTCTCACATCGAGGTTTGTATGAAATTCATCACTTTCGTGGGATAAAATGATGTGGCGCCATGTCCTGTGTAAAATTTTACGAAGTTGGGATTTCTTGATTGTTGCAAAGGCTCTACCAATGACGTCCCTCAATTAATGAATTGATTGGTATGCTTGTATCGCTCATGTGAACTTTCCTTAATAATACCACTCAGAACATTTTATATATATATATATATATATATATATATATATATATATATATATATATATATATATATATATATATATATATATATCAAGGATTTTTTATATATCGCACACAAACAAAAATGAATAGGAAGTTGTCGAAACTGCAAATGGAGTTTTAAGAATGTTTATTTAGTGTAATTTTACCAGTTAAAATGAGATGGATACAACTTATCTAAGTAAATATTATGTTTTAATCAAACAGTTTTTATTATTAAACATTTACTGGTCTGAATGTTTGAGAAATTTCGTTGAAAATTTGCATTCTCCTACAGGAATCCAACCTGTATTCCATAAGTAAACCGTCATATAACCTGACGTGTATTTTTAACAGTCAGCTAAAGAGAATTTTCCGTTTAGCCAAACCAAAATTACTGCTTATAAAGAGATATCTTCAACGATCTTTATCGATAATTCATATCTGCTCCGGAAAGTAATCTAACTTAAACAATAACAACATATTTGATGAAATGGATTAGATGCGACAAATATTTTAATTTATTTTCTGTTTCTATGTTATTTTTGTGGATGCAGTTTCTATGATCTTGTGTAGGCTCTAGATGTATGTGTTTATTTATTGGTGGAGGCTGATTTTATTTGCTATTTATGTTATTAAACTGAAAATTTGTCGTATGCTTGAAACCCGGGAGGCTGCTCGGAACCCTTGCGTTGTATGTTTAATTGTGTCATTTGCTCCTTTGATTTGATGTCGCTCTCTTCCGCCACATCTAGACATGATATGATACTGCACGCAAAATTCAACAACTGGAGCGTACTCGTTAAAGGATGCCTCTAATATTTTAAGTTTTCCATTTACATCGCGGTATTTCTTGGAGCTCTTGATATTTTGTTAACCTGCTCTTACTTTTGCAATATGAATTTCTTGGAAATCCTGTTCTATTTTTCAGAGCATCTAAGAATTTCCATATTGTGGGATGATAACATGACACTTGCAGCAAAAAAAAAAAGCCCTGTCCCAGCCTTCAAGGGCGTTATTAGTTCTAGATAAATCAACATTGACTCTCCCAAAACAAGACTACATACGAATTTCAAACATAGGTATTTCAAGTAATTATCATCTATACATATATAAAGGGCAGTTGTCAGTGTGTGTGTGTGTGTGTGTCCGGCTAAAACTAAACAAAAAACTACAATAATTCATGCCAAACAAATATATATACAGACTCATTATCGCCGAAGCCAGTTTTGTTTTTTTTAAAAAACATTATAATTGTAAGATTTGTATTTACGAAGATATTTTATGTTAAAAGAGGAAATACGCAAATGGTAATTATTCGAAATACAAATATCGTTAATAAAACAATTTAGTAAAGAAAAATCTTTATAACCTTAAGTTATATGATACTGTACGTGTAAAAGTCAACTAGTCAAGAGAACTCGTTAAAAGATGCCACTAATTTTTTTTCTAATTACGTTCCACTCTTGATAATTTGGCAACCTGCTCTTACTTTTGCAATATGTCTTTCTTACCAAGTCCTGTTATCTTTTAAGAGCGTCTAAGAATTTCTATATTGTGTGATGATGGGTTGAAACCTGCTGCAAAAGAAGGGCCAATCCCATCCTGCAAGGAGGCTATTAGTTTCAGCTATATCAGCACTGACTCTCCCAAATCGAGACAACATATGAATTTTAAACATAGGTATTTGGAATAATTATCATTTATACATATATAAAGGGCAGTTGTCAGTATGTGTGTGTGTCCAGCTAAAACTTAAAAAAAAACTACAATAGTTATGACAAAGTAAATATGTATACAGACATGAGTCTGTATATATATATTAACTTTGTCATAACTATTGTAGTATTTTTTATCGCCCAAGTCAGAATTTCTGTAAAAACATTACTATTGTATGATTTGTATTTATGAAGATATTTTAAGTTAAAAGAGGAAATACACAAAGGATAATTCTTCGAAATACAAATATCGTTAATAAAACAATTTAGTAAGAAAAAAAATCTTTATATATCCTTAAGTTATATGTCACTGCGGGTAAATAGTCAATAACTGAAAAGAACTCGTTAAAAGATGCCACTAAATTTTTTTAAGTTTTCCTTTTACGTCGCAGTATTTCTGGGTGCTCTTGATATTTTGGCAACCTGCTCTTACTTTTGCAATATGAATTTCTTACCAAGTTCTGCTCTCTTTTAAGAGCGTCTAAGAATTTGTATATTGTGTGATGATGGGTTGACACTTGCTGCAAAAGAAGGGCCACTCCCATCCTTCAAGGGCGTTATTAGATCTATGTAAATCAGCATTGACATTCTCAAAGCATGACCACATGCATATTTCAAACATAGGTATTTCAAATAATTATCATTACTTCTGATTTATTTTGATTCAGTCAATTTACAATACAAATATTTTTTCCGAATAATTATTTTCGAACAATTATCTCAATACGCTCCATTTACGAACACATATAATTATACACAGGCACTCCGCCTATTATATATATATATATATATATATATATATATATATATATATATATATATATGTG
>OZ010603.1:86250867-86283367 GCA_963932145.1 Acanthosepion lycidas
AACCGATTTTAAATGTGAATTAAGTTTCAGAGTCTAATGATTATTAATCTTTCCACGGTTGAAATTGCCAAAGATTTAAGTTGTGAAATCTGACAGAAAAAGAACAAAATAATTTGGCGCTTAAATTTATTGGAACACCCTTTAAAAAAGACTGGAAATTGTGGAGAGCCATTTCACCAAACTTTATTTTCATAGTAAGCTTCGATAAGTGTAACACGTTATTTGATTGTTAATCTTTCCATGGTTGAAATTGCCAAAGACTTAAGTTGTTAAATCTGAAAGAAAAAGGAAAAAAAAATGATTTGACGTTTAAACTTAATTCACATTTAAAATCGGTCCAAGTTATTGGAACAGTCTATATTAACGATGATCACAATAAGACATAGAAGTATAATACAGCCTACGAGCTAATAGTAAAAAACAAAAGGATCTTCTCTAATTAGGCTTATTTTAACTCTAACAGACAACAACATTTCTGGAATTATATAACCACTTCTAGTATAAATTATAATCTAAAAAACTTTGGATTCGTCCGTTGTTTTCAGCTTCTTCCCGTCAGAAAGACAAAACTGTGATTATGGAATGAATATTGAGATTTCAGAAATTAAATTACCTTATCAGATCCGACGACCAGAAAGCAAATGAGATATGCTATATAACAATGTTTTAAACGCAGTTGGCCGTAATACGTCATGATACAATTTCGATTTAATAGATGCCAGTCTGTTAAAAATAGAAGGCGTTTCATTTAAAAGGAAATGCATTGAAAGTGCGCCAATCTAACAATTCTTGACAATAAACTTTATTTATTATTACACAGGAATCATAATCACGATTCAATTCATCAGATATACAAATGTAGGTCTGATTAATTGGATCGTGATTATGATTCCTGTGTAATAAATTATAACCATGGAATATTAGTGTTTGAGCTTTATATATATATATATATATATATATATATATATATATATATATATATACAGTGGTTGGAGAAAATAATTGGAACAATTGCAAAATCCACTCCTATACTTCAAAGACCTATTATATTAAGAACTTTAACTAAAACTTCGTAATTGCAGGTTATATCTATTGTAAATACGTTTATTTATCTAATTTACTCTCTTTGTCTTATTTATTTTTAGAATTGAGTAAAATTTAAGCTAAATGCGTGACCTCCCCGAGTTGGAAAAAGAGCAAATTGTTGTAGCTCGTATGGCAGGAGCCTCGATCACTAAACTGAACGGTTTCGTTTTTCAAGAGCTACCATATCAAGAACACTGATGCAATTCGAGAAACAGGGCAAGACCTCTAGCATTATGGCAGAACAGACTGGGTTCTATAGCCTTGGATGGAACTGGTCTAGGAGAAGGACAACTCTGAATTCAAAACCTGCGGAGGGTCGTCTGGGGACCTTGTGGCACGTAGTGCACCAGGTCTCTGTAATCGGCCCTTCAAAAAGTGTGAATGGTCCTGCACGAAACCTTCACCACTATAATCAATTCTCATGTGCTATACATGCGGGTTGGGGACCGCTTGTGAATTCCAAATTCGCATGAAACTCCAATATTGGAGCCGGCTCAACCCGCCTCGGGTGAATGCCGTTACAGGTAGGTAATCAAGACATGTCTAAAAGAATTTTCGCTGCCTGAATACACAACATGCAAACATATCGATAAACACAAACACACACACACACACACACACACACATATATATATATATATATATATATATATATATATATATATATATATATATATGCGTGCGTGTGTGTGTGTGTGTATATATATATATATATATATATGGTATAAAATAACAATTGGAAAAAAATCTTTTTTTGCCGACGCGTTTCGTCTTCCGACTTTTTCAAGGCAAAAATTAAATCGAAATGTCTTTGTTGTTATAGTTACATCACAAAATCCAAATTTTAAAAGATAGACGCTTCTGTCTAAGTCTTTAAAAGACCAGTTAGTCTTGTCCACAAAATTCATCTGGGAATTTAACAATATATATATATATATATATATATATATATATATATATATATATATACAAGTTCAAATACCCCTTAAGGAACTGTATTATGATCAAAACAATCTCATAAATAATTATATTGGTCATACTACTAGAGGTCTATCTACAAGAGCATAGCTCAGTTAGGACTCATTTAAACACACCTGAAAACCTTCCAAACTCAGTCCGATACATGCTAGTGGAAAATATAGTTTCATCCAACATGTAAATAGATTAAAAATAATGGCAGACCTAATAATAAAAAAAGGAAATGATAAGACCCAATAACATTAAATTAAGGACACGGCCACAATGTGCTGACCGTGTTTGAAAATTAAACGTTGCTATAGCGTCGGATACATACATAAAGAATCCAAACATTCAGTTAAAAATAAGAAAAGAAAAAGAAAAAATTGTTCTTGTTAATGGCTAAAGTACAGACGAAAGCTTTCAGATAAGCAGAACTTTTGGACCCTTTTTATACATTTTGTGTTCAGAAAAGAAAACACTAGCACGGATACAAGAAAATTTCATTATAAATTTTATTCCAGTAACTTTTCAGCTGTCTTCAAAGAAAATTGTATATGAGAGGAATTGCTGCACAAATAACAATACATACATACATACATACATACATACATATATCTATCTATCTATCTATCTATCTATATATATATATATATATATATATATATATATATATATATATATGAAACACAGAGGTTATAGTGGTTCCACCGAGAAAAAAGTGTGTATATTAAAAAGAAAAGAGGTACCGTAAAAGTTTTTGATTGTAATGTGGACTTTTTTCTTTTTATTTAAAATAGTATGCTTTATTTTCCATAATTTTACTCCACGGGTTTCTGGTCTCGTGACCGTCTTCAGGTAAAAGGCGGAGATTTCCACATATTATTAAAAATAATTAAGTTTTTCCTTATGTTTTTCAATGTTAAATATTCTCGATAGGAGACATTCTCTGGTTTTCTGTTAGTAATCCAAATGTCTTTATTAAAGTGGCAATGAAGAGTTCTGCGCGAAGGGTCATAAAACAATTAAGGTTGGTCCAAGAGAAATGATGAATTACTTATCGGCATTTTATCTTTTAATGTTTTAATGACCCCTGTGTATTCTTAGATCTGTTTCCATTTTCATGTGTTTCTGTCAGCATGCGTGTATATATGCATATGTATATTCCCCCTCCATACATACACTGTCTCACTACGAGGAATTAGTAAACACATTTGTACACATACACACATACATACACACATACATACACATACGCACACACCCCCTCCTACCAAAAGGTATCAGTACATACACACACATACATACACACATATACATACACTTACATTCCAAGTTACATGGAACGAGTATACACATACACAGACACACATACACACATATATATGTACATACATACACAGGTACTTCCTAAGTTGTATGGGGTTTGTGTGTGTGCACGTGAGTAGGTCCCCTGCTTTTGTCAGCATACGTATATATGTGTATATAGATATTTTTTATTTTCGTGCCCCACAGATACCCGCATGTGAGCGTGCGTGCATGCATATGAGTGATTGATCACTGTATTTGGTCACTTTGTGTGCATGTTGCGCGCATTTGCGTGTGGGGTTATGATCCATTTACTTCCGGTTTAAATTTGTTTATCAAGTTTTTTTCTTGTATTTGTAGGTAAGAATAATTTTCTGTTTGATACTGACGTCAGGCAGAAGATGGTAGTATATATATAGAGAAAGAGAGATAGACGCATTATATATATATATATATATATATATATATATATATATATATATATATATATATATACATACATATATATATATATATAGAGAGAGAGATAGGGAGAGAGAGAAATATAAGTATATTTATTTCGTGGATCAGTGTTAATATTTGATATTATTAGGATCCACTTGGATGTGCGTGTGTGTGTGTGTGTATCTACGTGTATGTGTTGGTGGGTTATACTAGTTGCATGACATTTGCAAGTATGTAGTCGTAGAAATAGCTAAACACATCCATACATCAAAATTGGCTTTCATTTGATGAGGAGGCTGTTGATTTTTGTTCAATTATATGCACATTTCTATTATTGTAGACATACATAAATTTTAGTTCAAATTAGTGCCTTATATATATATATATATATATATATATATATATATATATATATATATATATATATATATATATATATATATATATATATATATATATATAATAAAAAGGCTTATGGTCATAATTTATTCCATTGGAATCGTAAATACGATCCAATTCATCAGACATAAAAATTCAAAAAGCTGTATATATATTTATATATTTTGCATATACCTGGATTCTATCCTCTTGGAATTTTTTTATTCCCCCAAAAATATATATGTATGTGTATGCATGTATGTATATATATTTATATATTTTGCATATGTATGTGTATATTTACCACTAATATTATCGATGTATCTCTCGCTCTCTCTCTCTCTATCTATCTATCTATCTATCTATCTATCTATCTATCTCTCACTCCCTCTCTCTCTCTCTCTCTCTCTCTCTCTCTATATATATATATATATATATATATATATATATATATATATATATATATATATATATATTACCGACATTTGTGTAAAGTTGAGTCCGGTCTAGGAAGGGTTTCATTAAAAAGTGGTCTATCCACAATCAAAAAAATTAAATGTGTAGACCTTTAAATATTGAATATATTAAAATCACCTACACGCAGGCTATCATGGTGTCAAACATTTATGTCTTGTAAGGTAGTAGATGTTAGAACATATATATATATATATATATATATATATATTTATATATATATATATATATATATATATATATATATATATATATATATAGTAAAATAAATGTATATATATTTCTTGGAGATATATTCAATATACATATGTATATATGGTTATAAATATAGATACATTAATGAAGAAACAGATTCTATAGTCATGAAATTGCCTTATATATATATATATATATATATATATATATATATATATATATATATATATATATATATATATTTACTTTAATTTCCGTATGTATTAACATTGGTATGCATACATATATGTTTTTTATATATGTAAATAATTCATCTATACATTTACATGAATATATATATATATATATATATATATATATATATAAACATTCATATAATTATTTGCTTATAAAGTAATACGTGATTATTTATTATCTAATTAAATATGTATATATATTTCTGATAAGTATATCCAATTATATCTATTTGATATATATATATATATATATATATATATATATATATATATATATATATTTATATTTATATATATATGTATGTATGTATGTATGTATGTATAATATGCCTAAATACATAGCTAGATTGATAGGTAGATGCGAACAGAGAGGCAAAAAGGGAGAAAAAGATTGCTGATGAGAAAAGAATTTCTTTTAATCACGAGGCTACCTTTTCTTTTTGTATTCCCTGTTTGTAGAGAACTTGTTGCATGCCGAAAACAGCTGGAACCGAAACTGCCCACGAGAAGCGATTGAAAGTAACGAAAACACGAAACACGTTTTCTCCAAAGCCAAATCTCGAACAATTAAATCATGCAACGTAATTGTCGCTTTTCATCTCGTAATTGTTACCCTCACCGATTTCTTCTTCTTCTTCTTCTTTTTCTTCTTCTTCTTCTTCTTCTTCTTCTTCTTCTTCTTCTTCTTCTTCTTCTTCATCATCATCATCTTTTGTGGGTTTATTTTTCTTATTGTAAAAGGCGGGGTCACCTTTTTTAATTTTGTCGTGCTTTTTTATTTACTGTGAGAATATTTAGGGGTGTATAAATCTACCAAATTAATTTAATCAAAATATATTGAACGCCAGCTCTCCACGCACCCCCGCAACACCCATCACAAACCATTTCACTGTCGCCTGCCGAGAATTGTATTTCTCGCCAGCGACTGGAATCGAGTCAGGGTTCATGTAGTTCATTTGAATACCGATTTTCAAATCAGATACAGATTGCTTATAAAATATATATCGATCGATATAATATAAACTGCAGGAGATAGATAGATAGATAGATAGATAGATAGATAGATAGATAGATAGATTATTTAGTAGCGACATACATATGGAAGAACAGAAATATACAGTCATGACTACACACACACCTTCACACACGCATATATATATATATATATATATATATATATATATATATATGACTGTTTCTACAAATATTTTCTGCCCTTGTGTCCCGACTACATGAATTTAAGCGTATACTGATTTGTTTCTCGCACTTCTCACCTGTGGTACACCATTCTGATTACTTCCTCCCGTGATCCTTTTTTTGCCATTTCCTCAGGTCTCTCCATCTTCTCATTGTCTTTCACTTTCACTCGCTGTAATTTCCTGCGTCTTAGCGACATTCACGCCTTGCTTTGGTGAAATGATTTAAAAAAAAAAGCTGATCCAAACACCAATTATCTGAACCTTTGTTATTTGTCTTTTCATTTCCCCAATAGATCGTGAATTTTCAGCAACAAATAATGTCAACAATGCACTTTTCAAACGACCAAAGTAAAGAACTTTTGAATTTTGTTTTTTTTTGTTTTTACAAGAACCTTGTTATCTTACGCTAAGGCTTTCGATTGTATGTCACTCAGTGAAAGTAAACCTACGAAATTTCATAATCTCAGACAAAAAATAAATAAGTATTTATTCCACGTGCATTTCAAAGAGCCATGAATGCAGAAAGTGCATTAATGATTGTATCAGTCATGTTTGGAAACCTCTCGACATCCGATTATGATACACCCCACTACTCCTGTTCATGAACAGAATGTCCAATCCATGTATGTATATATATATATATATATATATATATATATTAGGTTGGTGCAAAAAATAATGACGTAATAATGTCGTTTTTTGACGTTAAAAATACGTCAAAAAACGACATTATTACGTCATTATTTTGCACCAAACTAATATATATATATATATATATATATATATATATATATATATATATATATATGCCTAATTGATTAAGTTTATGCCAGTGACAATCAAATTGATGCTAATGAATGAGATATTTACTGCAGCCCATCTTAATTCATCAATGCAAAACATGTACATCTGAAATTATTTATGATCAGAAGCTACGTGACTCTCGTGTTGCATCAAGGCAGATTATTATTATTATTATTATTATTATTATTATTATTATTATTATTATTATTATTGTTGTTGTTGTTGTTGTTGTTATTGATGCTGTTGTTTTTGTTGTTGTTTTTATTTCCTTTGATTTCTGGCGTTTACACATTTCTTTTCGGGTCCCGCCCAGGGACCTAAGATTAAAAATGGCAAAAAAAGAAGCACATTTTACATAGATAAAGCCCTTCGTAAAGCGTAGGCTGTACTTGTGAGAGCAATTTTTTGTATTTCTTTGAGGACTTCCATGAATCATCTTCAATTAGTCTACTAGAATTTTTTCCAGTCAATCTTAGGTCTCCAACTACAACAGGGATTGTTGATGTTCCTATGTGCCACATTATTATTATTATTATTATTATTATTATTATTATTATTATTATTATTATTTCTCTTTTTCAGTTGTTAAATAAATTGAAGATATTCAGCACAAAGATGTAACTATGAACTAAATCTTTCCTTTCTGTAGTGTTTGTGCTTGATTTCATGTGACAAGAGAACCTTTCGTGTTATAAGGATATTTTATTATCATATAACGATTGTGCTCGTCCTTCTCTTCGTTAGTTCCTTAGTTCGAACGACCATTATGCCCTGCCAATACTTCATTCATAATTCGCACAAGGCTTTATTTGGGATGTTTCGTTTAGATGGAAAGGATTTTCAGGACGATATGTGTAGTTCCGCACAACGTAATCTTTTGTAGCTCAGAGATGCTAATGTCCTCGGGAATTTTACTCCCATGATTTTAGATACCCCTCTTTATCATATTTAATGCCCCAATCACAACAGGGATAATCGTATTTTTAAGTATCTTTGTTACAATTTTTATTATTATTATTATTATTATTATTATTATTATTATTATTATTATTATTATTATTATTTCCTTTGATTTTTGTTGTATATACATTTTCTTTCCAGGTCTCAGCAAGAGATGTCAGGTCACAAATAACTTCATGACGTTTTCCAATGAACACTTTTTGTAAAATAATAAACTCTAAGATCCCACACATTTTATATAAAATTCTTCGTTATTATTCGTTATTGTTGTGTATGCTATCATCTTGCCAAAGAGTAATTTCAAGTACCTAGTTATCAAGTCCCATTCAGGGTTATATGAGTAAAAAGAAGACCACTTTAGGTGAGTTATCTATGCAAATTTGGGACGTTTCGTTTAGATGGAAAGGATTTTGAGGATGATATGTGTAGTTCCGCACAACGTAATCTTTTGTAGCTCGGAGATGCTAATGTCCTCGGGAATTTTACTCCCATGATTTTCGATACCCCTCTTTATCATATTTAATGCCCCAATCACAACAGGGATAATCGTATTTTTAAGTATCTTTGTTACAATTTTTATTATTATTATTATTATTATTATTTTTATTTTCTTTGCTTTCTGGCGTTTACACATTTCTTTCCGGGTCCCACCCAGGGACCTAAGGTTAGAAATGGCATCATGACCCTTTTCACTGACAAAAAAAAAAAAAAAAAAAAAAAATTACATAGATAGAGCCCTTCGTAAAGTGTGGGCTGTACTTGTCAGAACAATTTTTTGTATCTCCTTGAGGCATGGGCTTCCAGGAATCCCTGCAATTAGTCTACTGCAATCTTTTCCAACCAGTCCTAGGGCTCCAACTACAACAGGGATTATTATTATTATTATTATTATTATTATTATTATTATTATTATTATTATTATTATTATTTCCTTTGATTTCGGTTGTATGCACATTTCCTTGTGGGTCTCAGCAAGAGACTTCAGGTCACCTTTATGACGTTTTCCACTGAACATTTTTTTGTAAAAGAATAGACCCTAAGATCCAACAAATGTTACATTAAGCTCTCTGTAATGTGTATGCTGTAGTTATGAGTACATTTTGCCTACCAGCAATGGCTTCAGTGTGTCTATTGAATGCTTTTGCAATCAATCCTTGGGCTCAAACTACTACTAGAATTACTGATGTCCACTTCACGGTCCGTATATTTTGATAGATTTTTGACGATCTTCAAGTATATATTATAATCTGCACTGACTGATATGTTCAAACTATGGTCCTTAGAACCTTTAGGAGAATTTTCATTTAATAGAAATAGGACTTTTATCATGGGATGTTCCTAGTAGGGCGATCTTCTGTGTAACTTGTATGTTGATGTTAGCTGGGACACTGTTAGTAAAATAGTCCATTCCTTTTCTCACGTGGCCCAAAGCTCCGATTACTTCAGTCCCCACATGCTTTTAATCTCGATCTACACGTCCTTGTATATAGACAGTTCTCGATAATTTTCATGGAGTTGTTTCTTTTAGTTGGTAATGAGCCAATAAGTATACACTTCTTGAATTTCTTATCTTTTATGATTATATCAGGTCTGATGACTTTTTCTTTCCCACTCTGTTTGAATTGGAATGTCCCTGAGGATAGTTACAGCGTAAATTTTGGCGAACTGTGTCTGGTTGATGCTCATACCATCTCTCAGTGGTTTTGATTTTGTTCTTCTTGGATATCTTCCAGTGCGCATATGTCGTTACCTTGTTATATCTGTGGGTATATTTATTTTTTGCTAGATCCGGACATCCTGAGATAATATGGTCGGCAGTTTCATCATATTTTCCACCGATCCTGTATTTCAGGTTAGTTCTATCCTTGATTATGTGACAGTGATCGGACCTGTTTCCGAGGCGTTGATCCTGAGCTGCAATTATTATTATTATTATTTTTATTTTCTTTGATTTCTGGCGTTTACACATTTCTTTCCAGTTCCCGCCCAGGGACCTAAGGTTAAAAATGGCATCATGACACTTTCCACTGGCAAAAAAAAAAAAAAAAAATAAATAAATAAATGAATAAAAAAAAAATTATTATTATTATTATTATTATTATTATTATGGAGGTGTTTGTCTTAGATGGTAGTGCTATCTCAATAAGAGTACACTTCCTGATTTTTATCTCTTTTATGATAAAATCAAGTCTGTTGGTTTTTATTTCCTTGCCAGTTTGAATTGGCATATCCCAGAGGATAGTTACATCATTATTTTGAGTAACTGTGTCTTTCAGTGGCTTTGATTTTGTGTTTCTTGCATATTTTCCAATATGGTCGACAGTTGCATCATATTTTTCGCAGATCCTGTATTTCGTGTTAGTTCCATCTTTGATTATGTGTCAATGATAGGATCAGGTTGCAAGGGTTTGGTCTTGAGCTGCTATAATTACGCCTTTTGTCTCAGCTTTCAACCCGGTGCTCCTCAGCCACTGATGTCTTTTCTGTAGGTCCACATTTGTTTTTTTCCTTCTTTTTTAGGTATTTGCATCGTACTCTCAGTTTTTTTGTTGTTGTAATTTTATTTGGCTTTTTTTGTTTTGCTTTCTGTTTTATTCGTTTGGCGCAGATGATAAATTGCTTCGTTTTCTTGTGGGTAAGATTTCAAGTATATTAAACTGTTTCTTGAAGAATACAACTTCTTTGTTGATGGAGTCGATTTGCTCTTTAAATATTTGTAGAAAGGGTCATTTGTTTCTGTGAGGTAGCCCACCAACCCGATTGTTGTAGTTTTTAAATTGAGTTCATGTTGGATTAGACCTCGGCCTCCTAAGGCTCTTGGAGCGTACAGATTCTTCTTCTTCTTCTTCTTCTTCTTATTATTATTATTATTATTATTATTATTATTATTATTGTGACGTCGTCCCCTGGTCGCAGGGCCAACCGTGTCGTTGTATCCCAGTCTACCACGGCACCAACGGTGACGTCCTACTTTGATTCCCAGTCTGCCTACCCACGTTGTGATTTGATCTAGGCGGAGGAAATCAATCAGTCATCGGGGCCGTACTGCAAACCGAGTCCAACGGGGGTGATACCACAAAAATACGCATAAAAGGCAATAAAATGAAAACTCAAAAGTTCAAAGTATCAAAGAAAAAGGTAACAAACTTTATGTCTAGTTGTTCGATACATAGGACTGCATCTATCTCCCGACCCGTTCTATGGATTGGGACACGTCGTTTTCCGCTAGGCAAGTTTTAACACTTTAAGTCGTCTGCTCTCTAAGAAATTGGTGTTTCGGTGGGTCTTTGGACGAAAGTCAAAAGAAAAACTTATTTCGGTGATCTGGATCTAAGTGGCTCTTCAAAATAATTGTTCTTGGTTTGAAGATGTGGGTCCGGAAAGTGCGCGCGAATAATGGTCAGCTATCTGCGAGGCTTGCCTCAACCGGAGACTGACTCTGGGAATTGCTGGGTCTCGACTCATTTCTGCTCGTTGTGGCTTCGTTTATATGGGCGCCGACCAAAACCGGGGTGAGTTTATCGGCGCCGGGGGGGGGGGGGGGGGCTCGATAATTCTAAATACATATCCACCTCTCTGGTTAGGAATTTCCACCTTTTTCCATTTTGGGGAACCTTTCCTCACTCCCACCTTCTCATCATGCTTCAGAAGGGCGTGAACTGCCCTCCCCACATCTTCGTGGCAACCTCTCTTACTCATCCTCCAGATGGGCGGCAACAGCCTCCCTCGTGCATCACGTGTTTACCACTCGACCAATGATGTCTTAGTCGGGCGTGGACGAATCTGCGGCTTTGTTTCAGGAAGAGAAAAAAATATCTTGCTTAAAAAAAAAAAATTAATTCTTCCCTTTTCTTCCCCTTAATGGTTTATCATTTCTCCAGCCGCGAACGGGACAATATGACAATGGCGGTCATAACTCTTGTTCTACACGTGGTTTACGTCAGGTATTTTATCGCTAATTATCAGAATGTGTGGTCTTCTCGACACGGTCTCAAAAAAAAACATCTCCAAAGTTCCAGTCGGTCTGTCGCCTCGAAGAAAGAAAAAAAACATATTCATTTTCTTTTGGCACAATTCCTGATAACAAAATTTTATTATCGCAGGCCAAGGATGCTCGTGGGTGTTTTTTTAAATTTTTCATATCTGTCCAAGTCCTTTTTTAGTTGTCTGTTTTTCGTCACTTAACGAAATAACATTTTCACTTGAATTTTTCTCTCTTTCTCTGGCCAGCCGGCCTGTAGTTGATAATAAGATGTCTTCCCGTACCAATAGTTTGTTTTCATATCCTTAGATAACACGGCCGATGCCAAAACATATCTGATTATTTCCTTCTTTCCCTTTCTTTTTACTCAGAATTTCCCTGTCATTGTAATGACACTCTTTCGCCATTTGTTACTTATCAAAATATCCCTTTATCCATTGTCTCTTAGCTGTGTGTGCGTTCTTGCTTATCCCTCACGATTCGGTTCTTAGCCTCTCCTTTCCTTCTTTCCTTTCTTTTCCCTTTCTGCCTCGTTAAATGGTGCCACAATCCTCCCCTAACCGATTTGTCATTTACCCGTAAATGACACCTAAACCCAAATACACCATTTAACATGCATCATGCAGTTGTCCCATGCAATTCTATACTACTTTCCTACATGCAATGTTATGTTCTCTTTCAAGTTCTTCTGTTCTACATGCAATGTAATGTTCTTTTTCATCTTCTTCTGTTCTACATGCAATGTAATGTTCTTTTTCTTCTTCTGTTTTACATGCAAGTGTAATGTTCTTTTTCATCTTCTTCTGTTCTACATGCAATGTAATGTTTTTTTTTTCATCTTCTTCTATTCTATATGTGATGTCATGTGTGCGTGTGCCTGTGGGTGCAGATGTGGTTACTATGGCGTTGTTCTTCTTGGTCAATGTTGTCCTCTCCGCTGTGGGAGGTTTTTCCGCCGCACGTGGCGGTCTCACGCCAGCCTCCTACGCTGGTCTTCCTGCAATTTCTTCGCCGATTCTGTATGAGTAAGGAACACTACTCGGCATCTCCCTCTCGAGTTGCTGCATGCGCATTGGATTGTCGTTCGTTAATCTCCTCTTACTCTTAATCTTCCATACTACTATACCCCCGATGGCTTAAACTATGAATGTACCCATCACTATTGACCAACTTATCGCGATCTGCTCATCGCCTTCCCAAGCCACACCTTCATTTCCCAACGCACCTAACTTGTCCTTCAATTGATCCATATCGACCTATTCTGTCGGCTTCATTAGTTCTGGCATTTTATTCAAGGTAACATTGGAGAATCCCTTCACTATTGGCTCCCATAATTCTGTACAATTGACTAAGCCTCTGCCAATCATTTCTATGATTTAATCTTTCTCTTCATATCTTTCTTCTTCCTGGTAATAGGGGGGTAAGGTCACAGATATCCCAAATGCCGAACATCCCATGGGTAACTTTAACAGGGATAATGGTGGCCTTACTCTTAATGTCCTTGTGGACTCTCCCCCACACACCCTAGACAAGCTGATAGGTTTCTGTTTGGCTACTGCCCACACCCCGTCTGAAACACTGATAGCTTGTGGTAATGCCGTGTTTGCTAATACCTCTACTTGGAAAGTTCTCTTAATTCCCTCTCTCTTCCCTTCAAACAATTCTAGTATGCACATCTTGTGGTTACCAGTTATATAGATAGGGCTTAACGAGGTACAAGTCCCCAGAGCATCATCTCTACACTTTCTAGCTTCTTCAGCTGTTAGCAACATGAATTTCGTTCTCCCTGAATTTAAAGCTATGTATTCTGTTTCCACCTTGTACCTTGCTACCATTCGTGTAGCTACCATCATCATCATAATCATCATCAACCCTTTTATTTTGATCTTTCCTGCAACAAGATTCCCTTGTTTTTATTCTTCATAACCATTCAGTCCTGCTCAATTCATCACTCAATTATTCCATAATTTCTTACTACGTTCAGCTCTTCCCTCCTCTAACTCCTAGCAGACAGAATGGCCCGGACAGGTGTGCGTGGCGCTCACTCCCAAAGGCCGTACTTCATGACACCACTGATAGCCAGTCAGCAATGCCAATAATCTTCTTCCGTCCTTCGTGAGATGCAGCCCGCGACTCCGTCCCCTCCATCCACATCCACCAGTCAGCCAGCAGGTTTTTCTTGGATGAGCCAGTGTCGTTACCTGTCGACACCGAATGTTTCTATTCTGCAAAGCCTTCTTTGTTCTACTGAGATTTGGGGTTCTTCACCCTTCTTGATCTCATCTTCCGAGGTGGTCCCTGCTCAACCTCTAACCTTCCCTTCTGTGTTTAATTCCCGTCCAGGAGGTGTTTTGTCCTCTTCTTCCTCCCCTGACTCTTCCTTCTGTTTAGAGTCCTCGCCCTGGACGTCTTTAATACCTCCTGACTCTATGTCTAGATCTCTCCTGTTCCTTAGCTTTTCCTTGAGCTGGGAAAGGGGTATTTGATCCTCTTCCTCCCACTCGCTGGGCCCTTCGTCCTGTTCAGGGTGCCTCTTTTTAGAGTCCTTGGCTGCTTGATTGGATCTCCTCGTCTTTCTCTTCCTTTCCTTTGGACATGGGGGTGCGATGGCGACCTCGCAGGGTCTTCTCTGCACCGATTCAGTCGACGACTGAACACCGCTGATATCCGCCGATGGTTCCAACCCCGTCATTCGGATCGCTTCGTCTATCTGGCCAAGTCGATCTATCTCCTCATTTTCTTCGGAATCTTCCTCCGTCTCCATTTCTTCCGGCTCAACCAGAGTTACCTTCCTTGTCCTTGTCTTCTTAGGCCTCGGCTCGCTCATTTCCAGGTTAGCTATTTCAGTCTTCTTTAGATCATTGGTATGGACCCTCCTTGCTCGTCCTGCCACTTGATCCCATATTACATATGATACTGGACCCGTCTGCTCTACTATCCGGTAGTACGGTTCCCATCTTTGGTCCAGCTTTCCTTCTCTCTGGTGGATTTTGTAGTAGACAGGGTCTCCAACCTTCAATTCTACTACCTTTCTTTCAGCATTCACTCTCTCATTTCTTTTCTTCTGGGCCCTCTTTATTCTTCTTCTGGCCTGAACAAATATTTTATGTTGTTGTTCTAGCAACAGCTGATGATGATCTTCTCCCATATACTTTCTTCGGGGTTTCAATAGGTTATCAACAGGCAGGACCAAGTCTCTGCCAAACAACATAAAGTAAGGAGAAAATCTGGAGGTTTCGTTTATCGTAAACCTCACGGCCGCCAGAGCCTGTGTCAAATACAAGTCCCAGTTTCCAGTGTTTTCTCTGACCAGCTTGGCCAATACATCTCCCAAGGTTCTATGAAACCTTTCCACTTTAGCATTTCCTTGGGGGTGATATGGAGATGTTTTTACATGCTCTATATTCAAACTTGTCAGCACTTCTCTCATTATGCTGTTTATATTCTCCGTGCCATTATCTGTTACCAACTGCACAGGGGCGCCATACCTAGGGAAGATTTCACTTATTATCAAACCGGCCACAGTTCTAGCCTTCTTGTCTGGTACTGCAAATGCCTCAGGCCAATTTGTTAGCCAATCGACAAAACTCACTATGTAGTTGTTTCCCTGCGCAGTTTCCCCATATGGTCCTGATACATCCATACTCACTTTCTCGAAGGGGAAGTTCGGCACGTCCGTCTCCTCCAATGGTGCAATCTCCTGCCTTCTGCTCTGCGACTGGCACACTACGCAGCTCCGAACATAGTTAGTGACCTCTCCGTACAACTTGGGCCAATAGTACTTTCTTCCTATTAGATCACATGTCCTATCAATTCCCATGTGACCCAACCTCTCGTGGCACTGTTCCAATACCTCTGGTCTTAAACTTTTGGACACATACAACTTGGGCTTGACTTCCTCATCCCTGCCTGAGAGATAATACAGCCTTTCCTCTATTATGGCATACTTGGTGGTCTCTCCTGCCTTCACCTTTTCTCTCAGGGCAGCTATTTCACTGTCTGCCTGCTCCTTCTCAATTCCTTCTGTCCAGTAGGCATCGGTTATTATCTGTGTGCCCCCTTCTTCGTCCGATTCTAACATAGGGCGATCTTTTAGCTTATTAGAGTTAATTACTCCTATTCTATAGGCTTTATCATCTACTCCCTGCTCTACTTTTACAGATCTTTCTTCCAGTTGTTTCGGTATTCTTGAGAGTAAATCTGCGCACGTGTTTTCCTTCCCTGCCAAATACTCTATCTTACAGTGGTAGCCACTTAACTTAAGTGCCCACTGTTGAATCTTATTATTTGTCCACTCTGCCTGCAATAGGTACTGCAGAGGTTTGTGGTCTGTTTTTATAGTAAAGACCGCACCATTCAAGTAGTAGTCCAGTTTTTGGAGAGCATACATGATAGCATATGCTTCTCTTTCTATTACTGGCCATCTCTGTTGTGTCTCTGAGAGCTTATGAGAGAGAAAGTATATCGGTACTTCCTCTGGTATGCCTGGCACTGGTTCTTCTTTATCGGACACGGCTGGGTAAGAACTGCTCCTACACACTGCTCACTGGCATCAGTGTATAGTACCATGGGCTTGCTGAGGTCTGGGTACGTCAGCAGTGGGACGGCTGTCAACTGTTCTTTTAACGTATCAAATGCCTGTTGACAATCCTCTGTCCACTTGAACCTAGCGTATTTCTTCGTCAGAGCTACTAGTGGTATGGCAATTCTCGAAAATGCCGGGACGAAGCGTCGGTAGTAACCTATAGCTCCTATAAAACCTCTTACCTGTCTCACTGTCTTAGGTTCTGGCATTTCCCTTATGACTTTCACCTTATCCATGTCGGGTTTAATACCGTCCTCGTTTATAACAAAGCCCAAATATCTAGTCTCCTCTTTCAGAAACTGACACTTGGACAATTTAAATTTTAAGCCGTGTTTTCTTAACCTTCCTAACACTTATTTTAGATGGAAAAAGTGTTGTTCTACTGTCTCCGAAAATATTAAGATATCGTCCAAATATGCCATGGCAAAGCTCTGGTATCCTCCTAACACTATTGACATCAGCTGTTGGAAGATTCCCGGGGCATTAGCTAAACCGAATGGCATCACCCTGAACTGGAACAGTCCTAGGTGACACGCAAATGCGGCCTTCTCCTTGTCAGCCTCATCAAGGGCTACCTGCCAATACCCGGACCTCAAGTCCAACGTAGAGAAGTACTTTGCCTTCCCTAATAATGCCAAAATGTCATCTATTAGTGGCAATGGCACCGCCAACGGCTTCGATATAGAATTCAGTTTCCTAAAATCTACACAAAAACGGTGCCCGCCATCTTTCTGACATACTATTACGATTGGGAAGCTCCAAGGGGAGATCGATCTTTCGATCATCCCAGCTTCCAACATCTCTTCTACTGCCTCTTCTACAAGGGGTCTTTTATGAATAGGTGTCCGGTAGGGTTTTAATTTCACAAGGGGGTGATCTCCGGTGTCGATTTTCATTTTGACTGTGTGGGTCTGGCCCAATTCCTTGTCTGACTGGGCTACCACATCTCGATTATCCCTCAGCAGACCTCCCACCCTGGTTCTAAATTGATCCGGTGATAATATATCTTCGTCCACTATTCCTTCTGTTTGCTCTACAAGTTTTCTTCGTTCCTCTTCGAATCTCACCCGATTCAGAGTCCGTAGGGTTAGCGCTTTCCCTATCTCTTCCCCTCTCCTAACCTTTATAGTCTTTTGGGCCTGGTTCACCATCATAATGGGCACTAATTCAGCTGCCTCCACCACCGTTTCACACAGAGTTACCTCATTCTCTTCTAGGCCCTTCCCTTCCACAGGGACCAACTGCAGGGTTCCTTTTCCTATTTTCTTCCCTGACATTAACCTACCCTTTCCCGACACCGCCGTTCTAGAGGGTAGCTTTACATCTTCCTCCACCACTATTATTATATCTTCTTCCGGTGGGCATCCCAATGGTGTTCTCTCGCCATTCACTATCAGCACAGTGGGGTTGAACTCTATCTGGGCCCTATGGCTCCGGAGCCAATCCTGTCCCAAGATTGCCTCCGTACACAGGTCGGGGGTTACGTAAAAAAATTGGGTGCTTCTTAATTTCCCAATCCTCACAGGAAGCCTCACCATCCCTTTTATCTTCAGGGGGCTCCATCTGCTTGCGTGACCTCTATGTCCGCTTCCCGTAACCTACTCTTCCCTTTCACCCGCCTGTATGCTTCCTCTCTCAGCAATGACACAGATGCTCCTGTGTCTACCAGAGGTTTCATCGCCTTACCCCCTATCTTTGCTCTACAGGATAGCTCCTTCTCTTGCGTCAGCGAAGAGAACACTTGGGCTTTCCTCTTCCTGGGCCCCCACCCTTGGGTCATCCCAGCCATAGGCGCCGGCAGCAATAAATCACCTTCATTATTCTTACGGGGGAAAGTTCTGCGCTTTTCGCACCTGGGCGGGCCCGGCTGGACCTCTCCCAGTCTCCCGCGGCTGTTCTTAAGGATACAGCTTCTCTTCAAGTGCCCTGGTCTTCTCCAAAACCAGCACCTTCTTGCCGGACAGTTCGCCGCAAAGTGGCCTACCTGACCACATGTCCAACATTTTGCTCTTTTTCTCTTCAACTGGGCTAACCTCTCGTTTACTCCCGGGGGACCTGTCCTCTACCCAAGCGGCTTGCCCGACCACTGGTCCAAGCTTTTATTTCCCTTCTTTTTAACTGGGCCACCCTCCCTCTTAATTCCGGGGTGGCCCGCTGGCTTTTCCCTGGTCTTGTCTCTTGGGCTCGGCCTTCTTTGGTAATATCGGTGGGGCGCCTTTTCTCAGCCCGCACCACTTGGCCAGGTGTCCTTTCTTTCCACACCTGGTGTACCTGTCCTGTTCAAAGTCTGGGGGCAAACCCCACTTCCGCCGCTCTGTGGTCCTCACGCCCACAGGTCCAGCAGACCAGCCCGTATCTACCCGGCGTGGGCTTATAAAATCCATGCCTGGTTGACCATGCCTTTCTATTGGGGTCTTCTTCCCACACCTCAGGCTGATCTACTTCTAGCTTGACCCTCCGATTCCACGCGGGGGGTCTTCCGCCTTTCCCCCTTTTTCCGACCTCTTGACTTAGTATCTGGTTCCTTCCACACCTTTTTACCTTTTCCCATATGTGCTGGCTCTCCTTGGCCAGTTCTATTGCTACCGATAGTCTCACCGGCCCCTCTTTCAGCACGTCGTGACGAACACGCTCGTCACTTAGGGCCTCCACATACAGGTCTGCTAACTGGGCCTGCATGACCGCATTGTCTCTAACCACTTCTGGGAAGGCCAATGATGACAGCTTCCCCGCTCGGGCCCCCAATTCTCCAGGGGTTTCGTCCCGCAGCTGTGTCAGCTTCAAGAGGGCCCTCATGGCCTCTATAGCCGTGCCCTCGTCGGCGAATTCTTTGGTCAATAGTCCCTTGTGACAAGTGGGGTTGACTCTCCAAGAGCTCCTTCATAAACTCAGAGGCTTTCCCCTTTGTGGTATCATATGCCAGATACAGGGTCTCCTGATCTGAGAGTTCATATATAATTCGGCTCTTCTCCAGGATTGCCAGCCAATTTTTGAAATCTTTCCCACTGCCGTCAAATGCTGGGACCCTCGGTCCACCCAACAACATTCTCAGGTCAGCTGACAACCCTTGTCTAACCCCCTCTTCATCCCCCACTGCTCTATCTTAATCATAGTCCGACATATTTAAAGAGAAAGACAATCTACGCAGCAACAATCGAGGTTGGGAAATCAAGCAAAGTGTCCTACCTTACAGACGATTCTGTTCTCGTTCCTCTCGGTCCCGGGTCGTTTTGAGTCCTATTCGAAATTTCTCAGCAACACCGGTCGATCCAGGATCCTGTCCTGCTGTCACCGTACTAATTGTGGCAGTGGCTGTTCCAGGGTCCTATCCTGTGGTCACGGCACCAGTTGTGACGTAGTCCCCTGGTCGCAGCGCCAACCGTGTTGTTGTATCCCAGTCTACCACGGCACTAACGGTGACGTCCTACTTTGATTCCCAGTCTGCCTACCCACGTTGTGATTTGATCTAGGCGGAGGAAATCAATCAGTCATCGGGGCCGTACTGCAAACCGAGTCCAACGGGGGTGATACCACAAAAATACGCATAAAAGGCAATAAAATGAAAACTCAAAAGTTCAAAGTATCAAAGAAAAAGGTAACAAACTTTATGTCTAGTTGTTCGATACATAGGACTGCATCTATCTCCCGACCCGTTCTATGGATTGTGACACGTCGTTTTCCGCTAGGCAAGTTTTAACACTTCAAGTCGTCTGCTCTCTAAGAAATTGGTGTTTCGGTGGGCCTTTAAACGAAAGTCAAAAGAAAAACTTATTTTGGTGATCTGGATCTAAGTCGCTCTTCAAAATAATTGTTCTTGGTTTGAAGATGTGGGTCCGGAAAGTGCGCGCGAATAATGGTCAGCTATCTGCGAGGCTTGCCTCAACCGGAGACTGACTCTGGGAATTGCTGGGTCTCGACTCATTTCTGCTCGTTGTGGCTTCGTTTATATGGGCGCCGACCAAAACCGGGGTGAGTTTGTCGGCGCCGGGGGGGAAGGGCCTTCGATAATTCTAAATACATATCCACCTCTCTGGTTAGGAATTTCCACCTTTTTCCATTTTGGGGAACCTTTCCTCACTCCCACCTTCTCATCATGCTTCAGAAGGGCGTGAACTGCCCTCCCCACATCTTCGTGGCAACCTCTCTTACTCATCCTCCAGATGGGCGGCAACAGCCTCCCTCGTGCATCACGTGTTTACCACTCGACCAATGATGTCTTAGTCGGGCGTGGACGAATCTGCGGCTTTGTTTCAGGAAGAGAAAAAAATAGCTTGCTTAAAAAAAAAAAATTAATTCTTCCCTTTTCTTCCCCTTAATGGTTTATCATTTCTCCAGCCGCGAACGGGACAATATGACAATGGCGGTCATAACTCTTGTTCTACACGTGGTTTACGTCAGGTATTTTATCGCTAATTATCAGAATGTGTGGTCTTCTCGACACGGTCTCAAAAAAAAAACATCTCCAAAGTTCCAGTCGGTCTGTCGCCTCGAAGAAAGAAAAAAAACATATTCATTTTCTTTTGGCACAATTCCTGATAACAAAATTTTATTATCGCAGGCCAAGGATGCTCGTGGGTGTTTTTTTAAATTTTTCATATCTGTCCAAGTCCTTTTTTAGTTGTCTGTTTTTCGTCACTTAACGAAATAACATTTTCACTTGAATTTTTCTCTCTTTCTCTGGCCAGCCGGCCTGTAGTTGATAATAAGATGTCTTCCCGTACCAATAGTTTGTTTTCATATCCTTAGATAACACGGCCGATGCCAAAACATATCTGATTCTTTCCTTCTTTCCCTTTCTTTTTACTCAGAATTTCCCTGTCATTGTAATGACACTCTTTCGCCATTTGTTACTTATCAAAATATCCCTTTATCCATTGTCTCTTAGCTGTGTGTGCGTTCTTGCTTATCACTCACGATTCGGTTCTTAGCCTCTCCTTTCCTTCTTTCCTTTCTTTTCCCTTTCTGCCTCGTTAAATGGTGCCACATTATTATTATTTCACCGTTCGTTTGAATTGGTATGTCCAAGAGGATAGATACATCATTATTTTGAGTAACTATGTCTGGTTGTTGCTCATACCATCTTTCAGTTGTTTTGATTTTGTGTTTCTTGCATATCTTCCAATATGGTCGACAGTTGCATCATATTTTTCGCAGATCCTGTATTTCGTGTTAGTTCCATCTTTGATTATGTGACAATGATAGGATCTGGTTGCGAGGCTTTGGTCCTGAGTTGTAATAATTAGGCTTTCTGTCTCAGCTTTCAACCCGGTGCTGCTCAGTCACTGTTGGTTCACATCTGCTTCTTTCGTTCCTTTTAGGTATTTTCTCTGTCCTCTCAGTTTTTTTAAACTTCATTTGGTCAAATTGTTTTGCTTTTTGCTTCACTCGTTTGGCGCAGATGGTATCCGCTTTGTTTTTTGTTGGTTGGATTTCAGGTCTATTAAGCTGTTTCTTCAAGAATGCAGCTTCTTTGTTGATGGAGTGGATTTGGTGTTTTACTATTTGTAGCAGAGGATCGTTAGTTTTTGTAAGGTAGGCTTCCAATCCGATTTTAGCGTTAATTCAAGTTGGATTAGAACTCGGCCTCCTAAAGCTCTGGGTGCATACAGCCTATTAACATCTGATTTTGGGTGTTGTATCCTCATTTGGGTGGGTATTTTTATTGTCCACCCGTCCAATCTTATTATTGTCGTTGTTTATGTTGTTGTTGTTGTTCTTCTTCTTTTTCTACTTCTTCCTCTTCTTGTTGTTGTTATTATTATTATTATTATTAGTAGTAGTAGTAGTAGTAGTAGTAGTAGTAGTAGTATTTCCTTTAATTCCCGAGATATACACATTTACATCCAGGTCTCAGGAAGAGACTTCAGATCAGAATTGGTTTCATGATATTTTCTACTAAACATGTTTGTAAAAGAATATTTTACATAGATAAAGCTCTTCGTAATGTGTGAGGTGTACTTTTGAGTACATTTTTCTATTTTTTTATACCAGCAATTCTTTCAATAAGTCAATGGGATCCTTTTGCAATCAATCCGAGAGTTCCAACTAAAAATAGGATTAATAATGTCCCCATATGCAACATTTTTGAGATTTTCATTTCAAGATCTTCGTATTTTGATAGTTCTTTGAAGAACCTCAAAGATAAATTGCAATTTGCAGAGAAAGCCACGTCAATAACAAGGTGCATTCTGTTTTTTTTTTTTTTTGTCTTTGAGCATTGTGTCTGGGTGATTAGCTTTTATTGTTCTGTCAGTGTGTATTGTGTAGTTCCATTGAATGGTAACAGGTTCTATCTCCTCAACCGGGTCTGGGTGGTGTTCATACCAGTTTCTTTCAGTTTCCTTCCCGTAGAAGTTGCAGATTTTCTAGTCCAGATATTAGCAGACCTGTCATGCCAACCTGAAACAAGATGGTCAAGTGTTTCTGGATTTTTATCGCAGAATCTACATTTGAGGTCATCACAATTTTTCAGTAAATCTGGTTGGTAATTTCTAATTAGCAAGCATTGGTCACGTGCAGCAAGAATAAAACCTTCGGCTTCAGCCTTTAACTCTGCACTACATATGCACTGACGGATGTGGTTATTATTATTATTATTATTATTATTATTATTATTATTATTAATAATAATAATAATAATAATAATAATATTAATAATAATAAGCAAAAAGATTGCCGTAATTCTTCCAATATTCTGCGATTTAGGTAAAGAGAAATAAGTAGACACATTGTTTAACAATCTTTATCAATATTTCGAGAGTATATCTGTCTCCATATTGAAAAATTGAATATCATTATGAAACAAATATTTAAATAAAGTCTTTGTACAACCGACCTTTGTAGAAAAACTTGCATATTTTTTAATATTTTATACTTATATGCATTTTTTAGAAATATGACTAAAACAGACATTTCATCGAAATATCGTTAAATACTGTTCAACATTATTATTTGTGTTATCATTATTATTACTACTATTGTTGTTGTTGTTATTGTGGGGGATTTTCTTCCTCGATGCAATTATTTATCAAATCTTTTACTTGAGGTATGAGGCAAATGTAGCTTTTTTGTGGTAGATACCGAAAACATGATTTCTAAAACTGCGAGCCGTATTCGTGAACACGATCTTTTGCACTTCAGATAGAAAAAATAATTTCCTCTGATTTTCTCAATGCATATATCAGTGTTCTCTTTAATCAATCAAGGTGCTTCCACAGACACCGCTGGAAAGCAGTTGTATTTAAAAGCCAAGTTCTTGTCATTTCTATTCTCAAATCCTTAAAACTGTTAAGTTTCTCAACTTCTAACACAGAAAAGTTTTTATCTGATGTTTTATAAGCTCATGTTAGCAAAAACAATTTTCGTATTATTTTAGTCATTCATAGGACTTATTATTATTATTATCATTATTATTATTATTATTATTATCATTATTATTATTATTATTATCATTATTATTATGATTATCATTCTTTTTATTGTCTTCTTCACCGTCTTCTTCATGGTTGGCTTCGTTTACTGCTTCTACATTTCCAGTTTTTTTTAACTATTATTATTATTATTATTATTATTATTATTATTATTATTATTATTATTATCGTCCTTCTTCGCCGTCTTCTTCTTGGCTACCTTCGTCTTCTCCCTCTATATCTACTTTTTCTTCTCACTATTATTATTATTATTATTATTATTATTATTATTATTATTATTGATTTCTGGCGTTTACACATTTCTTTCCGGGTCCCGCCAAGCGACCTAAGGTTAGAAATGGCATCAGGACACGTTCCACTGACAAAACAATATATATATATATATATATATATATATATATATATATATATATTACATAGATATGGACCTTCGGAAAGTGTGGGCTCTACTTGTCAGAACAACTTTAGGCATGGACTTCCAGGAATCCCTTCAATTAGTCTACTGCAATCTTTTCCAACCAGTACTAGGGCTCCAACTACAACAGGGATTGTTGATGTTCCCATATGCCACATTTTCGAGATTTCTATTTCAAGGTCCTTGTATTTTGACAGCTTTTTGAATATCTTCAAAGATAGATTGCAGTCTGCAGGGACTGCCATATCAATAAGGAGGCACCGTTTTTGTTTGTGGTCTTTAATAACAATATCTGGGCGGTTGGCCTTGATTGTTCTGTCAGTGTGAATTGTGTAGTCCCATAGAATTGTAACAGGTCCTATCTCCGTAACCGGGTCTGGGTGGTGTTCATACCATTTTCCTACAGTTTCCTTCCCGTAGAAGTTACAGATTTTCCAGTGCAAATATTGGCCCACTCTGTCATGCCGGGTTTTATATTCAGTGGATGCCCATATCGTGCAACGTGATACAAGATGATCAATCGTTTCTGGATATTTATCATAGAATCTGCATTTTGGGCTGACACAATATTTTAGTATATGTGCTTGATAATTCATATTTAGCAAACATTGGTCCTGTGCAGCAAGGATAAAACCTTCAGTTTCAGCTTTCAACCCTGCACTACGTAGCCACTGATGGGTACGGGTTTTGTCTACGCCAGCTTGTTTGGTACTGGCAGACTATTGGCCATAAAGCGGTTTATCGTGCCATCGCTTCTGTATCTGGTCGGTTGCATTCATCTTTGCTGACTTTTTTTTAAGTATTTTACAGTTTCAGCCAGTGTATTGTGCTGTAGTTGCATCTCTACGCCCATTTGAAACTCCATTTTGAATTTATTGGCTTCTTTTATTACCGAGTGATAAACAAAACAGAAGGGGTGACAGAGAGTCTCCTTGAAAGGTTCCACGTCGTATATTCAGACGGTTGGATATGGCAGTGCCCCTTGTGTGACTAAGTTATAGTTTGGTGTTCCACATTCTCATGCTGTGCTTAAGGACATTTAATACCACAGGGGAGACTTTGTACATTTCCAAAGTCTTAAGGATCCAAGAATGTGGAACACTATCAAAGGATTTACGATAATCCATCCACGCTGCACTAAGATTTCTACGTCGACTCCTGCAATTTTTCAGGATCATTTTATTTATCAATAGTTGATCTTTACAGCCATATGAACCTCTACTGCATCCCTTCTGTTCCAGCGGAAGAATGCTGTTTCTTTCGAAAAAGGAATAAGGACGTTTCATTTGTACAGACGTGATCAACTTATACGTTGTGGAAAGACATGTTATCGGTCTATAATTTTTCGGGTCGTCTGTTTCAGTTGTTTTTGGTATGAGGTATGTAATACCTTCAGTAACCCATTCCGGGATTTTATTGGGATTATTTACAAGCGTTGATAATGTTTTTGCAAGAATTCCATGGGTTGATGAGAGATGATACAGCCAGAATTTGGGCAACTTGTCATTTCCTGGGGATTTCCATTTTGGGGATTTCGTTAGAGGTTGCCTAACATCATCTGTGGATATATTTTCCCATTCTTGCAGAGGTGTATCTAGCAGTCGTTCTTCTTCACGCCGGATCCATTCTGCATTTGGGTTATATTCCTTTGGGCTGCTCCAAATATTTTCCCAAAATGTCTGTACATTATCAATCGATGGTGGCCTTTCGACATGTATAGGTGTTTTTCCAATTTCCCTGTAAAATTTCTTAAGATCCGTTCGGAATATTTTATTTTGGCGATACAACCTACAACATTTTTCGTATCGTCTTGTCTGTGTCTTTAGCTGAAGTTTCTGCTTCAGCATTTCCTTGATTGATGGAATGTCAATTAGGGATTTAATGTTATATTTCCGCCTGATCTTTTTGCACTTACGTGTGGAAATATTAGGGTTTCTGGTGAGCTTATCTAATATAGAAAGCTCATATCTGATTTGTTTTATTTTATATTTTTATATATAAATATAAATTAATCTCAGTCGTCCATATCTATTTTTTAAAGTTTTTTTCACATTCTATCAGCCTTAATATTTTTACATCTATCTATCTATCTATCTATCTATCTATCTATCTATCTATCTATCTATCTATCTATCTATCTATCTATCTATCTATCACATTCGGTTCATTATCTAGCTGTCTAACACTATGTCTCTTCCTTCGTATCTATCTATCCACTATATTCTGTTCATTATCTATCTATAAAAGTGTTTCATATCTATCTATCTATCTATCTATCTATCTATCTATCTAACTAGTCCTGTTATCAACGTTTTTCTTTCCTTTCTCTCTATCTTTTCTCAATCTCTCGCATACTGTGTTTCTCTAACATTTACTTAAATCTTCTCTAGTTCTCTCTCACTACCCTCTCATGGTTTCTATCTATCTATCTATCTATCTATCTATCTATCTATCTATCTATCTATCTATCTACGCTTTTAAATTCTCTCCTTTTTCTCTATCTTTTCTCAATCTCTCGCATAATCTTTGTTTCTCTAACATTTACCTTAAATCTTCTCTTTTCTCTCTCTCACTATCCTCTCCTGATTTTCTCTCTCTCTCTCTACATCTATCTATCTATCTATCTATCTATCTATCTATCTATCTATCTATCTATCTATCCAACCCTGTCCACTATCTATCTATCTATCTATCTATCTATCTATCTATCTATCTATCTATCTATCTATCTATCTATCCAACACTGTTCACTATCTATCTATCTATCTATCTATCTATCTATCTATCTATCTATCTATCTATCTATCTATCTATCTATCCAACACTGTTCACTATCTATCTATCTATCTATCTATCTATCTATCTATCTATCTATCTATCCAACACTGTTCACTATCTATCTATCTATCTATCTATCTATCTATCTATCTATCTATCTATCTATCTATCCAACACTGTTCACTATCTATCTATCTATCTATCTATCTATCTATCTATCTATCTATCTATCTATCCAACACTGTTCACTATCTATCTATCTATCTATCTATCTATCTATCTATCTATCTATCTGTCTATCTATCTGTCTATCTATCTGTCTGTATGTCTATCCAACCCTGTTCACTATCTATCTATCTATCTATCTATCTATCTATCTATCTATCTATCTATCTATCTGTCTGTCTGTCTATCTATCTGTCTGTATGTCTATCCAACCCTGTTCACTATCTATCTATCTATCTATCTATCTATCTATCTATCAAGTCCTCTGTATCTACGCGTTTAACGTCTCTCATTTCTCGCTAGCTTCTTTCAGTCCCTTTATGTTTCTCTAACATTTATCTTAAATCGTCTCCTCTTCTTTCTCACTATCAGCTCTTGCTCTTTCCTTCCCATTCCCCCTTTTCTCTCATACTTTCTCTATTGTTCCATCTCTCTTAGCTTTTATTATCTATTTATCAGTCATTATCACTTCTCCGCTTGCCTGCTATCTTCCTTTATCTGGCCTTTTTTTTCTTCTCTTATTCACTGTTTTTCTTTCTCTCATGTTTTTTCTTTCATATGCCATTTGTCTCTATTTTCATTTCTCTCTCTCTGTTTCTTTTTTCATTTCTCTCTTTCTCTCTTTCTTTTTTCATTTCTCTCTTTCTCTCTCTCTCTCCCTCTCTCTCTTTCTTTCTTTCCTTTTCTGTTTTTTCACATTTTGATTGCGTTTCACTTTAACTGAATTATTTAAATTGTCCCCATCTTTTAAATTTCTTACTCTATCAGTTTCTCTTTCTCACTTTCGCTCTTTTCATATACCTATCTTTCTCTCTTCTTTTCTCACTCTCACTTCATATTCGCTTACACACACACTTACGCACACACACACACTTACGCACGCGCGCACACACGCGCGAGCGCGCACACGCACAAACACGCACTAATTCTGTTTTCCCAATTTTCTTTCAAAATTTGATCATTTTGTCTACTTTTTCTCCTAGCGATTTGAATTTCCCCATCGTGTTCATTTCTTACGATGTCACTCTCTCGCCCCCTCTCTCGCCCTCTCTCTCTCTCACCCTCTCTCTTTCTCTCTCTCGCCCTCTCTCTCTCACCCTCACTCTTTCTCTCTCTCGCCCTCTCTCTCTCTCGCCCTCTCTCTCTCACCCTCACTCTTTCTCTCTCTCGCCCTCTCTCTCTCCCTCTCTCTCTCTCGCCCTCTCTCTCTCTCGCCCTCTCTCTCTCGTCTTCTCTCTCTTTCCCTCTCTCTCTCTCCCTCTCTCCCTCTCTCTCTCGCCCTCTCTCTCTCTCGCACGCTCTCTCGCCCTCTCTCTCTCTCACCCTCTCTCTTTCTCTCTCTCGCCCTCTCTCTCTCACCCTCTCTCTTTCTCTCTCTCGCCCTCTCTCTCACCCTCACTCTTTCTCTCTCTCGCCCTCTCTCTCTCGCCCTCTCTCTCTCTCGTCTTCTCTCTCTCCCCCTCTCTCTCACCATCTCTCTCTCCCTCTCTCCCTCTCTCTCTCGCCCCCTCTCTCTCTCTCTCTCTCTCGCACGCTCTCTTCACATATCTTTCTTTCGTTCTCTCTCTTATTCTGTCTCTCACTATTCTCTCTTATTTTCTCCTCTTGTCCATATTTTCGCTTCCTCTAAGCGATTTGGATTTTGACTTTCCCATCACTTACTCTCCCCCTCCCGTTCTTTTCTCTTTCGTAACTTCTCTCTCTTTTTTGATTACGTTCCGTCTTTCTCTCCCCACCCTCTCTCTCTCTCTCGCTCTCTCTCTCTCTATTCCTCTGGGGAACGGCCTCACTTTTCCCTCTGTTGCGTTTATTCTTTCATAGTTTCTTTCAATCTCTCCCTCTCTCTTTTTCCTCTCTTTCATATTTGTTTTCTCTAAAAAGTTTTAATATTTCCACGACACTTACCCTCTTTCTCAAATTGTCCCTATTTACCACTCTCATCCTACATATTATTTTCCTCTATCACTTTTTCTCTGTCTCTCTTTCTCTGTATATGTGTGTGTTTGTATGTGTGTGTGTGTGTGAGAGAGAGAGAGAGAGAGTGTGTGTGTGTGTGAGTGTGTATCTCGCGGGCTCGCGCGTTTACGCTTTCCCATTCTCTGTCTTTCTTTCTTTCTTTCTTTCTTTCTTTTTCTTCTTCGTTTTTCTCGGTCGTTTACTGCGTTCTCACAGCGATTTAACTCCCTAGTTGTTCCACACACACACACACACACACACACACACACACACACACACACACACACACACAGAGTCTCTCTCCCCCTCTTTCTTTCCCTGTCTCTTTCTTTGTCTTTCGTTTCTTCTTCTTCTCTACTATCTTTCTCATTTTCCTCCGCTTCTTTTTCTTTTTGTACTTAGAATTCTCATTCTCTTTCTTTCTCTTTCATAATCGCTTAATATCTCTCTTTCTTTCTTTCTTTCTTTCTTTCTTTCTTTCTTTCTTTCCCACTCTCTCTCTCTCTCGCTCTCTCAAGCGCTTTCTTGCTATCTCGCCAATTTTTTGCTTTCTCACAGCGATTTTACCGCCATCCTCCAATTTCACTCTCTCTCTCTCTCTCTCTTTTGACTTATCTTTCTCTCATTTGAACTTACTCTCTCTTTTTACTCTTTCATACTCTCACTCTCTCTCCTTTTTCTTCTTTGCTTCTCTTCCCAACTCTCTCTCTCTTTCTCGTTCTCTCTGCATTTATACCGGCTACTTTTGTTTTCTCTTTTTCGCAACATATCTGACAGTCACACTCTCTCTATATTCCGCTTTCTATTTATATATATCATTCTCTCTCTCTCTCTCTCTCTCTTTCTCATTATTTCTCTCTCACTCTCGTTTATTCACTATAGCTTTCTTTCTCTCTGTCATTTTTTTCTCTCGGCAACTTTTTTTCTTTTTTTCATTGATTTGATTTCCACTACTCATTCTACTTATCACTCCCTCTCTCTCTCTCTCTCTCACTATTTTTCTTTCCTTCTGTATCTCTCGCTCTCGTTTACTCTTTCCCACTATCTTTCTCTCTCACGCCTTCTTTCGGCCATTTGTTTCCTCTAATTGATTTGATTTTCTTCACAATATCCATCTGTTACTCTCCTCACTGCTTTCTCTCTCTTTTCACTCAACTTTCTCTCTTTCCCTCTCTCCTCCCCCTCTCTCTCTCTTTCTCTTTCTCTTTGGCTAATTCTTGCCTAATCTTTTTCACTCTCTCGTTTTTTCTCGAACATATTTTGCTTTTTTTATTTTACTTATAAAGTCTATCACTCATTCACTCTCCCATTTTCTTTTACTTTCTTTCTATTTATCTTCATCACGTTCACCCTCTTTCACACTCACTTGCCTCGCTCTCTTTCTCTTCGTCAATGTTTTGTTTTCCTCTCTTCTATTTGATTTTCCCTAAAATCAAAACAACTCTTTCCTACTCTCTCTCTCTCTCTCTCTCTCTCTTCGGCTTACATTTTCCCGCTCTTTTTCACTCCACTTTTTTTCCGACATTTTTGTTTTCTTTCATTGATTTAACTACCAAGTCGCACACTCATTTTCTCTTTCTCTCTGTTTCTTTCTCTCTGTCTCGGCACCTGTCTCTCTCTCTCTCTCTCTCTCTCTCTCTCTCTCTTAAGCTTGCATTTTCTCACTCTTCTTCACTTCGCTTTTTGTCGCCTTTTTTGTTTTCTCTCATTGATTTGATTTAACTACCAAGTCACTCATTCATTCTCTCTCTCTCAGTCTCTTGACTTTCTTTTCTCTCTTTCTATTCCTATTTCATCCTCACTCTCCCTCTCTATCCCACTCTCCCTCTCTATCTCTCTCTTCGGCTTACATTTCCCCACTCTTTTTCACTAAGTTTTTTCTCCGCCATTTTTGTTTTCTCTCATTGATTTGATTTAACTACCAAGTCGCCAATTCATTCTCTCTCTCTCTCTATCTATCTATCTATCTAGACATTCTTTTGCTCTCTTTCTATTCATATTTCCTCATCACTCTCTCTTTCTCCGACTCTTCCTCTCTCTCTCTCTCTCTCTCTCTCTCTCTCTCTCTCTCTCTCTCTCTCTCTCTCTTCGACTTTTATTTTCCCACTTTCTTTCACTCCGCTTTTTATCCGCCATTTTTATATTCTCTCATTGATTTAACTACCAAGTCGCTCACTCATTCTCTTTCTCCCTTTCGACTCTATTCTCTCTCTTTTCTTCCATATTTCTTTCTCACTCTCGCTTTCTCTCTCTCTCTCTCTCTCTCTCTCTCTGGATTATATTTCCCCTTTCTCTTTCACTCTCTTTTTCTTGAGAATTTTTCTCATCGATTTGATTTTAACTACCAAGTTTCTCACTCATTCTCTCAAGCTATCGACTTCTTTCTCTCTCTTTCTATTCTTATTTCTCTTACTCTCTCTCTCTCTCTCTCTCTGACTAACATTTTTCCACTCCATTTCAATCTCTTGCGCTTTCTTGGGCATTTTTTTGTTTTCCTTTTTTTCTAACAAGTCCATCTTACGTCTTCTTTCAGTCTCTTTTTATTCATCTTTCCTTCTCTCTTTGTCTCTCTCGTTTACACAGTCTCACTGAGTTTCTTGTGCTCATTTTCTCTTGATCAATGTTTTGCTTTCTCTCATCGATATGATTTGTCATACGATTCCCCCCCACTCACTATATCTCACCCTATCTTTCTATTTATCTTTTCTCTCTCTCTAACTCTCTCTCTCTCACTCTCTGTCTCTTCAGCTTACATTTCCACTCTCACTTTTCTCCGTCATTCTTGTTTTCTCTCATCGATTTTATTTTGCCCACCAATTATTCTCTCTCTCGTTGTCTTTCTCTCTCTTTCTATTCATCTTTCCTTCTCTCTCTCTCCCCCTCTAGCTATATATATATCTTTGGCTTTTTCCTACTCTCTCTCTCGCTCTCTCTCTCTCTCTCTCACTGTCACTTTCACTCTCTCTCTGTCTCTTCAGCTTACATTTTTACTCTCGGTTTTCTCCGTCAGTCTTGTTTTCTCTCATCGATTTTATTTTACCCACCACTTATTCTCTCTCTCTCCTTGTCTTTCTCTCTCATTTTATTC
>OZ010603.1:86288367-86298367 GCA_963932145.1 Acanthosepion lycidas
CAGAGTATAGTAGGGTAGTTGCACACGATCTATGAGAAAAAGAAGACCATGGCGCAATTCACTCTGCTAGAAATTTGGAAATGATATGCTACACTGCTTGGCATTCGCACCAGAAGCTCCAATACGAACATTACAGTGTTTTGGGGTGTCAATCTGAAGACAGTGAAGAGGATTCGACAAGAGGCTAATAGTGACTACGAAAGTTCATTATTAGTGATGGCGACGTTATGGCTCCATTCATCTTCCGACAAGGTCTCAGACTCATCATGGAGACATATATCAAGTCCCTTAAGGAGATAATGCTACACTGTGTCAAGAGGATGGTTGCTGGAAAAGCCTATGTCTGGCAACAAGATCCTGCAGCATGCCTCACAAGAAGGAAAACCCAGTAATAGTTCACAGACAATTTCTGCGACGTCATCACCCATTACATCTGGACACCTAACTACACAGACTGCAAACCTTTCGATTATTATGTCTGCGGCGCAGTTGAGAAAGAGACAAACAAAACTCTTTGTAACACCAAATATGAAATGAAAGCAAGGATTATGACAGCATTCATCAATTAAATCAAGGAACCTCTCCAAAATAGTTTTAAGAGAGTTCGAAATTCCCTGGAAGTTATAGTTGAAGCCAATGGTGTTTTTATTGAATAAGTTCACTCTTTAGTATTTCAATATATTTTTGTGTAATTTTGGTAAATATATCTGTTAAAATGTGATGTTAATGTTATTTTAATTTCTGCGTAATTTAAACGACAATTAAATATACACCGCTCATGGTAAACTTGAATCTCGTCCATTCAACACGACCTTCATTGCACGATTTATTAGGAACGATTGAATTTGTCTAAATATTTGTCCAAAGGCATAGTAGCCTTTCAGCTTGTGGAGATGGCCATCATGCAAAAGCTTGTTTTCGTGATATCTTGGGACACAGCCCATGCTCTGTCATTCTTATCTAAGGCTTAGTAGAAAAATTCAATAATGATGATTAATACATCTAGACAAAGAGAAACAGCAACCCTTATTTTTGTATCCGAAAAAAAGGTTATGTGATGTAATATTCTTAACCAATTCGGCATTGATTAGGTCCTCTAATACTTTGCCAAAATAAAAAAGTACGAAGCTAATAGGTCGATAATTCGAGGGAGTCAAATGATTGTCCCGCGACAGGAACTATGGTGGAGGATTTACAAATTGGAAAGCAAGAAGTAGCAAGACGTTTATTGTAAAGTTTAGAGAGAAAAGGAACCAGTTCAGGATCAGATTTCTTCAATAAAATTGTAGAGATGCCGTCAGATCTGCAAGACTTTTTAGGGCCTAGTTTAGAAATAATGTCTGAAACCAGTGACGGTGTTATGATCATACAGATTCTGTTCTGGGAGTGGGGTAAAATGAAGCAGAGATACTACAGATGAGTCGAGAATGAAGATGGAAGAACATTGCTGGGGAAAGCAGTCGTCTTTATTTGCAGTAGATGTCAATACTTCTAAATTATTGAAGAGACGACGAACAGTGGATTTGGTCTTGTTCACTACACACTTGCAGAGCTGCCAATAGTTTCTTGAACCAAAATTGAGAGAGGTTATACGGTGTCATATTCTATAAGTGAATAGTGCCTTTGGCTTGTTAAGGACGCGATTCCATTCATTACGAACGGTGACAAAGCTACATCTGTTAGAATCAGACTTGGTGTAACCGGAAAAAGAGATTCGTGTGGGTTATAGTGTTTGAACAGGCACGGGAGAATAAAGGAGAAGGTTGTGGTTTTGATTGGTGTTTTTATTGACACGGATACTTCGAGGTTACCCAGGAGGAGACCTCAGTCACATCTTTCTCAAAAGGGTGATTAAAAATAAAAATCCTTGGGACATCGAGAAGAAAATCACAAGACACCTGAATGACACATCTCATTCTGATTTGCAGATGTCTAAGATAAAAAGGTGAAAAGCGTGGTCGACATAGTGTTTCTACTTTGTCTCTATTTCCAGTCATGTTTGAATATTCTTCCACATCCTGTTGACATCTATATATATATATATATATATATATATATATATATATATATATATATATATATATATCCGATTGTAAACTGGAACATTTTTAAAAATGTTTAAAATCTAAGCCTTACAACAATCAGAGCAACAGCTGCAATCTTTGTCAACAAGTCAGTCAGTTATATGCCATATGTGATACACGATTAGACGATCATGTATCTTTCGATACATGACAGACAAGGCAGATATTTTGCCCGCAGTAGGTTGCCATTTCTTTCTGCGGTAGACCAGTTGCCATCCAAGGCTATATAACCCGGCCTGTCCTGATATTTACCTATAGCTGGGGGTGGGGAGAAGAAAAAGATTTATACCTTTCCAAAGGGTAATTAGCACGTAAGTGAATATAATGGATTCGAGTGGAATTCGAACTTGTCCACAAGATAAATCTGTAATAACATGCCCAGACCAAAAATTAAACCAGAAATCGGAAAATATATCCGGTTGTATTCATACAGAATGCTCATTTTGACTTCATTTGAAGTGGGATAAAACGAATGTATGCATATTCGATTTAATCTCCCACCCATAATTTTCCCATGCACTTAATTTCCCCTCCTATTCTCCCTCATCCAGGCACAGGTCACGTCGTGTGTTTATTCATTTCTTTATTTTCTTAAAAATATAACGTCTATATAAAATTTATTTTTAAAAACTAAAGCGTCAGGAAAAGAGTTGACCGAAATCAGCTGTAGATAACGAAAGGCTGAAACCAAAATGGCGGAATCTGCTGATTTCCTACTTTTCTATACTTAAAAGATGTACATGTTAATTTTTTTTATCGTTCATATATGTCTATTGGGCACTTTTTAATGGTATTGTTTCCTGATCTAATTCAACTCACTTCTTTATTATATATATATATATATATATATATATATATATATATATATAGAGAGAGAGAGAGAGAGAGATAGATATTGTCATCCACAGCCAGACTGTTTCGCTGTATCACAGCTCTTCAGTGTGCCTAGGCATCGGGTTGCCACAAGCTAAGATCGAAACCCGGTTGAATTAACGATTCGGAGATTCTACAACTGATCCAACGGCGCACAGCAGGAACAAAGGTGAATTTTAGTGTATTTATTTTTAGATGAACACGCAGTAACTGAGAGGAATCGATTCACTTTACCGAAGAGTCTTGCTATATTAGCCGTAATAGTTACTGTTTACAAACCTACACTTTTCCCCCAGAGAGCTCAACCGAATTAAATTTTTCAGGAGCCTATATATTGTCACACACAGACAGACTGTTTCTCTGTATCACAGCTGTTAAGTGTGGCTAGACGTCCGGTTGCCTCTAGCTAGGATCGAAACCTGGCTGAATTGGCATCAGTCGGAGATTCTACCAGTAATGTATTTATAATAAATAGTATTAACTATATTTCCCGGAATGAATGTCTGAAAAAAATTCATAGAAAATATGTGTCCTCCAAAATTTGAACTTTAAAACCAGTAATTCGACCTTGCTAAAAAGACGCTGTCTCAGTAGCTGAATGGTACAGCACGTCAGGCTATATGGCGGTTCCGTGTAGAATACTGGTTCGATTCCTGTCTTAAGAAGATATTTTCTATGAAATTTCTCGAAAATAATATATATATTAGCAATAAAATAAAGAAGAGTAAGATATACAATCCGGTGTTTTTATTGATATTTTTATTTTTAGAAATCAGTGTTCAATATAAATATATATATATATATGTATGTATATGTGTGTGTGAACATTGAAATCTACACTTAGAGGTGACAGGCTGCTTGATGCTAGACGCAATCCTCAGGACTGACGATTGCGTCTAGCATGAAACAGCCTGTCGCTTCTAAGTGTTGAGTTCAATGAGCACATATATATTTATACACGCTCTATCTATGATATTGAGCACTTTATCTCATAAATATACCACACCTTAAGACTATATTTCATCATATATATATATATATATATATATATATATATATATATATTTATAATACTAATTTTTAAAAAAATATGATTTCTTCGCTACATAAGAGTTGTCATGTTTCAAAAACGAGAGCCGAAAACTTGAATATAATTATTCTAATTAAATTGAATTAAAGTGTCAAGCGCTGTTTCATCCTCAAGCGAAAATTTAGGCAAGAGGATGTTTCATGCTATACGCAATCGCCCGGCCGCGAGATTTGGGTTTTTCCGGACTATTTATATATATATATATATATACATGTCTCAGTGGGGTATTGTTGGTCATCCATTGAAGCGGTTATTTTGGCGGAAGTATCTTGTTAATTTATTTGGGTTAATTTATTTTACTTGTTTTTATTTTCATTTTTTATTTTATATATTTATTTATTCTTTTCAATTTTCTATGTTTTATTAATAAGTTAAAAATTTTTGAGAGGATTTGCTTAGGTCGCTTATTATACTTATTTATGTTTATTCTTTTAGTTTTAACGGTTATTTTAGCGGAAGCGATTAGTAATTTCTTCATTTATTTATTTATTTTGAATTAATTTAAACTTTTTTTTCTCATTCCTCTTATGAGGAGATTTTGGATTTTATTGCGTATTAATTACATATATATATATATATATATATATATATATATATATATATATATATATATATTATGAAATGGACAAAGTCGGACAGTTATTTTAAGATATATTTTTTTATGTTTATACGTTCTTTTTATAGATACAAATATTTAAGTAAATGCTCTGTTTATAATAAACAGTATTAACGACATTCCAGTCCGGTAAATGTCGTTAATACTCTTTATATTTGTGTCTGCCGAAATAATCTTATTCCACATATGAATTGATTTAGTATTTTATTGTTTATTGATTATTTGCTCTGTAATAATAAATATACTGAGCTCTTTTTGTGGATCAGTTTTAATTTTTTATATTATTAGGGTCTATTTGGATCATATAACATTTTCATTTAATACACACACACACACACACAATATATATATATATATATATATATATATATATATATATATATATATATATATATATATATATATATATATATATATATATATATATGTTGCATTGCAGCAGTGGGTATGACGTTTGCATGATAAACTAACTGTCCGGTTTTCAATTCTCGGTAGTGGATGCGCACTGCTGATGAGTCCCAAATATAGGACGAAACGCCCGTCCAGGGTTTTCTGCATTCTGCTGAGGTTTCTTCAGACTTGATGAATTACTTAATTATAATTAACAAATCCTCCTAATAATTTCTGTCACTTGTATATCATTGCTTGAAATGGCTTCTAATCCTCAAGTTTTAGTAGTCGTGGCTCCTGATGTCACTGTCCTATGGTTATAGAGAAACTCAGTTGAGTTCCACCAAGGAATATGTGAGCGAGTGGCGTAATATTGAATCTGATTTGCTATCTCTTCTCTGCTAATAGAATGTTATTGACTTGCAAAGATGAGTGCTTATAATTATTCAATATTAACGGTTATTCCAATACAAATAAGATTAACGATTTAAATTAGATATTAAATGAAATTAAACGTATGAAACTAAAAAAAGAAATCAATAAGTGAGTACTTTTCTGGAGTAGTGGATATCGGCTTTGACTGAGGACTCGGAGAGCCGAGTTCGAATTCCAGTCAAATCCATTACATTCACTTATCCTTGTGATAGGTATGAACCCTTTTCTTCTCCTTTCAGGTAATTAGACAGGACAACTCTTAATTTAAAACCTGTGGATGGTCTCTGTATTCAGCCTTTCTAAATGTGTGCCTGCACAAAACCATCACTAGTATAATCAAATCATATGTGCTGGTATCTGGGTGTCTGTTCCTAGGAACTGAGTTACTGTCTCGCATACGTCGAATACCACGGGAGAGTCCCTTATATATATATATATATATATCATGATCAGCAGAAAGCACTGGACGGTCGTTTCGTCCTATATTTGGAACTCATCAAAAGTGTACATCCACTACCGAGAATTGAAACCCGAATAGCACCGCTCGATCACATATTCCGCGTTGGAACTCAACCGAGTTTCTCTTTACTCAGAGGACTGTATCCCCACGAGCCACGACTACACTCCCCAAGCCGCTCAGTCCAGAGTAGTAGATGAAACGGCCGTTCAGTGCTTTCTGCATTCTGTTGAGGTTTCTTCTAGACTCGATGAATTACATAATTATGAATATTTAAAATCTTCCTAATTTTTTTTAACTGTATATACTTGCTTGAACCGGATTCTAATGTTCCACCACGGAACATGTGATTGAGCGGCGCTATATTGAGTTTAATTCGTCACCTCTTGGTATGGAGTTTGCCTACTATCGTAACTGTTCGGGTTTCAATTCCCGGTTGATGATGCGCACTGCTGATGAGTCCCAAATATAGGACGTAGCGGGCGTCCAGTGCATTCTGCATTCTGTTGAGGTTTCATATTAGACACGATGAATTACATAAATGAATTACCTGACTCCTCTCTCTATGCACTACATTTACAATAACCAGATCAGAACTAACATGGTGCACTGATACCATATTTGGACGGGAGGTGCCCAGTCATCACTTTCCAGTTTCAATAGAGCCCAGAAGCATCTCCATTATCCTCCTCCATTACAAGAGCTATATGCGGCCGAAATGGATTACTGCTGCCATATTTGGGCAGGATCTGCGCAGTCATCACTTTCCTGTTTCAATAGAGCCGAGAAACGTCTCCATTATCCTCCTCCTTAACAAGAGCCATATCCGGCCGAAATGGATTAGTGTTGTCATATTTGGGCAGCAGCTGCCCAGTCATCTCTTTCCAGTTTCAATACAGTCCAGAAGCGTCATCATAATCCTCCTCCTTTACAAGATCCATATCCGGACGAAATGGATTACTGCTTCCATATTTGGGCAGCAGCTGCTCTGTCATCACTTTCCGGTTTCAATAGAGCCCAGAATCGTCTCCATTATCCTCCTCCTTTACAAGAGCCATACCCGGGGGAAATGGATTACTGCTGCCATATTTGCGCAGGAGCTGCGCATTCATCACTTTCCAGTTTCAATAGAGCCTTGAAGCGTCTCCATTATCCTGCTACTTTACGAGAGCACTATCCGGCCGAAATGAATTACTGCTGCAATATTTGGGCAGGAGCTGCCCAGTCATCACTTTCCAGTTTCAATAGAGCCCAGAAGTGTCTCCATTTTCATCCTCATTTTCAAAATCCATATCCGGCCGAAATGGATTACTGCTGACATATTTGCGTAGGAGCTGCCCAGTCATCACTTTCCAGTTTCAATAGAACCCAGAAGTGTCTCCATTATCCTCCTAATTTTCAAGATCCATATCCGGCCGAAATGGATTACTGCCGACATATTTGGGCTGGAGCTGCCCAATCATTGCTTTCCAGTATCAATAGATCCCAGAAGCGTCTCCATTATCCTCCTCCATTACAAGAGCCATAACCGGCCGAAATGGATTACTGCTGCCATATTTGTGCAGGATCTGCGCAGTTATCACTTTCCAGTTTCAATAGAGCCCAGAAATGTCTGCATTAGCCTCCTCCTTCACAAGAGCCATATCCGGCCGAAATGGATTACTGCTGCCATATTTGTGCAAGAGCTGCCTAGTCATCATTTTCCGGTTTCAATAGAGCCCAGAAGCGTCTACATTATCCCCCTCCTTTACAAGATCCATATCCGGCCGAAATGGATTACTGCTGACAAATTTGTGTAGGAGCTGCGCAGTCATCACTTTCCAGTTTCAATAGAGCGCAGACGTGTCTCCATTATCCTCCTCCTTTACAAGAGCCATATCCGGCCGAAATGGATTACTGCTGCCATATTTGTGTAGGAGCTGCCTAGTCATCATTTTCCGGTTTCAATAGAGCCCAGAAGAGTCTACATTAACCTCCTCCTTTACAAGATCCGTATCCGGCCGAAATGGATTACTGCTGACATATTTGTCTAGGAGCTGCGCAGTCATCACTTTCCAGTTTCAATAGAGCGCAGAAGTGTCTCCATCATCCTCCTCCTTTTCAAGAGCCATATCCGGCCGAAATGGATTACTGCTGCCATATTTGGGCAGGATCTGCTCAGTCATCACTTTCCAGTTTCAATAGAGCCCAGAAGCGTCTCCATTATCCTCCTCCTTTGCAAGAAACATATCCGGCCGAAATGGATTACTGCTGCCATATTTGGGCAGGATCTGCGCAGTCATCACTTTCCAGTTTCAATTGAGCCCCCAGCGTCTCCCTTATCCTCCTCCTTTGCAAGAGACAAATCTGGCCGAAATGGATTACTTATGATATATTTGGGTAGGAGCTGCGCAGTCATCACTTTCCAGTTTCAATAGAGATCAGAAATGTCTCCATTATCGTCCTCCTTTTCATGGGACATATCCGGCCAAAATGGATTACTGCTGACATATTTGGGTAGGAGCTGCGCAGTCATCACTTTCCAGTTTCAATAGAGCCCAGAAGTGTCTCCATTATGCTCCTCCTTTTCAAGATCTATATCCGCCCAAATGGATTACTGCTGCCATATTTGGGCTGGAGCTGCCCAGTCATTACTTTCCAGTTTCAATAGAGTCCAGAAGCGTCTACATTATTTTCCTCCTTTACAAAATCCATATCCGTCCGAAATGGATTACTGCGGACATGTTTGTTTCGGAGATGCACAGTCATCACTTTCCAGTTTCAATAGAGCCCAGAAGTGTCTCCATTATCCTCCTACATTTCAAGATCCATATCCGGCCGAAATGGATTACTGCTGACATATCTTGGCTGGATCTGCGCAATCATCACTTTCCAGTTTCAATAGAGCCCAAAAGCGTCTCCATTATCATCCTCCTTTACAAGAGCCATATCCGGCCGAAATGGATTACTGCTGCCATATTTGTGTAGGAGCTGCGCAGTCATCACTTTCCAGTTTCAATAGAGCCCAGAAGTGTCTACATTATCCTCCTCCTTTACAAGATCCATATCCGGCCGAAATGGATTACTGCTGACAAATTTGTGTAGGAGCTGCGCAGTCATCACTTTCCAGTTTCAATAGAGCGCAGACGTGTCTCCTATATCCTGCTCCTTTACAAGAGCCATATCCGGCCGAAATGGATTACTGCTGCCATATTTGTGTAGGAGCTGCGCAGTCATCACTTTCCAGTTTCAATAGAGCGCAGAAGTGTCTCCATCATCCTCCTCCTTTTCAAGAGCCATATCCGGCCGAAATGGATTACTGCTGCCATATTTGGGCAGGATCTGCTCAGTTATCACTTTCCAGTTTCAATAGAGCCCAGAAGCGTCTCCATTATCCTCCTCTTTTGCAAAAGACATATCCGGCCGAAATGGATTACTGCTGACATATTTGCGTAGGAGCTGCGCAGTCATCACTTTCTAGTTTCAATAGAGCCCAGAAGTGTCTCCATTATCCTCCTAATTTTCAAGATCCATATTTGGCCGAAATGGATTTCTGCTGACGAATTTGGGCTAGAGCTGCCCAATCATTACTTTCCAGTTTCAATAGAGCCCAGAAGCGGCTCCATTATCCTCCTCCTTTACAAGAGCCATATCCGGCCGAAATGGATTACTGCTGCCATATTTGTGCAGAAGCTGCGCAGTCATCACTTTCCATGTTTCAATAGAGCCCAGAAGTGTCTCCATTATCCTCCTCCTTTTCAAGATCTATATCCGCCCAAATGGATTACTGCTGCCATATTTGGGCTGGAGCTGCCCAGTCATTACTTTCCAGTTTCAATAGAGTCCGAAGCGTCTACATTATCCTCCTCCTTTACAAAATGAATATCCGTCCGAAATGGATTACTGCTGACATGTTTGTTTAGGAGTTGCACAGTCATCACTTTCCAGTTTCAATAGAGCGCAGACGTGTCTCCATTATCCTCCTACTTTTCAAGATTCATATCCTGCCGAAATGGATTACTGCCGACATATTTGGGCTGGAGCTGCCCAATCATCACTTTCCAGTTTCAATAGAG